>BLBF01000068.1:7593650-7610380 GCA_015471245.1 Laticauda colubrina
CTTCTTCTTCTTCTTCTTCTTCTTCTTCTTCTTCTTCTTCTTCTTCTCCTTCTCCTCCTCCTCCTCCTTCTCCTTCTCCTCCTCCTTCTTCTCATCTCCTCCTCCTTTCTCCTCTTTTTCCCTTCCATCCTTTAATTGAGGCAGTTTAGTTATTCTCCCCATGCCTTTTATCCTCACAGTAACCCACATTAGTCCCAAGTCAGCCAATTCAAGTCATGATTTGATTGAAGATTTGAACCCAGAGTCTCTAACCAGACTGTAATCATTGGGCACCCAAGCCTGTCTACCTACTTTCTTCTTCTGAATTCTGAGTTTCCTCTTCTAAAATCTGAGAAGAGGAAAGTAGGCAGGTGGGGTTGGTTTCTCCTTTGGATGAATTTGAGGCCATGTCACAGAGCAATCATATGGGACAGGGCAGTTCCAGCTATGTGCACTTCAACTCCCAGAATTCTCAGCAATGGCTATGTTGGCTAGGGAAGTCTGGGACATGAAGTCTGCATGTCTTGAAATTGCCCAGCTGGAAAAACACTGGACTTAAAAACTTCCTGTTAAGTTTTACATTTTTTCATGTGTTCGCTATTAAGTACTATACGTCAACAGACAACTGCACCAGAGCCAAAACTCAACAGGACCCAGATTTTGTCCAGAAATTTCCTCCCTGCCTAAGTCTATCCTGTTTCAGGTTATCTATATTGGACTTGTGGAAGCATCTATTTTAAGGGAGTGAAAACCACATTTGCTATTTCATTAAGTCCCAGAGCCTTATGCTTGAAAGAAATGATCCATAACCTATGGAGGTACAGAAATGGGAAACCAGTCATCGCATATTAATGATGCATTACTAATTTATGAAGCCATTATGACTGTACTTGTCATTGTGACTATATTTGGGGTTACATAATGTAGCCATTATGACTATATTTGGGATTACAAAATATATTTTAATGCAAAAGCCCATGTGGAATATCTAATCTTTTTTTCATTTCCATGTGAAAAAGAAAAAGCAAAGAGACAAACTCACTTTAAAATACACAGAACGTTGGGCAGGGTCTCTTGGGTTCGGTAGGCAGTATCAAAATCATTTTAATTATTACTCTTCGTCCCAGATATTCTTGGCAACTTGTCCTCTTGGAGTAAAGATGAGAATGAAGCGTAGCTCATGGGTACAGTGCTAACTTTGCAAGCAAAAATGTGTCACATTTTGAACTATCATACCAGCAATGGAGAACCCTGAATAGGATTCGCATCTCACATGGCTTCTGCCAGGATTCTCCATATAAATGGGACATAGAATTCTTCCTCAATGTGACTGCGAAGGTCCCACATTGTTCTGACCAAGGCTTCTTGAGACCGTAATTGAGCACATGTTTAATTAAAACAACTCTTGTTTTTCGTGCTATGTTGAGAATTATTTTCATTCCCAGCCATTAATGAGTCCCAAATAATCCCTTCAAGATAAGCATCCACCTTTCTTTCCTTTGAACTGCTGCCAACAACTAGAGTGCCAAATGAATTATAAAAAACCAACCAAAGTACAAAGTCCACAGAGAGCTTCAAGGATTAATCTGAACAGAATGAACAACTTTGCTTCCTGCAAAGGTTTAATCACCTTTGCCTGTCCTTTATATCTTATGGGAGGGGCAATCACCTCCCAGCCTTACTCCTGAGTCACCCCTATTGTCTCAGCTGTCCATCTGTACAGGAAAGTACTGTATTAGTTTTTTAATTGGATATTAACATCACTTGAGACTTTCAAGAAGAGGTTGGACTGCCATTTGTCAGAATTGGTGTAGGGTCTCCTGCTTGGGCAGGGGGGTTGGACTCTGATAACTTACAATCAGAGGTCCCTTCCAACTCTGATTATTTGTTATCTGTTATCTCAGTGATATTTTAACATCAATTTAGCTTCCAATAACATCAGAGATAGTTAAAGTAATCAAACTTTCAAATGAATGAGGAAATTGCCAGCTCCCCACTCCTGGCCATAGTAAAGATTTAGAAATTATAATGGGAGAGATCAATAAAAGAAGAAAACAAACTGATGGGCTAATATTTTTCCTTCATTTTGTTGTACATGGCTAATGCATCAGTACAAGTGTTGTTTGATACAGCACGCGGAGTCGCATGGATCATAAATCAAAGGCTGCATACATTTATGTAATTAAAGGAACAAACATGAAATATTCATTCTGGTCACTCTCCCAGAAGTCAAGGGGTTAAGGAGAAAACAATGACATAGGATAAAAAACATAATGTTAATATTGAATTCTGCAGCACTTATATGTAAGAGTATTCCAGCTAAGTGCCTATCAAGGCAGATAAAACAAAATTGGTATCTGTTTCTATTTTGCTTTCAGAAAATAGAGGACTATGTCCAGTGGTGGGATTCAACTGGTGTAACAACTGGTTTGGTGAGTGCGTGCTTACTTCTGCTGTAGTCCCAGTGAGTAAAACAGCTGAGGTGTAGAATCTGCTGTGCCTCGTGAATCAGCTGGGCTGAATAACACGGAAATTTAGGAGAGACGAGGGCAGGGGGAGGTCCAATTAATCACTGGAACAATCAGTTCACTCAAAGCAGTCCAAACCAGCTGAATCCCATCCCTGACTATGTCATTTTGCAAACTAGAATTTGGTGAGTGGTGGTGGGATGCGGGTTTTGCACGATTCTTCCTCCTGCCCAACTCTATTATTTATACATGGCTAATTCAGAAGGACAAAGGGGTGTGATAATGGATCTGGATAATGGATATGATCTGAACCATATGATGAGGGAACTAGGTATGTCTAGTTCAGGGGTCTTCAAACTTCACAGTTTTAAGACTTGTGGACTTCTACTCCCAGAATTCCTCCTCTAGTCATATTAGCTCAGGAATTCTGGAAGTTGAAATCCACAAGTCTTAAACTTGCCAAGTTTGAAGACCTTTGGTCTAGTCTAATGAGGAGAAGGACTAAGAGTGACATGATAGCAGCCTTTCAGGGGCTGTCACAGAGAAGAGGGAGTCAGCTTATGCTCTGAAGCTCCTGAGGGTAGGACAAGAAGACTTGTTGGGTGCAAGATCTTTAAAGAGGGAACCAGCCTAGAATTAAGGATAAGTTTCCTGACAGGGAGACCAATTAATTAGTGGAATACTTTCCTCCTTGTGTGTGCTCCAACACTGGAGGTTTTCAAGAAGAGACTGGACAGCAATTTGTATTGAATGGTTATAGGAATGGGCAGGAGATCCCCAAGGTCCCTTCCAACCCTGTTATTCAATGTTCTATAGCCCTCAAGAAAAAAAACAGTAAGGACTATATCGCATTATATGATTATGAAATATGAAATGATTTAATTTGTTCCATGTTGGCCCATAACATTGTGCTTGAATCAACTGATTTAAGCTGGTACTATCCAGTTGGTTTATGACTGTAATTTTCAGAGTTTCCAAAATTCAAACTGGGACTTAGTTGTATTTCTGCCTAATATCTACCATTGTCTCATGAATTTCAGAGGCACCTAATTTATTTCAGGGCGGGGAAATATTAGTGAAATAATCAAGTTGAAATAATTGAAAGTGGTACAATTTGATTTACTAATATAATCAGGAAGAAGCTGAATGCATGTGTATATGTGTGTGCGTATGTGCATACACACACACAAATAACACACACACACAGAGGTTATTAATTTAATAGATTTTGTTAAACCTATTGCAGTCATGTATTTTGACAGTTTACAAGGAGGTAAAGATCAATAAGGGAGTGATACAAAGATAATTAAAACAGTTAGAACTAACATTTAAAACTATTAGCCTGGAAACAATTCTAGTATGGTGTTATCTAAAGTCACTGAAAAGGTCTTCCGGAAGAGCTTCATTTTAACCTGCTTTTGAAAGACCAGCAGGGAACTGTGTCGCTATGCCTGGGAAAGGATGTAGATCTTAGCTTGATGCCAAAACAACACGAGTGTGGGAGAAACCAGAAAGGACATTTCTCAAACAAAGGGAAGATCCTCTCTCTTGGTTCACTCAACTAAGTTTGTTTGCCAGATGCTGAGAGCTCCTGAGAATTGGGAGGTGAGCCAGTCAGGGCATTTGCCACAGATGTGAACTTCAGCCCCCAGAATTTCCCAGCCATCTTGGCCATCTTCTTCTTCTTGTGCCTTATCCGTCATCGGGTGTTGGCGATCATATTAGCAATCCTATTTTTATCAACAGATGCACAAAAACAAGTGCTGTTGAGTTTTGTCCAAACCAGTCCCTTTAGATTTTGAAACCATGATGTTCTTCTTCTGCCTGGACCTCGTTTGCAATCTTTCCTTGAAGGATTAAAGTGAAGTATGCCATATTTGTCCAGGTCTGATAATGATGGGAGGTGAAATTTATATTGTAGTTGAGGAAGGTGGATTTAGAATGTTCTTCTGGCTCCGAGAATAGTCATGTTGGGTCTCAATTGATGAGAATAGTCATGTTGGATCTGAAAATACACTGGCAACCATCCCAATCCATTTAGAACAGAGAGTAATAGGTTGGAAGGGACTGATCTTCTACCCAATACCATCCAGATAAATGGTGTCCAGTCTCTTTTTGGGACATTCTCGATTGGGGAAAACTGAGCTAATCTCTGCTCTTGAAGGGCAGGGGATGATTTAAAATGCTCAAATGCCTACTAGACCAACAAGATCATTCTTAGATCTTATGACCTAAAATGAAAAATGCAACTATCAAGGATTCCCCTTGCATCCATTTCCTGTTTTAGTATTAATTTTTAGTAATGGGTCAGCTGCCTGAGAGACCCACAGTTCTCTTCTAGGTTCTTTAATCATTATTCATTGGAGGCTGGTTGCTCTTATTAGTTCTGGTGGAGATTTACATCCTTCCTTACCTGTTCGTGTCACTTCTTGAGTAAATATTTAAAAAGCTTTAGACTACAATGTATTTTACCGTATTAAAAGCAATGCATTATTAAACATAACTCATGTCTTCCCTTCCTATCTTTCCATATGCTATTTGAATTGCAGAATTCCCTTCCTGTGTGTGCAGCTTTGATCTAGTCTTGTCATGTCAGATTTTGAGAACGGAGCAATACTGTGGTTTTTATGTTTTCTTAAGGTAACTGTATCAACAGCCGTTCCTTTCTGAGATTCTGAGAGTTGCAGAAGAGATTCTTTCAAGAGCTTTAGATGAGATTCAAAACAGTGGTGGGATTTTTAAAAATTTACTACCAGTTCTGTGGGCATGGTGGGTATGGCTTGGTGGGCATGGCAGGGCAAGGTAACTGCAAAATCCCATTCCCTCCCCACCCCACTAACCTGCTTTCCAGCTCCAATCTCCTGTACAGGGCAACAAAAGAAGCTGGGACTAGAAAGGCAGAGAATAAATGGGGTTGGCGGACCCAGTCAGAGGTGGTATTTGACGGTTCTCCGAACTACTCAAAATTTCCACTACTGGTTCTCCAGAACTGGTCAGAACTGGCTGAATACTACCTCTGATTCAGAATCAGAAAGGTCCCTTACAGGTTGGGACTGCATTAGAATTCTGCTGAGATCTTTAAAAAACTTTGAACGGCTTTCTCTTCTTGATCTTTCCCCTTACTTCTTTAAACCCCAACTTATTTTGAAGAAAAGTTCCTCTCTTTGTCATATGTTGCTGGAGAGCAACTGGCACAATTGGTAATCAAACAGGGAATTAGCATGAACTCGTTAGGTAAGCACAAGAGGGTAAGGTCTCAATCCTCTTGAAAACCTGCCCCTTTGGGAAGATTCCTGCAAAATTGTCATCAACAATAAAGTATCTAATATGAACTCTTCATGTGTGAGTCTGGTTGTTTGTGGCTGACATATAGGAAACTATCTCAAGCAGACAATTGCCCATGTAACTCAGACTTTCACAATTTTGAGATCTGCCAATCAATCCCGGTTTCTAATCATGAAGCATGGTGGACAATCAGGATCCCTAGATCTGGATCAGTAACTTGACCTTTTCTTGAATCTATGTGGGAAGCGAATTTGAGGCTTTGATAAGAGCTACCTACTGTATGGTAAGGGGATGCGGTGGCTCAGTGGCTAAGATGCTGAGCTTGTCAATCAGAAAGGTGGGCAGTTTGGCGGTTTGAATCCCTCGTGCTGCGTAACGGAGTGAGCTCCCGTTACTTGTCCCAGCTTCTGCCAATCTAGCAGTTCGAAAGCATGTAAAGATGCAAGTAGAAAAATAGGGACCACCTTTGGTGGGAAGGTAACAGCATTCTGTGTACCTTCAGTGTTTAGTCATGCTGGCCACAAGACCATGGAGACGTCTTTGGACAGCGCTGGCTCTTCAATTTTGTAATGGAGATGAATACTGCCCCCTAGAGCCGGGAATGATTAGCACATAGGTGCGAGAGGAACCTTTACCTTACCTACTGTACTTCACTTGTAAGGTGTTGTGTGGGATTGTGGGACAAAGTGAAGTGTTTTTTTGGAGGGAAAGCCTTTCTTAGGTAGAAGGTCATATCTAATGAAGACATTTGCATCACCAACATTTCACAACGTTGTGGGAAACCCAATTCAGGACCATGTAGTAGAGACACAATAGGGATGTTGTTACTAAAGATGAACCAAGACAATTCAGAATAGGAACAATTCTCCTTTTATTAGTACATCTCTCCCTGCAAATCAGTTACATTTCATTCTGGCATAGCTTTGGCAAATTTCACAAAAGATCCTTTTGTGAGTGTTTCTAAATTTCCACACCCATTTTTGGTTCAACCTTAAGACTTAGAACAACTTTATTGTCACTTTGAATGTACACTAATTGGCATACATTAAAATGAAATTTTGTTGAATCCAGCTTTCAAAGGGTCTCTGCCTCTAATATACCATAAATATGGCTAAATAACTAAAATAATGAATATTCCACAAAGATATTATGGCACAAAGAAACAACACTACCTTACTATTATACCATATGTACATATAAATATGCATTCAGAGAAATGGTTTTGGAAGTATTATATTAAGTTATACATTTAACCTCAGACTCAACTCGATGAAAAACACATGATCCATTTTTTAAAAAATATATATATTTTTTACTTTTGGAGTAAAAGCTCATGCTGCCTTTCCTACTTTCCTATTTCCTTCAATGAACTTGGTTGACCGAGGGCTATTTCCCAAATTGGTACATTAGTTATATATGTTATTATAAAACAGTTGCATTTAAGGCAATGTTTTGTATAATCCATTGTTTTTTTAACTTTTTGAGAAAGTGTGGGGGCTCGTGTTACATTTTTAATGGGTTTAACTGGTTTCCTTTGATGAACTGTGTTGACAGAGAACTATGTCCTGAATTAATAAATTCGTTATGTATTATAAAACAGCTGCATTTATGCCAGTGTTTTGCATAAAAACTCCACATTCCTGAGAATGACTTGTTCTCCCTTTGAAATGCAGCTCCTTCTGCCAGTTTCCCCACAGAGATTCCCTTTTCAATTCCCTTCTTTCCTTTTACTATCTGGTGCTATATTTTTATTCTGAAGTCCACGGTCCATTGAAACCTCCCACACTCCATCTCTCTAGCACTGTTTAATGGGTTAGGATTGAACTGTAAAGCATTCTGCTCCTCACTTTTTTTTTTGCTCTTTCTCTCTTGGAACAAAAACTGCCAGAAAGTTCTGCTGAGCATATAATTCCATGGGTGTGAATGGGAGCTGCACAAGAGCTCAGAAGCATTCCTGAATAGGTCCCATTCACTTTGATGGCACTTGCTTCACGGAGCATAACTGACGGCAGGTTGTTGACTGTCCCTTTTGTGTTGAAAGAAGCAGAGCCTTTGTCTCTTTTTCTCCTTTTTCTTCTGTAGAAGAGAACTTTCTCCCTTTTCTTTTTTTAAACTCTTCTTCCAAACTGCTTTTTTCTTTTCTTGTCCTCTTAAGAAAAGAGTCTGGTTCTTCTGTAGCCCAAATGGCATGATGAATGCAGAAGAAATGAGAAAAAATAAAAAAATAAAAGAAAGAGAGAGGGAAGGAGGAGGGAGGAGGAGGGGAAGGAGGAGGGAGGGAGAAAGAAAGGAAAGAAAAATTGGATGGAAAGAAAGAAGGAAGGAAGGAAAATGGAAATGGGGGGGAAGGAAGGACAAAAGGCAAACCCCTGAGAGATTTGAAAAAACAACAGACTTGACAACCAAGGAACCATAAAAGGCTTTATTTAAGATATTTGCAAATAGGACCCCAACTCCTAAATGAGTAGGGGAAGGAGACACTGCCCTTAAGATGATTACAATCATTTATAGAATATCACATTGAAAAGATTACATAATCCTTCCTGTTTTTCATACATAAGAGTTCTATGGACTTCCATAGGTAACTCTGGGTATCTTTCCATCCCATAACTCCTCCCATACTATCACCTTTGGAAACCCCCTCATTCCCATCATCATATTTCCTGTTGTGTTCACTTAATACAATAAGTCAGTAACCACCTTCGGTTCATGCCAGGAAGACCCATCATTTCTTATGTTAATTCTCAAGCCAAAATACAAAACCACCACTCCAGTCAAGGACATAATATTTTTAACTTTACAGAATATCAAGTTACAAAACAGGTTATGCTTATATAAGTGTTCAGATATCTTTCTAGAAGGTCACTTTACGAACAAAAATGGAGTCTCTTTGATTCTATACTTTCTTAGGTGTAAAAGGCAAATATTTCCACATATAACAGCCCCCAAGCATTATAAGCATGCTCAGTAGGCAAGGAACACAGGATGATTCTTCTTTGTATATTCTTCTGTACAAAAGCTTTCTTTTCTTTGATATCGAAGCACGATCCGGTCCATCAGGAGAAAGGCAGAAGACAGAGAGGGATTGACTGTAATCCTCATTTTGGAACACTTCACTAAACAAAGACTACCATTTAGCAACCAGCGATGGAAAAGTAACTTCAGCAAAGAAAAGCTAAAGTGCAATTCTAGGCATGGTCATGGTTTCACTTAGTAACTACCTTGCTTAACCACCAAGTGGCAGGTCCTAGTTGTAGTAATTAAATGAGGACTGCCTGATGCTCGCACTTACGACTGTTGCAGCTTCCCAACAGTCACATGGATAAAATTCAGGCGTTTGGCAATGGCCATGTATTTACTGTGGTTGTAGCGTCCAGTGATTATGTGATCATTTGTGATCTTCCCAACTGAAAAGCAATGTCAAAGGAGGAAGCTGAATTTATTTAACAACTGTGTGATTTGTTAGCTCAGTCGTGGATTTGAAAGGAAAAAAAAAAAGACAATTTCCACTAATGACAAATTTTAGTCTAATAATTAAGGCCCTTCTGTAACCATGTCCCAGCTCTGACTTTCATCTCAGCCTCAGGGATCTGTGAGAAATCCTGCCACGAATTATACAACTAAATATCAGCTTTCTGCAGCTTCCAGCACTTTTCAATCAAACCACTTTTTTAAAAAAAAAAAACTTCAAATTACCAGTGCAGCTTGATAACAGCATGCAATTGTGATGATCTGATCCATAATTGCATCAAGATTCTCTGAGATGTTTTACTAGGCTTAAAAAAAATAATAATAATCCACTAAAATAATTCTGATAAGCCATATGTTTAAAAAAAAAAAAAAAACTCTTGTTTTTAAGTTCTGGGGGCATAGAGTGGGATAGCCATAGATGTAAGGCATATGTATATTACGTAGCAAAAATTTAAATATCCTCTTCCACATGCTCTCCTTCTGAATATGGTGTTGTTATAGGAAGGTGGAAGACATTTGCAAGAAATGAGCTTGTTTTGGAATCTTACACAGTTCTCTCTCTCTTCTACTCTAAATTCCCCCCCAAGCAAAAAAATATTACAGAATCTCCACCACTCTTGAGACTTTTGATTAACTATAAACTCCCTTTTGATGATTTGACCCATCATGGCAATGAGATGTCTATAGTACACCAACCAATATCAGAGAAGATCAAGAACCCAACACTTATAATTTATTGAAGCATGAAACTCTTCCAAAGCTCTGCACAGATCTACAATCTGTTCACTGCAACAGTGGTTAATTAATCCTGGGTTGTATAAACAGAGGCACAGAATTGAAATCACATGAAGTATTAATACCAATAAAGCCTTAATCAGGCAACATCTGGGATGTTCTATCCAGTTTTGGTCACCACATCACCAAAAAGATGTTGAGACTTTGGAAAAAAAAAAAAGTGCAAAGAAGAGCAACTAGGATGATTAAAGGCCTGGAGACTAAAACATATGAAGAACGGTTGCAGGGTTTGGGTTTGGCTAGTCTAGACAAAAGAAAAACTAGGGAGGATATTCCAGTCTTTGAATGCCACAAAGAGGAGGGGGTCAATTTATTTTCCAAAGCACCAAGGAAGGCAGGACAAGAAATGATGGATGGAAACTAATCAAGGAGAGAAGCAACCTGGAATTAAGAAGAAACTTCCTTACGGTGAGGACAATTAACCAGTGTAACTGCTTGCCTTCAGACATTGTGGGTGCTTCATCCCTGGAGGTTTTTAAGAAGAGACTGTACAGTCACTTGTCTGAAATGGTATAGGGCTGTGATGGTGAACCTGTGGCATGCGGAGCCAATTGTGTGGGCATGTGAGCCCTGGCCAAAAAACGGGCCCATTTTGTCACTTCCTGTATTTCCAGAAATACTGGAAGTAATGAAATGGGCCTGTTTTTCGGCCTCCAAAGGCTGCAGAGGTTTCCTTCATGCCCCTGGGAGGGCGAAAATGGCCTCCCCCGGGCTCCAGAGGCTGAAAACGGGCACTTCCGATATTTTCAGAATGCCTGTTTTTCAGCCTCCTGAGGCTGCAGAGGCTTCCCTCAAGCCTGAGGGAGGCTGAAAAAAGCCCCAAACAGGCTGAAAATTAGCTGGGAGGGGCACGCATGTACAGCACAGGTAAGGACGCATAGGAGCTATTGTGCGTGCATATGCAGGGATGGGAGGGGCATTGCCTTCTGGGTGCTGGCACATGCACACACAATTTTCACCACGGGAGCCCAAAAAGGTTAGCCACCATTGGTATAGGGTCTCCTGCTGGAGTGGGGGGCTGGACTAGAAAACCTCCAAGGCCCCTTCCAGCTCTATTCTAATTGAAGTGTGAGAACTGGCTTTGTTTATAACTGTGAACGGTTGCTAAACATGCCGGTACATTGTAAAGCCCCCGTCACACTGCACCAATGGATGCAAAGAGGATGTAAAACGGACAAAAAAGCTTGCCATCCGTTGGTTAACGCGATGTATCCGGTCTGTACTCACTGCCTCCGTTTTGCTTCCTCTCTATCCGTCCAGCATCCGTTTATGGACGTTTCATCTGCTCAGAAAGTTTTGAGCTGCTCAAAACTTTTGCGCGGAAAATGTATCCAATTCGTCCGTTTTGCATCCGCTGGGCATCCGCTAGGCATCCATTCTGCATCCGTTACGCATCCACTATATCTGCAAGACATCCGTTCCGCATCCACGCAACTCGCATCCGCTCGGACGCAGGGAGGAAGCGGAACGGATGCAGAACGGATGCCTAGCGGATGCAGAATGGAAACAAAGCATTTAAAACGGAAAAAACGTTCGCAGAGGGGACCTATCTAGGATATTAAGGATGCCTAGAGGATGCCTAGAGGATGCCTAGAGGATGCAAAGGGACACCTATACTGCCTATAAAAAGGGGGAGCAACTCACCTGCATCTCACTTTCAGACCAGTAGCCCAGCTGTGCAGACCTCTGCAGCCTTCATCTGACTCTTGCTCTTCCACAGCATCCAGTCATGTCCACTGTGGATCATAACACAGTACTTTTGGCAGCCACCATCCTTCTGCAACAGTGCGAAGCCATCTACAGGCTCTGTGAACTCTACTACGGGAAGAAAAAGAGGCGGCCAAGAAGCATCTGGGTCCGAAGATGGATCGGGAGAAGAGCAGAGTACGGACTGCACAACAAGCTGATGGTGGAGCTGAGGAATGAAGACCCTCGTGCATTCCAGAACTTCATGAGGATGCCTCCAGCCATGTTTGACGAAGTTGTGCAGCAGCTGACACCCAGGTTGACCAAGGCAAACACCAACTTCCGGCCCAGCCTGGAACCTGGGCTCAAGGTGGCACTCACTCTGCGCCACCTGGCCTCAGGGACCACCTATAGGAGCATGCAGTACGGCTGGAGGGTGCCACACAACACCATCAGCATTGTGGTCAGAGAAGTGGTGCAGGCCATCATCGAAGAATACCTGGAGGAGCTCCTCCAGTGCCCCTCCACTGAAGAAGGATGGAAGAGAGTTGCAGAGCAGTGATATCAGAGGTAGAACTTCCCACACACCGTTGGAGCCATAGATGGCAAGCACGTGGCCTGCAAAGCACCACCCAAGTCGGGCTCCACTTATTTCAACTACAAGGGCTTCTTCAGCATTGTCCTCTTTGCGATGGTCGATGCTGACTACAAGTTCATGTACATCGATGCTTCAGGCAACGGCTCATGTTCAGATGCCCAGGTATACAATGCCAGTGACCTCAAGGAGGGGCTGGAAGGCAACCTCATAATGGGCTTCCCAGATCCAGACCCCCTGCCCAATGACACGCAAGATGTGCCCTACTTCATCGTGGGGGATGATGCCTTCTCCTTCAGAACCTACCTCATGAAGCCCTACACCTCCAGATGCCTCACCCGTGAAGAGAGGATCTTCAACTACAGGCTGTCCAGGCCGGGGGGTGGCGGTGGAGAACGCCTTTGGCATCCTGGCCAACAGGTTCCAGGTACTTCTCACCACCATGCAGCATTGCCCAGAGACCATGAGGAGGATCGTGGAAGCTTGCTGCATCCTGCACAATCTCATGCGCACCCGCTACCCAGTCTTGCAGAATAGGCTCGTGGACCTCCAACAAGGCAATGGGGACATGGAGCCTGGGGAATGGAGGCAAGGGTGAAATCTGATCGACACTGAGGATGTGCAAGGCCCCAACAGAGCCTCGTGGGAAGGGAAGAAGCAGCGCAACCTCCTGAAACACTGGTGCAACTCTCCAGCTGGAGCAGTGGAGTGGCAAGACAGGATGGTAAATGCTTAATGGATGCTTCCTTCAGCCTGTCTCATCACACTGATGAGATTGGGCCATGTATGTTGGGTGGGCCTACAATGAACAGGGCGTTTAATAAAGAGTTGTGTTTGTGTTGACATGTGTGGATGATTATTACATTATTATTGATAATAAAGGGCCATAGGTGTGGCACCTGGGAGGGTGGACCATACGGTCCCACTATGCTTGCATTGGAGGTTTATCTATCCCACAGCTATTACCCATCCCAAAGGTATCCCTGCCCATCCCACTGCTATCTTAACCCATCCCTCAAGCATGCAAAGGCTTAAACCAATTCTAAAAGTTTCCAACAAGACTTCATTAAAAAAAAGAAATGAAGAAAGTGTGTGAATCAAAGATAAACGTTATTGAACAACAAGCTGTAAAAGAAAAATGACCCAAGTCAAGTGTCCAAATAAACTCCACACCCAGTCTCTGGCAGTCTTCACGGTCACTCGGAGGTGTGCCCAGTCTCAGGGGTGAAGGGTCCAAGTGCTGTGGAGGTGGTTGCTGCTGCAGTGCTGGTCTGAAGCACCACTGGGGTGCCTGGCCCCAAGAGGACAATAGGTGACGGTGTGTTGAGAAAGCTCTCGGACAGCTGGCTCACATCCGTGATGCTGAGAGGTCCTTCCTCCATGCCATGGGGTGTCAACTCCAGTACTGATGACAGATGTACTGAGGCCGGGCTTGGCTGTGGGGTGGAGGAAGGAGTAGTGTAGTGGGGCTGTCTGGTCTGCAGCTGGGTGAGGACTGGCTTGGGTGGCATCACTGTCGTCGGTGGCATCATTGGCGTGGGTGGCATCGGTCGCATCAGTGGAACCGGTGGCAACGGTGTCGCCCGATGACTCTGTGCCTGGACTGGGAAGGGCTGCTGCCTGTGCTGCTGGACCTCCTGGTAGCCGTAGCCCTGGTAGGTGAGGGGCTGTGGGAAGCCTTGGAATGGGAGGGACATCACCTGGGGTGGAGGAGCAGACCTGGACTGGGTGGGAGCAGGTTCCTCTGGATCTGGAGGGTTGTGAAGCAGCTCGGTGATCCGGTCCTTCACCACCTGGTACTGGGGTTCCTCCATGTTCCTGAGGGTCTGGTTGACATATGTGTGGAAGGGCTTGCGGTTGGAGGATGAGGAGTCGGTGTTGACCAGCTGAGAGAGATCTGTGCTGGTGTGGATGGTGTCCCTGATCTCCAGCGGGACAGTGTGGCTCTGCCCCTCCTGCTGTCTGGCTCTCTGCCTTTCTGTGGAGGTGGAGCTGGGGGGGGGGGTGGATGCAGCTACGGCTGTGGTGGACGCGATGTCTCCTTTCTCCTACCACACCAGGGAGTCCTCCACACGCTCCACCACAGTTACAACAGCTGTCCGCAGGTTCTCCGCTGTGGCACGCTCCACAGAAACCTGCCTGGAGACAGGGACTGACTCTCGGCCGGAAGAGGACTGGCTCTTAGCAGGATGCCAGAGAGAGAGGGTAGTGAGAGGGGCTGCTGGTGCTCCTCGGTGGCGGATCTCACCCTCCAGGAAGCTGCACCTGTCCGTCAGCTTAACCGTGGCCTGGCCAGATTTCTTCAGGTGCAACTTCCCGTACCAGGTGTGCATGTGCTTCCACCAGCCGAGGAGCACCTCCGAAGTGTAACCCATACTCTCCGCCCTCTCTCTCCAAGCAGCCTGCTTCCGCTTGGTGTCCCTGTACAGCCGGTGTCCCTTCCGCCACAGATAGTCATTCTCTCTCAGCCACTCCAGCACCTCATCCTCGTGTTCCTCCTCAATATAGTATTGCCTCCTCTCCCGTTGTCACATACGCCTCTTCCTCCCTTTGGCAGGACCAGATGGGCCCTCATCAGAGGGGCTCCCAGGTAGTAGGGGCTGCTCCTCCACACCACCAGCAGCAGCAGCAGCACCAGCAGGATCATCATCATCATCATCAGGATCATAATCATCATCAGCAGCAGCAGCAGCAGCAGGATCATCATCAGCAGCAGCAGCACCAACAGCACCAGCAGGACCAGGAGCACGAGCAGTACAAGCAAGTCCAGGAGCACGAGCAGGACCAGCAGGACCAGCAGGACCAGGAGCAGCTTCAGCAGAGTAAGCACCAGCAGAAGCACCACCGCTAGGAGCAGCTTCAGCAGAGTTAGCACCAGCAGAAGCACCACCGCCAGGAGCAGCTTCAGCAGAACCTCCAGCACCAGAAGAGCGAGCCCGAGCAGCAGAAGCCCAAGCAGAAGCAGAGTCAGGGACAGGGGGCGGGAGGGTGGCCATGTCCCTCTTGCCAGGGATGGCGGCAGGTTGCTGAGGCTTTTGCTTCTTCCCCATGGTTGTGGGGTTGCTGGCTGGCAGGGAGGCTGGCAGGCACCAAGGCTGGCAGGAAGGCTGGCACCAAGGCTGACAAGAAGCCTGGCAGGCAGGCAGGCACCAAGGCTTGCAGGCAGGCTGGCAGGCAGGCTGGCAGGAAGCCTGGCAGGAAAGCAGGCAGGCACCAAGGCTGTCAATCAGGCTGGCTGGCAGGGAGGCTGGAAGGCAGGCTGGCAGCAAGACTGGCAGGCAGGCAGAGAGCAAGGCTAGCAGCAAGGCTAGCCAGGAGGCTTGGAGGCAGGCTGGCAGCAAGGCTTGCAGGCAGGCATGCAGGCAGGGCAGGCAAGGACTCAATGTATCTGGCAGCAGGTCCTTCCTCTGAATGTTGGCCACGTGCGAGCTGCTTCCCTTTATATCCGCAGGGCTTATGCAATGCATCCTCCCCGCATGCGCAATTAACGCTCGGCATCCGTTCGGCTTCCTCTGTACATCCGCTAGGCTTCCGCTGTGCATCCGCTTTATCCGTTGTGCATCCACTGTGCATCCGCTGTATCCATTCCACGTCCGCTTTGCTGTGCTCCCCCGGAAGCCTTGCGGATGTGGCATCCGCTCCCATCCACTTCCATCCGCTGGGCTTCCGTTCCGCATCCGCTTTCCATCCGCCCTGCATCCTCCCCGTGTCCGTTCCTTTCCGTGTTATCCACTCCGGTTATGCAAATTTTTGCCCCTTTTGAGAGCGGATAACAACGGATGGAACATTTTGCTCGTCCGTTGTGTCCTTTTTACATACGTTTTGCATCCGTTCGGCAGTGTGACAGGGCCTTTAGTTGAGGATTATCCGTATCTGGTGCAGTCATGGTTAGGTTTTGAAAAAGAACAATTCCTCATAGTATAGAGTAGGTTTTCTTAAGAGCAGTGGTGGTCCCAGACTCCCAGACCCCACAGGTCCATGCTAAGCATATCCATTGCATGATGCTCAGTTGATCCCTTTCCAGAAAGCAGACAGGGTCAAAATAAAGTAGTAAGACCTGGACCAAAACTAAATTTCCTTCCATGTAATTTAGATTAACTTTTAATTAAAAAAGCAATTACATTAATTAAGTGCAGTTAATATAATCATTCCCATGTATTTAATCACTTCCCTCTTCTGCCGCATTAAAAATTTAAAAATTCAGCTGTAGGTTTTTTTTGTTTTTTTGTTTGACAGGTTCTGGGGCTCCATCCAAAGCTTTTTGGTTTAGAGAGATTGTGAGTCCAAATCTAGCCGGGTGTTTTAAAGGATATTATTGGATCGTTACTGTTTAAAATTTTGTAAAAGGTGGCAAGATTTTTTTTTTAGCTTGAGAAGAAAGCTTCTAGTGGAAGAAATTGCACTGCTCTCCCAGAACCAGGCAACCTCTTAAGAAATTTTAATTAAGTAAC
>BLBF01000068.1:7626034-7653098 GCA_015471245.1 Laticauda colubrina
TCTTCTCTTCTCTTCTCTTCTCTTCTCTTCTCTTCTCTTCTCTTCTCCCCTCCCCTCCCCTCCCCTCCCCTCCCCTCCCTCTCCTCACTCTCACCCTCACCCCACATCTGCTTTACCCTTAAGAACTGTTTTTCAAGGAAGGATAATGTTGGTGACTGATTTCGTTTTCTTCTGAAGTAATCACATATGTTATTCCAGCCAGAGATCACAAACCAAATGCAAGGACATTGCATGACCAGGTTGCCAAACTAAGAGAAGCACATGGTGTCACTAAAGGCAGATGAAAACAATGGAAAGCAGTACTTTAAACGGATAAGCAAATGTTTTTGTAAGAAGAAGCCAATAAATTTGTTAAATAAGCAGTCTTTTGGCAGTGTTCAGAAGAACAGCAAGACAGATCCCTAACTCGCAGGCAACATTCAACCCTGGTGTGGTCTGGCTATACAAATGGAGGCAACTATGGTTTGTTCAGTAAACTGTAGTTGCATTGCACATAAGCATAGTATGTCGAGGTGGCCAGTGGATGTGAAGTTTAGTTTTTAAGACTAACCATCCCAGGAATGAATAGTGTTCCAACCCACATTCAATGGAATTGCACTTAAGAGGCCGTAAGTATAACTTGAAGTGATGCAACATACATTTGAGTCAATACCATGATTGGTCCAATTCAAGGTTATAGCAGAGCGTGCAAACATTTGATTTCCAGAAGCTTTTTATCAAGCCAGTACATTCTTTAACCTGTCAACAAAGTGAAGCCATCCAAGTCTAACAAGGACATGGAATGGCCAGGAAAGCATCTTTCTCCAAAGTTCCCAATTCTGTTGTGTTTGTCGTCCTCACCACCACCAATCTTGCCAAATTCAGTCATTTGTGTTGCAGCTGTATCTCCCTCCCCCTAATACAGAGCCTCATGCAGAGCTGGAACTTCTAAAGTGAACTTAATCATGGGAGTTGGAATAGAGAAAACACCTGCAAATTTACTTGATATGAAACCCACCACTGTGCAGGCTTCAACCAATTCTATAATTATTGCCCTGTTTCCAAGGTATTGCCATTTAAGCATAAAATTTGGCTCACTTGTACCTTCTTTATATATATATAAGCCTTGTACTACAATCTTGGAACAGGGAGAAGGAGAGATAATTCAGAGGGTTTGAGTTTTGAATTTTGCCAGCAACTGTCTTGGAGCGACCTTCGAATGAAACCTTTTGAAGTTGGCTTTCAGCAATTTGATGTGACTCTTCAGGAAGTTTTAAGGGAGAAAGCAGAACTTCTCTGAGCTGCCATTGTGTATTTTTACCTCATTCCCATCCCCAATAAGTATTATTTATCATGTCTAATGACAGATTGATTTAAATTAGTTCTGGCTGAGGAAGCACACTTTCTCCTGACAAGGAATAATTCAAGATGCATGGGGGGAAATGGTGTCATTTACTCATTCCCCCGCTCTTGTTCCACAAAATTCATGATTAAGATAAAGTAGATGATTGGAAAAAGTATAGTTAAGAGGCATTTTCAAGTCTAAACACAAAACTGAGTTCCTTAGGAGAGAAGCAACACGATTCCGCAGTCTTGACTAGGGATGGCTAGCTCTTCATTGAAAGCCAATAAGTGTACGTATTTACTTCTGTCAAATGTTGAAAGATATGTAGTTATGTGGTGTTCTTATTGTGACACCTACAAATATAGATAATTTATAAAAGTGGCACATTAATTGGCAACTGTATCTGTGATCATATGTTTCCTGATCAATTTTAAAGGACTTGGGAGCTAGCCCAGGAAAGTTGGCCACGGACGACCTAAAATCCTCGACTGCAGATGGATGAAGATTTTGTTCAAGTTGTAAGAGTAAGAGGGTAAGAGGTTAACAACAACAACAAAAAAAAATGTTCCATAAAATAAAACGTTCATGGAAACAGCCTGAAATTTAAAGCCAAAACTGAGAATTGGAAAATGTGCAACTAGCAGTTTTACACATCCTAAACTGTACTGAGATATTATTGTTCCATGTTGGGTAACTTCCAGCATGAGGGAATTGCACAATAGCAATAAAATCTGGTTGCAGCAGGAATGAAAAGCAGTCCACATTTTTACTAGACTAAACAGTCTAGTCTAGAAAAAAGAAGGACCAGGGGAGACATGATAGCCGTATTCCAATATCTCAGGGGCTGCCACAAAGAAAAGGGAATCACGCTATTCTCCAAAGCAACTGAAGGCAAGACAAGAAGCAATGGGTGGAAACTAATCAAGGAGAGAAACAACCTAGAACTAAGGAGATATTTCCTGACAGAACAATCAATCAGTGGCTTGCCTTCGAAAGTTGTAGGTGCTCCATCACTGGAGGCTTTTAAGAAGAGACTGGATACCCATTTGTCTGAAATGATCTCGGGTCTCCAGCTTCAGCTTGGACTAGAAGACTCCAAGGTCCTTCCAACTCTAATACTCTACATTCTATGTTCACATCGTACAGCCCTTGGCTTCACAACTACTATTTACCAATGCTCATAAACAGATACCCATGGCCCCTGAGCACCAAACAAAAGTAAGATGTCTTTTGAATGATGTCTCCAGAAGACTGTGATGTTTTATTCCACTTCCATCTCCTTCACACTCACTTTGAGAAGCAGCTGGAATATTCTGAACATCTGGGATGAATGTAGAGGCTGTCAAAGAAGTGAAGAATCATGAACCTAGTCTTGATCCAAGCCAGACATTTCAAAAACAGCACAAATGAACATTGGCATGAAATGTGTTACTCCAAATAGATCCTGCAGGCAATTTTCTCTTTGGGTTTCTTACACCTAACATTATATTTTCACAGTTCCAAATTAATTTTTGGAGGAAAAAAGAAGAGATGCCTACAAGAAACAGGGGATAGGAAATACAGTTTAACTTTGAGGCTTATTTTTCTGAACTAACAATCCTGGTCTGTGTAATACCTTAAAAGATGGAATTGGGGAAAAAGTATATTGATTCATTAATTTATCAATAACATTAATTAATTCAATTCATTGATTATTCTTCATGGGACAATAAATACTACTGTTTATTTATATATCTATGTGGAAAATTTATTTATTTTTCTTGTTTGATTTATATAGCCACTCATCTCAACTGCATGACTCTACCAACATTTAAAAAACTACAATAAAGCAATGCAGTGATGAACAAATAGAAACATAAAATTAATACAAATTAACTAACAAAATCTACAACCAAGATCCATTTTAGAGAAGTAACTCTGGAAGGCTAACAACATGTAAAAAAAATCCATATTAATTAAATCATAATAAAAGAAAATCAGAGGCCTTCTAACTGCTTATGAGCTGCCAGAGAATTTTGAGTAGAAATGATATTTGATATGCACTATGGCGAAACCTTATACACAAAAATATGTTCCTAGCTGGAGAACTGAGTATGAACCTCATTTCTGATTATCCTCAGGGGAAAAATAATCTGTAATTGATTGGGATATGATTAGATCCCTGAAGAGTTCATAAGTGGGAACAAACAGACTGAAAAAATGGAGTTATAACATTAAAAAAGTTAAAAATGGATGTTTTTTTATTGCACTTGCTAAATAAGTTTTATACCTCACCACATTCCCTTGTTTTTATCACCTGCCACCTAATTGGGAAGCTTCCAATTAGTGTCTATGAAACTTCTCAGCCATCCAGGGCATGGTTGTTCCAAAGGCAATTGGACTTTCTTTGTTTTTTTTCTTGAAGACATTTTTGCTTCTCAGTTTGTCCAGAAAACATTTTACTTCTTGAATGAGAAGCAAAACGTCTTCAAGAAAAAGCAAAGAAATTCCCAATTCGTGCCATCCACAATTTTCAAAATAACACAATTGTTAATAGAATAGAATAACAGAGTTAGAAGGGACCTTCCAACTGGAGGTCCCTCCAGTTGGAGGTCTTCTAGTCCAACCCCCTGCTTAGGCAGGAAACCCCACACCACTTCAGAAAAATGGTTGCCCAATCTCTTCTTAAAAACCTCCAGTGTTGAAGCATTCACAACTTCTAGAGGCAAGTTATTCCATTGGTTCATTGTTCTAACTGTTCTTGGTTCTAACTTGCTTCTCTCCTTGACTAATTTCCACCCATTGCTTCTTGTCCTGGTGCTTAGAATAGTTTGACTTCCCTCTTCTTTGTAGCAACCTCTGAGATATTGGAACACTGCTATCATGTCACCCCTAGTCTTCCTTTTCATCAAACTTAGACATACCAAATGCCAACAACCGTTCCTTATGCATATTAAGCCTCCAGTCCCCTAATCATCCTTGTTGTTCTTCTCTGCACCCTTTCTAGAGTCTCAATATTTTTTTACACCGTGGTGATCAAAACTGGATGCAGCATTCCAAGTGTGGCCTTACCAAGGCATTATAAAGTAGTATGAACACTTCACGTAATCTTGCGCTTCTCCAAATTAGGCCATAGGTAAGTTCAGAAGGAAGGCATTAGAAATTACCTATGGCCTAACGTGGAGAAGCTTGGGAGATGCATTTAGGCAGTGGTTGCTAGTAGTTGTTTTAATATGAACAATATTGCTTTTAGCCTTCCTCCTCCAGCTTGCACAATGTGTACATTGGCAACAGATCTGGGTGTTTTAAGAATAAATAAATGTCCTAATTGTCCTTTTAAAACAGTGAGTAATTATATTAGGCATGGGTACAGCTGGCAGATACTCAAGACCAAGAAAAAATGCAAAAACATAACACAGCATATTGTTACACTTGGCTATTATCACTAGAATATTCCTCAAATGATAGGTTGGCTAATTTTGTTTTCAAAACATGCACTCTATAAGTGAACATGCAAAAAAACCCATTAAACTCTGGGGTGACCCTGAAAAATTGTAGGCTTGCTTTAATAAATAGCCACATTCAAGTGTGCATATGTTTTGGTGTTTGCTTAAATATGGTTTTAATTCAGTACATGTATAATGCATACTTTTTTTGGGGGGGTCCAAAAATTGATGCCATCCACAGTAAGTTTCCACTTGGGGCTGAAATCAATTTCTTTTAATCTAGTTTTGCCAAAACTTAAAAAGGAAAAACAGGTTCTGTAAGAAATAAGCAGATCTCCATCTTTTTATTTTTTTTTCCAGGAAAGAAACACTTTAAGGTATTAGATTCAATTCATGGGAGTTGATTCGTCATGAAAAAATGTTTCTTTTCTGCAACTTTACTGCAGCACAGAGTCAATTTGAACTGGTGCTGAGGGATCACATGTGTTGATTGTTTGGTTTTGAGAAAAGGTGTAGACTTTCTCCCCACGATGAATGTTTCTTTTAATAAGTTTGTTAGTTGGAAAAGGTGCTACCGGATTCCTGATTTATTTTATTTTATTGCCATCAAAGATTACACTTCTCTTCTTGAAGAAATGTTCAGTGTTAATTGTAATAATAACTTAGGCTCACTTAGAGTTGATTGATTTAGTTTGCAAAATAATAGACTTGGGCACACCTGAAATTTTAGGTTAGGTTAGGTTCGGTTAGGTTCTGGGGTGGGATTCAGTGGTGGGATTCAAAAATTTTAACTACCAGTTCTGTGGGCGTGGCTTGGTGGGTGTGGCAGGGAAGGATACTGCAAAAAAACCCTTCCCTCCCCACCCCACTAACCTCCTTTCCAGCTCTGATCTCCTATGCAGGGCAACCAAAGAAGACCCAGCCAATCAGCTGGGACTTGGGAGGTGGAGAATAGATGGGGCGGGGCCAATCAGAGGCGGGATTTGCTGGTTCTCTGAACCACTCAAAATTTCCGCTACCGATTCTCCAGAACTGGTCAGAACCTGCTGAATACCTTCTCTGGTGGGATTCTACCAGTTCAGACGAGTTTTTGCCAAACCCCTTGCTCCGAAAATCAGCTGCTAACAAACCAGTTCGCTGCGGATTTCATGTGGGACCACCCACCCACCCGTGACTATATTATCTCACCTGGCAGCATGTGATCACCGAACTGGTTGTTAAACCTGGAGAATCCAGCCCCCAGTTAGGTTAGGTTAGCTTAGCTTAGTTTAGTCTGATGACCTTATGAAATAAAATAAGGTAAAATAATGCAGCACATTGGGATATAGAAATATTCAATCAGGTAAGATCATTCCCTTGACAGTTGACCCCAATTGGATCTGTTTTTCTAGATATATTAGGAATATGGTGGTAGCAGATTTGATTTTATCCCCATTAAAAATACGAGGGAAGAAGAAGCAACATTTGACTAATCCAAAAAGAAAAAAAGAAAAAAAGGCTATCACAAGAAGGGGGGAAATCTATTTTCAGGTTCCTAACGTAGAATTCCAAAACCTGGAAGGACAAAAGGGATGGAATGAATTGAGGGAGAGAGAAAATGAGATTTCTAAAAATTAATTTAGCCTGTGCTCCCAGAAATGTATGGCATTCTTTGAATAATACATTAATAGAATTCTAGATGTACCTTTAAAAGATGGAATGCCATTGTGTGTATATAACTATGTGTATGTCTACGTGCCTGTGTATATAAGCGGTTGCTTCCCTATACCGTCACTGAGAAGGCCAATCTTGATTTTTCTCCCTGGTAAGAGTTGGGTTTGAAAAGTTTTCAGCTTAAAGCAATAATTAAAGTTTCTTTAACTAGAAAGACCCCCATATGTTTGTGTTACCAGACAAAGACTCATTCTGAAATGAATATATGGTATGAACATATGAAGAAGGGTTGCAGGAATTGGGTATGTCTAATCTAATGAAGAGAAGGACTAAGGGTAACATGACAGCAGTGTTCCAATATCTCAGGGGATGTCACAAAGAAGAGGGAGTCAAGCTATTCTCCAAACCAGTGGTCGCCAACCAGTGGACTGCGAGAAAATTTTGGTGGTCCCCAGAGAAATGTCACCCCTAAAGCACCTCTCAAAGCAATTAATTCAGGCTGTGTGGGAACACAAGGCTTGCGTCATTTGCATTGCGAGTAACACGAGGTAATGAGGGGAGGGGAGAAAGGACAGAGAGGGGGAATTTGCCCACACACTTTACCTGGTCACTGGGCTGTTTCTTTCCACTTTTTTCTTCTTCTGCTTTTGGCTGCATGCAAGGAAAGCAGCCAAAGTCTTTCTTTCTCTCCCACAAGCTCTGCCAGAAATGAATCTTTGGGACCCTGCAAGGCCTCCTGCTCCAAGAGGCTGTGCCAGAAAAGACTCATTTCTGGCAGTGTTTGGGGGAGAAAGGCTTCTGCTGCTTCTACTGCTTTCCTTGCTACTTTCCTTGCATGAAGCCAAAAGTCTCTCACACTCTCTATCCCCTGAGAATGGAGCTGGACCTGCGATCCTAAATAAAGAATGATCAACTGGTAGGAAAATGGGGTGGGAAATTTTCCTGCAGATTTTTTTTGGGATTTTCCCAGGGTCTCTGGTCCATGGGATTTAAAATTATGAGTTTGGTGGTCCCTGAGGTCCAAAAGGTTGGCAACCCTTGCTCCCAACCAGGACAAGAAGCAAATGGATGGAAACTAATCAAGGAGATAAGCAACCTAGAACTTAGGAGGAACTTTTTTTAACAGTGAGGACAATTAACCAATGGAATGGCTTGCCTTCAGAAGTTGTGGGTGCTCCAACACTGGAGGTTTTTAAGAAGACAACTATTTGTCTGAAATAGTATAGGGCAGGGGTCTTCAAACTTGGCAAGTTTAAAACTTGTGGACTTCAACTCCCAGAATTCCTGAGCTAACATGACTGGAGGAGGAATTTTGGGAGTTGGGTGTCCACAAGTCTTAAAGCTGTCAAGTTTGAAGACTCCTGGTACAGGGCAATAGCTCTCAACCTGGAGTCTGAGGATTCCTTGCGGGGTGCCGTGATATAGTCACAGAGGATCTGCGAAGGCTTGAAGAAATGGTATTATTTAAATCTTAAGTCAAATCTTGGGGGATCTGTTGCCACAAAAGGTATTTAAAGGTGATCTATGGTGAAGAAAAGGTTGAAAATCACTGGTGCAGGGGATTGGACTAGAAGACCTCCAAGGTCCCTTACAATGCTGTTATTCTGATTGTATCTGTTAGCTATGTGGTCTTTTGGAGAGATTAAGAGATCTAATTCAGGATGATTTCTTATAAAAATGTTCTTCAGGTGTTGAAAAGCTTTTCAGACAGACTAGGGTTACCTAGGTTTATCGGTTTATGTATGTGTATTTCTTTAAAAACAGTAGGTACCATTAGCTGGCTAGAGGAAGAAACTGATTGAGGATGATTTACTTAGAAAGAGGTATTGCAGTGAGCATTAAAGACAGAAGAAGGAAAAGAAGAAGAAGAAGAAAGAGTGTCTGGAAAAAATCATAGGGAGAAGCAATTAATTATACCAAGGAAAATGTTTAGTTCATGAAAAATGTAAAACCCTGTCCCAAATGAAGAAAACCATATGGGCAACTATAGATATTCTGCAGGTTTTTTTTTTCTTTTGAAGCTTGTATGCAGATACATTCCAGATAGCAAAGTTTCCATACACTAATAATAAAAATTGTTCATTTTTTTTAAAAAAGAATAAGCTTAGAGCCAAAGATGGCATCTGAAATCTTACATAATCAAAATGGAGAGCGTCTCCATCACTTGTGATAGCACAGCTTAGTGGGTTACATGGAGAGAGAGGAGAGAGGAGGGAGAGAGAGATATACACAATGTTGGCACTAGTGTTCCATGTTGGCCTTCACTTTTCACATCCTTTCTGCTTCTCATTCTTCTTCCTTATATTGCTGTCATGTGGCATCACTTCATTCATGAGCACTGCTTTCTTCTGGTCCTTGCCTACTACTGTGTTGTCTGATTCATTGACTAGTACCTGCCTGTGCATCTGGATCTGTCCATCTGGAAGTCCCACAGGATCTTAGCCCTCTCATTCCCCTTCACTTTATCTGGGATCTCCTACCTGGCCTTTGGAAGGTCTAATCTAGTGCAGATGTTCCTAAGCACAGTCCCAGTTGCCTGATTTTGTGATTTTGATTTCATCTGTCTGTCCGTCCATCCGTCCACCTACCCAACCCTTTCTTTCCCCATGATTTCTTGAAATTATTTCTTGAGACCTTGGACATAGATGAAGGACATGTTGGTCTAGTCGAGGGAGCATCAAATCCTTGCCTGACTATAGAATTTGTGGAGTAACTTGACATGGGAGGCACATATGCACCATGGAGTTCCTTGGAGGACAGGAAGGATAAAAGGATAATAAAGAAATGCAAACAATAATTAGAATTTATATTGGCTTCTGAAAGTGTTCAGAGCAGCTTCTGCAACAGACACATCTGCCAATGTGATCGGTTTTATTATCTCCATATTTTCAATTCAGAAACAGAAGCTAAGAGAATCTGAGTTCCAATTGAGAAAGTTTAGATTCTGGGCTATTTAACAGATTAACAGAGTTGGAAGGAACCTTGTAGGTCATCCAGTCCAACCCCCCCACCCAAGCAGGAGACCCTACACCATTTCTGAATGATGGCAGCCCAGTCTCTTATTGAAAGTTTCCAGTGATGAAGCTCCCACAATTTCTGAAGGCATGATATTTCATTGGTTGATTGCTCTCACTGTCAGATAATTTCTCCTTATTTCCAGGTTGAATCTCTCCTTGTTCAGTTTCCATCCATTATTCCTTGTCTGGCCTTTGGGTGCTTTGGAAAATAGCTTGACCCCTTCCTCCTCTTTGTGGCAGCCCCTCAAATATTTGAAGATGCTCTCCTGTCTCCCCTGATCCTTCTCTCTGAGCCAGGCCCAGTTTCTGCAACTGTTCATTGTATGTTTTAGCCTCCAGTCCCCTTATCATCCTGGTTGCTCTTCTCTGCACTCTTTCTAGAGTCTCAACATCTTTTTTATAATGTGGTGACCAAAACTTGATTCAGTATTGTAGTGTCGTCTTAATAGAGTGGTATTAGTACTTCACTTGATCTTGATTGTATCCCTCTGTTAATACAATTTAGGATTGCATTGGCATTTTTGGCTGCCACTGCACACTGCTGGCTCATATTTAGCTGGTTGTCCACTAAGACTCCAAGATCCCCTCTCACGGTTCCTGCTATTTAGCTGGTTTCACCCAGTCTATATTTGTACTTTTGGTTTTTCTTGCCTAAGTGTAAGACTTTACTTTTCTCTACTATATAACACTAAAATATCTATATTTTTGATATGGCTATCAGCACAGACTTCAGGAGTGAGCAATTATACAGTCTTGACCCTAATCTGGATCTTTTGCATCCTTAAGGGGCATATGAAGGGGCAAAGTCATGTTTATAGAAACAATTTTATTTATTTTGATTTCTAGACCTACTCATCTCAACAAGTGACTCTGGGCAGCATATATATTTTATTGTTCTAAACATGACTACTTTTGAGCAGGAGGCAAATGGCTAAAGAATATAAATGCTTCGACTCAGTGGAACTCAGGAAAGCCAGTTTTAAAATTTTTTTCCTTGTCCAGGAATTAAATGCTCAGTGTGAAGGTATTTTACTGAGAAACTGTAGCTTGTTAGAAAAAATAATTAATTCTGAATTTTTAGGCAAACTTGCCTAATTCACAATGCCTGGAGAGCTCTTTGTATTAAAACAGTTAATCTCAGATTCCAAATTTTGTTAAATGTTGTGCTACAGTTCTCAGTTCAAAAACTACAACCGAAAGTGTGTATGAAAAATAGAAATACACACAAAAGATGCACTTTGAGAAAGTTACATAGAAAATGTATATGTTAGAGAAAGATTGCACTGTGTCCTATACAAAGTTGTACATTAAAGGAAAGCTAATGTTTTGGATTTTGTGATTTAAATCAAAGGCGATGTTGACTTTTGATGGAATGGATTTGGAATTTAGTCAAAGCAAAGCTTACATTTCATAGTGTGAGTGCAAAGCACCAGCCCAGGTGGTGTGCTTGTTCGTGTAGAGTTTGTTCCTTTGTGTAGTATACAAACTCTGGCAATGGGTAATCATTCAAGAAATTATAGCTTAACAACCTTCACCAGCATAAACATTTTTCATGTCTCTTGAACACAACATTTCTTAATAAATATGCCTTGGGTATGCCTTCTCTAATATATCTACTTGATAGTATAAAACTCTCTGGGAAATACAACACACCCACACCCCTATTCAAGGATAAATGCAAGGTTGTTATCAATTAAGAACAAAAGGTGCTTCTGATCTCAACCTATGGGCATTTCCATAGGTGTAGCAAAGGAGTTCTTAATGCTGCACCCTACCCATTTCATCAGGGAATAAATCTGTGTGATTTCTACCACACGCTTCCTAATATTGGAATGGATTCAGCCCAGCTTAAATTCATTGCAGACTGCCAAAACCTGCTGTCTTGACTCTTTCCGATTCAGCAGCCAAATAGCTCGAATAAATAAGTAAAATAAACTGTAAATTGCTTGCCTGGGTTCATGACGAATAATCGATACGATTAGGTTTCACAATCTGGAGAAAGGTTAAATTGCATGGAGTTTCTTGCTTTGCCTTTTGTCAAATTTGTCAAGTTTAAAGAGTCCACGTGGCTGTAAAACATGATTATTTCCTCTTTCATTCTTATCTGTTGGGTTTATAGTGGTTGACAGTGCAAATCAGTTGCACGCCTGTAAGCATTATGGGCTGCTTTTCCCATCTGAATGTCATTACAAGTGGTAAAGTGGATTTAAGGTTGTGTAATGTATGTCTTCATTGTGTGGCCGCAAAGAGCAGGGAAGACTTATTGTTAGGGGCATGCTTTGGATTTGAAAATCCAGAACCCCAAAACATTTACTTGATCAAATGATGACAGAGTAGCAAGGCAACCTTCAAGTTGGTACAGAAAGGGAACGAGCTAATGACTGTTAAATAATCAAAGTTAACGAGCTGGTGAAATTAATCAATAGATGTTTTATGGACACACTTTGCATTTGGCATCAAACAAAAGTAGTCTCTGAAGACATCAATAGAAGGATCAGGTGTGATGAAAATGAATTAAACCACTTGGGAATGGCCAGCAATTTTCCATTATAGGCCCCTGTAGGTTTTCTAACTTATCTACTAAAGATTTCAGTCACAGAAGATTCAAGCTAAGTAATCCTCACTTAACGACCGGTTAAGGTAACAGCAGATATCCAAAAGCTTACATGTCAGTTCCAGTGAGTACGCAGACACACACAAACACACACATGCACACACACACTCAGTTACAGGAGCTAGTTTCATGTATTAGCAACCTTTATGTGGTGGTGGAAACTAGCCAAACAACATTTTTGGCTAGTTTCCCACTAAAAACACCCATAGGAATATATAAATTAACTTCACAACCTCCATGTTCTCTTCATGAAGAATGCAAATCGAATTCAGTCACATGGGTGCTTCGACTTATGCCTGTTATGACTCCATTATGGTTGTAGGTCGAGAACTATCTGTAGTTTGGTGTCAAGACAAATGCACTATGTCTTTAAAGCAGGCCTGAAAATTCATGACGCCAAATTCAAAACTCCAAACCTCACCTATTTTAGTTGCAAAGTCACGTCCAACCCATCGCAACCCCATGGATAACATTCCTCCAGGCCTTCCTGTCCTCTACTATCTTCCAGAGTCCTTTTAAGTTCACACCTACTGCTTCAGTGACTCCATCCAGCCACCTCGTTCTCTGCCGTCCCCTTCTTCTGTGGCCCTCAATCATTCCCAGCATTCGGCTCTTCTCCAGTGAGTCCTTCCTTCTCATCAGGTGGCCAAAGTCTTTGAGTTTCATCTTCAGTATCTGGCCTTCTAAAGAGCAACCAGGGTTGACCTACTCTAGGACTGACCGGTTGGATCGCCTTGCAGTCCAAGGGACTCGCGGGAATCTTCTCCAGCACCAGAGTTCAAAGGCCTCCATTCTTTGACGCTCAGCCTTTCTTATGGTCCAACTTTCACAGCTATACATTGCCACTGGGAAATCCATTGCCTTGACTATACATAACCATAGCCTTGATTACAACAAACCTCACCTATACATCCTGCCAATGTCATGTTCAAAATGCATAGCCAAATGAGGATAGGATTGCCTTCACTGGGATCTTGTGAAAACACAGCCTCTCCTCTTTGTCGGACTTATTAAAATACCTTTATCAATAAATCAACCCTGGGGAAGACGGCCTTGCCAATTTAAAATTGTAATTGTATGCTTTATCTTTCCATATGTTCCTAATGCTTACCATGAGATATTTGCCTCCCACCGCCCTGAGTTGAGAGATGAGAAACATTCTTCATTTTGATAACAAGTCAGCCACTTATCTGCCTTTTCTTTGCTGAAAATTGCAGCACCCTTCATTCAATATCAAAAAGCCACTGAGCTAAGTTGCGCTCTCTCGTTTATCCCACAAAACCAGCTTAATTGCTTTGAAATGTGATAATCAAGGAACCAGGTAAATTCAAGAAGTTTGGCTAATTGGCTGCTCATCCCAGCTTCTTAAAGGAAATGAACAAATTCCCAAGTTTATTAACGCAGCCTCTGGTTTCGTTTTTTTTTTTTTTTTTTGCAGATGCTAAGGATGTCTGCCATCCATTGATAACGCATCGAAAAAACCTCCAGACGGTCAAACAGCCATTATTAGAACTAGCCTGAAGTGGAATTAATTTGAGCTTTAGTTGGCCTGGTATGCGCTTTGCCCAGTCAACTAAACTCTATTTCAATTTGATAAGAAGGGCTAAATTGAACAAGAGGTAGCAGCCGGTGCCATTTATCTGGCACTGCGTCATGGTATCGAGTCTAGCTTGTTTCCCTAAGATGGTTATTAGTGGAGTTGTATTCCTCCCCACCCTATTGTCCATTCAGGGTTCTTAACCTTTATAACTGAGATTGAATTTGCAATAGATGGAAGCTCATCAGAGGGAGAGCCAATCTGGAATTAAGGAAAAATTTCCTGACAGTGAGACTAATTAGTCAGCGGAACACTTTCTCTCCTGGAGTTGTGGATGCTCCATCACAGGAGATTTTCAAGAAAAGATTGGACAGCTATTTGCCTCAGATAGAACAAGGACCTTGTTGAGGGGTTTGGACTAGAAGACCTCCGAGGTCCTTCCACCCTAATATCCTATGAAATTAGGTATGGTGAGGAGCTCTCCTCAGCTTCCTGCTACTTCCATCTCCTCAGCTTCCTGCTTCTTCCATCTCTCCATACTATCATGAATCACGGAAGGTGCCTCACATAGAGAGAACTGAGGGGGTCTTAAGTGTCTGGTAAGAGACTGTCTTTCTCCGATTAAAACCCAAACAAAACAAACAAACTCTTTTCTTCTGTCTTGTCTCATATTCTATTTCTGTTGGATTATTTGTTCTTCTTCCCAGTTCTTACTTGTGATTTTTTCTTCCATGGTGGAAATAAGATATTTCCCTTCCCTCCTTAAGACATTCAGTATAGATGCTTCAAACAAATCCGCCGATACATTTCTGCTTTCCTTCCTTTCTGGATATATTATATGAACACTACAGACCCAACATTCAATACCCAGTGCAAACTGGATTAATTCAGTGATCAGGTTTTGTGGGTTGTGTGGCCAGAGAATCAACCAAGACTGGAATTGCTCCTCTTCTTGGATAGGAGTTGGGTTTGAATAGGACTTCTCCTTGGTTCTACTTGGAATTGCTGAGACTGATTATGGGATCCTCAACAGCCGAACCATCTTCACGATCACAAAGATTCAGGATTTAGCCTAGACATCATATTCTGTTACTCCTTTCAGCTTTGGAAGCTGTATTTTACTTAGAAGCTTCCACGCTGCCACATTTTAGCACCTGGGAATTTGGGAGAGGGCAAATCTCACAAAGAGGTGGAAGTTTAGACATAACAACATTCTTCTAAGTCAAGGACAAGTTATCCTGCACCTGGGAAGGAGTGGTTGGAGAAATGTCTCCAGTTGGGATGGCCAGTGATTGGGCCATGTCATGGACTGATGGATGAGATGGGGTTTTGATTTTCAATTGTGAAGGGAAAACCCAAAACTTTCAGATTCGGGTTTTCCCCAGATGTGCCAATATGAAAACTCTAATAAAATGGAACTTTGAGAAAATGCATGTCTCGGAGTTTGTTGCATTGGAGTTTGTTACATGGAATGCTGACAATACCATCTTTGCAACATAGGAACCAGATATACAGGCACCTAGGGCTTTCATCAATGAAAGGTCAATGGGCAGAGATTTATGGAAGATTATGCTTCAAACATCTAGAATCTTCAAAGAGAGAGAGAAAGACAGAGAGAGAGAGAGAGACTGAAGACTTACCTAGGTTATTTCCAGCTGTTTTATACAGTGACTGTTATAAGCAAAGATATGCATAGCATATGTTAGCCTATTTATATTCAGTGGGCAAAATTAGGCAGATGGTAGACATTAGTACAAGGGATAAAACTACTGAGAGCTAAGATATATGAATGATTTCAGGTCTATCACAGAGAGACTTTAAGAGTCTTTATATCTTAAGCTGTTTTAGATGTCTAGTCTCATGAGATATTTATCTCTTGCATAGTTCTTTTCTTATATTATTGGGATGTAAAGTTCGGGAAATCAGGAGTTCAAATGAATGCAGGTTTATTATATGCTTACGCTCTCTACAAGAATCTAAACTAACATTCAAAGAAAATTGACGGGAGATAAGGGTTACAGAATTCAAAGTGGGCTGGACTTGGATATCTTGTGGGCATGAAAAGACTCAAGAATAATGATGTTTGACTCCTCCCTCAGGTTCAGCTTGGTCATTTCCTGTGTGAAATTTAAGATTGTAAACAAAAGATCAACATTTTCAAGTGCCTACAGTGGTGGGCATTTTTTAAAAAGAGGGCAATATGTCACATATTTTGGCTTGAAAACATTATGAAATGTGGCGACCTGACAATAATTGTACCACACCTGGTTGTGGCTTGCAAGTTCTGTCAATTTCAGATTTAACTTGACTCTAAATCTCATCAATCTCTTCTTCTGCACCAGTGGTTGAGGCACAAACTTAGATAATTTTAATGTTAGAGTTGCCTGTGTTTAGAGTTGCCTGTGAAGTGTAATCAATATTATACAGTCACTGATTGCACAGTCCCAAAGTAATATCTTTATTATAAATATTATATCCTTTCCGACTGGTTCCTTCATTTGATTTTGTGTCCTGAATAATGAACCGAGTGGCTTTCTGATGGAAAGTGTCCACTTCCAGTCTGTTCAATTCCATATCTCAGATTAACTTTGAAATGAATGTAAGTGAACAGATTTGGCATTTGAATGTTAATAGATGACACTTTAGAATAATATGATTGGAGGGAACCTTGGAAGTTTTCTAGTCCAAACAGGAGACCTATACCATTCCAGACAAATGGTTTTCCAGTTACTTCTTGAAAACCTTCAGTGATGGATTGGCCACAATTTCTGGAAGTAAGCCAGAATTTTGGTTTACCTCTAGTAATGTGGTATTTTGGATTGTTTTGAAATGTTTTTCGGAAACCTATATTCACTCTCCCCCTGTATGAAAACGAGCAAACTTCTGAGAAGCATGTAGTATAGTTTCTGGAAATTCCAAATTGCGGGTTAGACAAAATGCAGGGAAGTTTTGCATGACTCATTTAGGAGAAATCAAAAGATATGGAAGAAAAACAGTACATAATAAACATACAAATCTATCCATTTAAATATGTTTACAGTAGGAGTTATTTGGAAAAAAAAACACAACTAAACCAAACAAATCTTACTATTATATCTTGTTTCTGAGACTGTTTGAGAATAAACCAGTTTTGTGGTGTGCAAAAAAAAATAAAAAATGCTTGTAAAAGCAGATTTTGACATTTGAATTAACATATCCAATAATGTGTTTTTAACTATCAGGAAACATTTCTAGCTTGGTTTTAGACTGTGAGATGAACTGAACATTTTCTTATTTTTTGCTGCCCATTTTTAGCCGAAAGGTGCTAATTTGGCTTTGACATTACAATTGGCTAGGAAATTCAGTCACTTGTATAATATATTACTCCTTGTGAAAGTATGAAGAAAAGCAGGATTAGACTGCTTTGGTTGTTTGGGATTGTTTGCCGTCACCTTATATTGTTCTAAACCCCCAAACCATGATTCACAAACCACAATGATTGATTTCATACAAATGCTCAGTCATAGAGAAACTATCCAGTTTAGCAAGCATGGCAGGTACCTATTCTTTATCAGAAAGTCCAATTGTCTCTTGAAAAAGCACCTTTGAACAACTATGACCTGGATGACTGAGAATCCCCACAGACATTCTTTAGAACTATACCCATACTAAGCCATAATGTAGCTTCTTTGATTGAGGGCAGCGTTTCGTTGAACCTACACAGTTATTATATAAACAAGCAAATGACAGTGTAGTATTTGCATCTAAGCATAGTGCCATTTAAAGTTTTCATAATTATTGTGGAGGAGAGATGGACAACAAACGTGGAGATGAGGGTTATAGTTGAAGTCCACAAGTCTTAAATTTGTCAAGGTTGGAGCTCCCTGAGCTAGAAGACCATGGAGACTTCAGGATGTCAATATTATTCATTTTTGTTTGGTTGTTGTTCCCTTTCTCTGTTTCTTTGTGTGTATGTGAGAGAGAGAGAGAGAGAGAGAGAGAAGAAGAAGAAGAAGAGGAAGGCAATGTCTTCATATTTCTCATTAAGAAATCAAAAAGACATCTAAAAATCTTTAAAAGCTTGTCCTGACCTTTGAGTCAATTTAATAATGAAGATATTCTCTTAACAATCATTTTGCCATTTTTCTCTTAAGCAGCAGCTAACCACCTCCTGTTAAGCCAACTTATGCAACTGGCATCCAGATGTCGATGGAGGTGGCTGCAATCAAGTCTCGTGTGAGGAAAACACTTTTGGATCAGCTGTGAGTTAAATCATTCACTCTCACCTCTGGCAACTTTGCCCCATTGGTGTTACTTTCACAATAATGGTCACATAAGAAAGATTATTTTCATTTCCCTCGTACAAAGTGTTGGTCAGATTTTTTTTTCATTCATTCAAGAAGCCTGGCAGTTGATTTTGCTCTTCCACATGCTTGTCAAAGCTGTGATGTATCACTGACAAGAATGGATACGTAATCTAAGATTCCATTGGCGCTATAGTAGAAAAAATATTTCTTGGCATATTTGTACATGGTGGTGCATAGGGGCAGGGTGGCTCAGTGGCTAAGACGCTGATCTTGTCGATCAGAAAAGTCAGCAGTTCGATGGTTCGAATCCCTAGTGCCATGTAATGGAGTGAGCTCCTGTTACTTGTCCCAGCTTCTGCCAACCTGGCAGTTCAAAAGCATGTAAAAATGCAAATAGAAAAATTGGGGCCCCTTTGGTGGGAAGGGAACAGCGTTTCGTGCACCTTCGGCATTTAGTTATGCTGGCCACATGACCACAGAGACAACTTTGGACAGCACTGGCTTTGTAACAGAGATAAGCACCACCACCTAGAGGCTGAAACAACTAGCACATATGTGGGAAAGAAACCTTTACCTTTACCTTACATGGTGGTGCAGTGGTTAGAATGCAGTAAGTTAGAATGCAGTATTGCAGGCCCATTGCTCAATCCAGATGTTTGATCCTGACTGTTTCAAGGTTGACTCAGCCTTCCATCTTTCCAAGGTCAGTAAAATGAAGACCCAGATTGTTGGGGCAAGATGCTGACTCTGTAAACCACTTAGAGAGGGCACAGTAAAGCATTATGAAGCAGTATGTAAGTCTAAGTGCTATTGCTATTGTACATGTTGCTCTGCCTTTATTATTTTAATGAATAACTCAAAGCGGTGAATATACCTAATACTCCTCTCTTCTCCTATTTTCCCCACAGCAACAACCCTGTGAAACTAGTTGGGCTGAAAGAGGAGGACTGGCCCAAAATTACCCCAACTGGCTTTCATGCCTATGATGAGACTGGAATTCACAGTCTCCTAGTTATTGGCCCTAAGTCACCCAGTCAGCTTTCCTGCTTAAAATGGGACTAGAACTCACTATCTTTTGATGATTGGCCCAAGGTCACCCAGTTGGGTTTTATGCCTAAGGCAGGACTAGAATTCACCATCTTCTAGTTTCTGGCTTGGTTGCTTAATGACTAGCTGATATTGGCTCTCAGACTTAGTAGCTTGAGTAGAGGATGCCCAGAAGCTACCTGAGCTACAGATTGCCCATTCCTATCTTATACAAAGAGGGAGGGGAAACAAGAAGAAACTGGAACATCATTACATGAGATTAGGACCCAAATTTGAGATGTGACATATAATTGAATGTGTTCACCTTATAATGAAATTCTTGTGGCTGCACAAAATTCTATAAAGGTGTCCAGAAAACACCTGTGGCTCCTCACAACACATGCCACTTTCTGCAAGATGATTTTGTATATCTCCTTAACCTCTGTTTTGTCTGTCATTGTGTTATTAAACCTTAGACAGATTAAATGTAGATCAGCTTTCTGACAGATTTATCACAGGGAACAAGAAATGAAAACAAATTACTTCCCCAACCTTGTTCCAAATGAGAAATGACTAGGGTTTCTTTGTAATACTCACAGTATTTTTGTTTTTGCTCTGGCAAATTTGTTAATTTTAGAGACTAATAGAGAGGTGTTGGGTTTAGGAATTGTATTCAGGGATGGAGACCAATCCAAACCACATTGAATTAACATGCTAAGCCTAACACTTGATTCGTTGGGAAGTAGAAGAATTTTAAGTCAATTATTGCAGAAAGCTTACAGAGTTTTTCATTGCCTGACTTTGCTCCTGTTCTATACATTAAAATACCCTCTTAAAAGTATTATACTTGGAGTTGTATAATCAAATAACAAGCTCAGAAAGTTTCTTTATGATTAGAAAATAAAACAACACGTACAAAAGATTTATCTGGCGCCATGAAGACACTGTATAGAAATGGAAAAAATGTTATTTGTTGCTCAGAAAAAGAATTGGTCATCATTCATTTGTATGTCAAGAGGTCTAAGGATCAATTCTCAGCATCTCCAAGGAGAACTGAAAGTCAAGTAAATCCAATTGCATTTTCCAAAAAGGCTGTAAAGCAAACTTCAACATTATTCCAGCTTTAGTTTTTAACCTTAAAGAAAACAATCAGGGAAAAAAATAAAGACAAATATTTTGTTATTTATTAAAGCTTCCTAGGCAGCCATTGAAAACTACCTTGTTTTGTGTTTGAGTCAAAAGCAAGGTATCCTTGGAGCTTCTTTGAGATGGTAGAACCATTTCCCATTAGAACTGCATCTTTCTTATAAGGCAGGAAAGGTCCTTCAAATTCTCAGAACTGCACTAATTAGTAGAGACTGACTTTTCCAGAAGTATCTTACAAATTGGACTGACCATTAAAGGTAACAGTTTCCTCCTGTCCAATCATGTCCAATTCTTAAGGGATAGTACTCATTTTTGTTTCCTAGTCAAGGGAGCCAATACTGTCCAACAACACTTCTGTGGTCATGTGGCCAGCATGGCTATATGCCAATGGCTCATGGAACACTCTTACATTCCCATCAAAGTGGGTTATTTATCTATCTATTCACATTTGCATTCTTTTGAACTGCTAAGTTGGCAGGAACTTGGGCAAGGAACAGGAGCTCAGCCCATCAAGCGGTCCTTGGGTCTTGAACCTGGACTTTCTAGCTGACAAGCTCAGCTTCTGTAATACTGTGCCATCATGAAATGTTCTGAAATGCAATACACTCAAAGGACCCTAAGGTATGGAAGGTTAGTCTAAAACTAGTTTAAATAGATGAGTTTGAATAATAGCTCTGCGGTGAAGTTCTCATGATGTATGAGCCATTCCCCTTTGGCTAATAAAAGTGCTTGCAGTACCAGCTGCCCCTAATATTAAATCAGGGTTGGAGACCTTTTTATAGTTGTCCAGTTGGAAGCTTCTTATGTTGCCCAGAGGTACAATAGCTATTGTTGATAGAATCAGAGTTAGAAGAGGCCTCTTAGAATCTGATCCAACCCCTTGTAAAAGCTGCATTTCTGGTTATGGCAAACATCCATTTCCAGTTATTACCAGTAGGAATTTCAAATCACGAAGAGATCAATGAACTGTAAATGCTTGAAACTACAGTCAAATTAACTGAGAATAAAGACACATGGAAACATTATAGACTTCAGCTATGAAATACTCCTCTATGGGGAGGAATGGTGGCTACTGGGGAAAGATTTTCTGGTACACCCCATGAAAAAGACTTCCCATGAGAAAGGAGTCTTACCATGCCCTTCTTAGATGATAGGAATGGTTGGGCAGATTTGGCTCTGGCATGACAGTACCTGGAACATTCCTATCCTGTGTCACAAAGAGTTTTGAAAGTAATAACTGTCCCCATGGTTGGGTTGCTGACCCAGAAAAGATCCAGCCTTGCATACCTCTCCATCTGATCTCTTTCAGTGGAGAGAAGTGTTTGGGAGCGGTTTTTGTTCAGAGCAGCCCAAATCCAAAGATTTCTTCTGTTTCCAGAACGGTTTTCTAACACCTAGCATTTGTCTTCCCAACTGGGGATGCAAATAATTGAACTTCTGGCATTCTGCTTACCATGCATGGCTCCCCTATTCTTCTTCTCCTTCTCTACCCACTTCCCTTATTTCTTGGCCTGCCAACCAATTCAGACGAGATCAATAAACACATGATTACAATTTAAAAACAACTCAAAAAAACCAAGAATATGAATATAATGGACAAAACCAAAAGTAGAAGCCATAAAAAAACAACACATCAATGCTTCTGAAAGCACACAAAAAAGAGAGAGCAATAGAAAGAATTAATAATGCAGTAAACACTACAATGGTTTTTAAAAGACCCTAATAAAACAGCAAATAGCAGTTTAGCCATTAATGACCTTGGTAAGTGAAGCTGTGTTATGATGCCTAAGGCTAACATCCTACTTCTAAACTCAATGAAATTGGGTTTTCAATGCACTTATGTAGAAGCGGTTTTATATATGAAGCTATTGTTGGTGCTTCCCCCAAGTCTAGAGAGCTCATTCTCTAATATTTTAATTCATCAATTATTTATTTGTACAAATTATATACCTCCTGCTCTAGGTTTATACATCATTCATAGCAACACAAAAACCTTTCCACCAACCATATGGTGCAGTAACATTATTCCCAGTGACAATAAAAACAAAACCAGGAGAGTCAAAAAATGGCAGGAACAGCTTGATAATTGACTTCTGAACCAAAGCCAAATAAGAGACACATTTGAGTGACATGGAGAAAAGAAAAATGCGACATGGAACATGGTACCAAGGCAGTAGTGAAATATTAAACTGATTCAGGCAATGAAGGAAAACAGCAAACAGAGCTGGTGGGCGGAATTAAATGTGTCATCAGCTTAGAGTCATTATGTTGCCACAAATGGTCTCTGTCCAACTCCTGAATTCTGCGGTGGTGTCAATTTAATGTTGTACTTTTGTTGGTCTTGATTCTTGTGTATAGGCTTCAACAAATTTTCTATGCTGCAACCCAATCAGAGGTCTAGATTCTTTGTGCCTGACAGATACTAAAAACTTCCACTGTTTCAAATAGCATCCTGGTGTTTTTTTTCAGGATGAATGAAAAATGGTAAATCAATAACAGGATTGCACTGTTGCTCCAAGAGATGACCTCTAATACCTTTTGATGGCTGAACAACAACAACAGGAACTCTTTGGCTAACAATGCTCTCACTGAAATAGTGTTTGTGATAGTCAGATCACACCCTATTAGACAACCTTCAGATCTTTGGACCTGGAACTTTTCGACTTATCATCCAGTAGGCCTGTAGCAGAATTTGGGAGTTGCAATCCCAACATATTTGAAATATATTAGGTTGAAAGATAAGTCAATATGATTATTTTCCCATTATACAGTTGGAGAAAATATGTTTAAGAGAGAATTGGCTTGTCTGCCATACTACTTATATTTGAACAAGGCAAGTTATAAACCACGGATTTCACAATTTGCATTACAGCAATTAAATATAATTCAGTATAATGTAATAATGTAGTGTTAGATGAATGAGTGGATAATTTGATGCCTTTTCATTGCACATCTCCTCCCATGTTCCAGCTAAAACAGATGGTAGCGTGTAAGCATTTTTTTTACCATTTTTCTCAATTTGCACTGAGAAAGCATTGGAGCTTTCAATGTGTTCCTGTTTAGTAATCAGGTAAACTTAAGAGGTGCATTTCACTGTTCTTCTGTTTTACTTTACCTCTGATAAAGCAATGGCCTGCAGCCACTGCTCAACTCCTTAATAGAGACAAAGTAATTAAGAGCTATAGAAGATACTCATCCTGAAAAAGAAGCAATAAGAATAGGAAAATATAGAATTATTTCTATTCATTTGTTGTTAGTCGCAAAGTCGTGTCCACCCCATCGTGACCCCATGGACGTTCCTCCAGGATTTCCCTGGAGTTCATTTAAGTTCACGCTGGCTGCTTTAGTGACTCCATCCAGCCACCTCATTCTCTGCTGTCCCATTCTTCAATCATTCCTAGCATTCAGCTCTTCTCCAGTGAGTCCTTCCTTCTCATTAGGTGGCCAAAGTCTTTGGGTTTCATTTTCAGAATCTGGCCTTCTAAAGAGCAGTCAGGGTTGATCTCCTTTAGGACTGACCAGTTTGATCACCTTGCAGTCAAGGAATTCACAGGAGTTTTCTACAGCACACTTGTAATATATTGTTGTTATGTCTTGTTGTAAAATCTGATTTTTCATTGATTATGCCAAGTGGAAAAAACCAGGCCATATGTTAAGTTGCAGTTAAGAACATCTATTGCTCAAGCATATACACAAGAAATGAATCAATTAAGGTTAAATACTAAATTGTCACCAGGTAAGGGTCAATGGAATACAAGTGGGGTTGACGTAGACTGTTTGTGAAAACACAATGACTCTAGGCTGATGACTTACTTAACTCTACCTTCCCCCACCTCTTCCTGCTCTTCTCCTATATCTGAGAGTCATCCAGATTTAATGGATCATGAATTCCAGAATTACGAAATGTTTTCTGCAGTTTCCATCTGGCAGTGTAAATTACATTCAGCTATTTGAAAGAGAGAGTGGGAGGAAGGAGATTATGGGATTCCTTTTTTAAAAAAAAATGATTCTTTGGTTTCAGAAGGGGTTTGAATAGGTATGCTGTATGTTGTTGAAAGCAGAATTCAGCTTAGTGCTGCCCTGAAGATGCCAGGTAGACAAATCATAGCTTCCAATGGTTGGAATCAGAATGGCAATTGCCATCTTTTTAGGCAAGCAGAAATGGTTGTCATCGGAAGGGACTCCCTAGAGTTTGGTGAAAGTCAAAAAAGAAATAATAAAATAAGCAGTTCCACATCTAGTAAACTTGTGATTTGTTGCAGTTGTAAATACTGTTCATTGGGATGGTGCGGTGGCCTAGAAGTGGAGCTCTCACCTCATTATCAGGAGGCTGTGTGTTCAATCCTAGGTAGATATTTCTCTCTCTGGACACAATGATAATATATTTGCTGAACAAAACTCCACATTGGTGACAGGAAGGGCATTCGGCCAGTAAACATTCTGCTAGTTCCATTCAGTTATCCAAACTCCACCCCACAAGGGATTATGGGGTTGTTAAAAGAAGATGATGATAAATGCTGTTAATTGGAAGAACAATTGCCATTAGTCACCATCTGAATGAAAGGAGAATTTGATATGAATTATGAATCTGAACCAAAGAATCTGAAATTACAGAAAATAAAAGTTGGACATGGGTAAAATGAGATGAATTCACCAGCTGATGCATTCTCTTAGCCACTAAAGTTGATTTAGAGAACAAATTATTGCAACTGGGAAATATTGATTACTCGTAAGCTGTCACGCCTATCACTCAGACTCCCTGCCTTAAGAATTATGATTCAATTTTTCAAAATGTCCCTCTTGGAGTAACCAATATTTTTAAAGAGGTCCAAAGGGATGGGAAGAAGCACATTCATGTATTTCTATCATGAATGCTACATCAGCTAATTAAAAGGATCACAATTAGGTTCCATGGTTATTAGATCCTTAATACCCCCTTAAATAATTACATTAATTACTTGATATAGACCAGCTACTTCAGAAGAAAGCTTAGTGTAATACGATTAATTTTAAGATTGATGATTTATTAAGTGACCCAATAAAAAGAAAAGTGAAAATAAGCTTTCTTGTTTTGGAGTACACATTGTGAGCATATTGAACCCTCTGCTTGCTCATTCATGGTGGGTTTATTCCTTCATTAATGGGTATCCTTCCTTTTATTCAGGAGCTCAAGGTGGTGAATATAGTGCTGTTATTTTATTATTTTTCCTAACCACAACCTGGGAAGTTTGTATGATTGATGGTGCACTAGAACTTAACAGAATAATAGAGTTGGAAGGGATCTTGGAGGACTTCAACTCCAATCCCCTTCTGAAACAGGAGACGCCACACCATTTCAGACAAATGGCTATGCAATCTCTTCTTAAAACCTCCAGGGATGAAGCACCCACATCTTCTGGAGGCAAATTGTTCCACTGATTAATTGTTCTCACTGTCGGGAAATTTCTCCTTAATTCTAGGTTGGTTCTTTCCTTGATTCATTTCTATCCATTGCTTCTTGTCCTACTTTCAGCTGCTTTGGAGAATAGTTGAACAACTATCTTCCTTGTGGCAGCCCTTTAGATATTGAAACACTGCTACCATGTCACACCCCAGTCCTTCTTTTTATTAAACTAGTCATCCCCAGTTCCTGAAACTGTTCTAATCATCTTTGTTGCTCTTCTCTACTCTCCTTTCCAAAGCCTCAACATCTTTTTTTTATTGTAGTGTCCAAAACTGGATGCAGTATTCCAAGTGTGGTTTTAGACAAAGGATTTTCTTAGGCCAGTATCTTCAAGACTAGCCACAATTGAGCTGTTCAGCTCAGCTGAGAGGTTACGAGTGACTGAAGTTCCTCGGGAAATTTCCATAGATTAAGATGTACTAAAATCTGGATCTTCCTGCTCATAATTCCACCAACTTTACACCACCTAAAAGTTCAATGATATGCCATCCACATAGTGATTCCAAGGTCATGTTGCTTGAAAATACATTAGACTTGTCATGCCAAGTTTTTTTCCCCAATTCAGGACCGTCTATTATTCTTTTGGGGTGGGGTGAATGTTTACAGAAGATTATTTCCTCCATCCCGTCAAACTGCCAAATTTGTGTAGCTCTTAAAGGAGGACCAGGTACAGGCTAAAAGATTTGGATACATCTGGTGGAAAATGAGTCTGGATTGTAGATCTTGAAAATTCACGAGGACACACACAACCCTTTAGACATCTTAAACAACAACACAAAAAAGCACCAGAGATGTGAGAGAGGGGAGGGGGAGGCCAACATGGAGCAATTATTATTTAATAGCTCACCAGCTGCTGTACCTGGGAGGCAGTGCAATTTTGTGTCTTGCTAGCTGCTAAATGAATTCCCCCAGGAGGGGAGGGGGAGTGACACAGATTCTCTGTTAAAGAATAATTGTAGCCTATTGGCCTTACCACTTGCATCTCCTGCATACTACTCCACAGAGTACACAAGGTATAACGAGGAGCAAAATGGGAGGCAATGAGATTGAAAAAATGAAAAGGATGCAGCATAGGCTGACATTCTTATTTTTTTTTATAGCTACAGAACATCTTTTCCGTTCTCTGCACATTTTGTTTTGGGGGAAGTTGCCTTGTGATTTGACCCTTAGTACTATAGATATGTAAGCAGCTGGGAATTACCAGGGAGCCAATTCAACAAATATAGTAGATAGGTTAAGATTGATATCTATGGAGAGTCTCAGTCATCCAGGTCATGGTTGTCCCAAGAGTGCTTTTTCAAATGGCAACTAGACTTTGTTTTTCCTTGAAGATGTTTCACTTGTCATCCAAGAAATGTCTTCCATTTTGAAGAGCTGAAGAAGCTTCTCAGGTCAGAAGCAAAACATCTTCAAGGAAAAGTCCAGTTGCATTTTGAAAAAGTACTTTTGGGATAAAGAAGATTGGTGCTAAATTGTCAGGGATCAAGTCCAAAAGGAAAAGAGATCAATTGTTGTGAGTTACTGGAGGGGAGGAAAGAAGGAAGGAAGGAAGGAAGGAAGGAAGGAAGGAAGGAAGGAAGGAAGGAAGGAAGG
>BLBF01000068.1:7669627-7686972 GCA_015471245.1 Laticauda colubrina
TAATAATAATAATAATAATAATAATAATAATAATAATAATAATAATAGACTGCCAATCTCTCCTTGCTTTTAATAGTCTATATGACTTATTAATTTAGTTGATTCTTTAGTCTGTCATATTCCCTGTCCATTACACATTCTTTTTATAAATTCTAAATTAATACAAGTTTTAACACGAAAGAAAAAAAAAAAAGTATAGGTTTTCTCCCTTTTACTGCTTTGAGTGTGACACCTCAATGATGAAAATATACCTTTATTCCCTCATCTTGATTCCCAATAAACCATTATTTTTAAGAAGTTACATTACATCTTTACATTAATCATTACATCTTTTTATTCGGATTCTGTAGCATATTTTTCCCCTTTGATTTTTAATAAGAGATATCAATATCTATATTACCCTATTTTCTAAATATTTTTTATTACAGAAATATTCTTATTACTCCTTGTCATGCTGCAGAATCCCACTAGGGAAATCTTTTTTGTTTCTGTTGAGATTAAACCACAACTGCATTCCTTTCATTTGATCTTTGCTATGTTTTGCTGCAACATTTAACATGTTATTGTTGGGGTAGTTAGTGGTTAGCTCTCACTGATTGACCTACTTTTTCATGGTTGGTTTATTGTTGCTGTTGTTATTTTATGGACACATTTGGTCTCTAGAGAACTTGTTCCTATAGTGGTAGCTTGAAAGTATCATTAATTAATCCGTGATAAAGACAGAACCATATCAACAAAGAGAAAGGGATCTAATGTGATCAAAACAATGACTATCCAGACCCAAATTGCTCTCGAGAACCATCCCTGTTTAGATCTAATATGTTTTTTGAAGTTTTCCAGTCCCTACTGGAAATGAAGCAGTCCTTATAAATAGTTGTTACTGGGGAGGGAGGGAACTCCTCTTAAATTAAATCCATTTTTTTTCTTTTTTAAAAAAACTTTATTGAATTTTATTACATTAAAAAAAATTTATTATGTAAAAAATATATAATAACAGCTGTTTGTGGTGCTTATCGTGTAACACTCATTTGTGTGATATTTACAAATATTAATTTGTGCATAATTATATTCTTATTTTATCTAATTTTATCTAATTATTTTATCTAGTAATTATTTAAAAATTACTTATCCTTTGTCTCTGATCTATCCAGTTATACCATTTGTTCGCATACCTTATAAAATATTGAAGATTCCTTATCTTTTAAATTCAGTGTTAATTTATCCATTTCAGCACAATTCATAACTTTTTGTATAACCAGTTCCTCTACGGTATATATGGCAGTTTCCAACACTGGGCAAAGGCAGTCAGCATGTGTAATAATAAGTATTTTGTACTCTTTACATATTTTTTTTGAAGATCCCCAACAGGAAGAGTTCTGGTTCTAGGTCTAGTTGTTCATTGGTGATTTCCTGTAAGATCCAATTTTTTACAATGACTGGCTCCATGAATTAAGATCAAGGATACACATTAAAGCAACTTCTTGGTGGTTGGTTTCAGAAGTTAAGCAGTGAAAGAAGTCTTGACTGAGCTAAGGATTAGATCTTTGGAGAAAGAAATGCAAGAAGAACAAAATAAATACTTTTTTGGTCTTTCCTTTTCTTTCGTGAAAGGATGAGCCCTTGACCTCTAAAGCTAGATCACACAATTTTTGTTGGGTGCATTGATCAAAGTGGCTACACCTTTAGCAAAAGACAGACTTAAGGAAAGAAGGGTGAGTTGCCTTCCCTGGATCACTGTAATATAATATTTTAATTATGTTTTTCAGTGCATATTGCATAGGGCCCCCACAAGACTGGCTAATTAACCAGGTTGTTCAGCTTTCAAGTACTATCAATCAAAGCCTTGCTGGGGATGTCTGGAACTCGTTTACAGAGATTACAATATGAAGGAGAAAAATTTTGTTATTTAACTGAAAGGGTCTTCTATAATAATGACATCCTGATAAGCAAGACTCTTATTAAAATCTCAAGTAAGCTTGACGATTCCTGATTTCAAAGCATTTAAGCTTCTGCTTTTTTTTTTTTTTTTAGTTGCCTATAAAAAACAAGTCTTTATTTCTCTGATCTCATTTTCTAACATGAAAAAAAAATCTCATGTCTTCCAAAGAGTTTTGTTTAAAAAGAAATTGCATTGTGGAGATATTCTTTTTGCTGTTGATTATCTTAGTTTTTGCCATTTCCATTGGTTGGAAATGGTTATCAAAGGATCTGTCCTGTCAAAGGACAGCATTGTAATTGCAAACTAGCAACACTGAGGCAAGATTCAACTAAGACAGAATGTTTCATAAGAACCAAGGTCTAATGAAAGTACCAAGCAAAGCCAGACTTGGTTGTCTACCTAAGGAATCTAGGATGACTATATGGCTGAACCTTTCAGATTTACATTGAAACGATACCAATATTTTGGCTGAGGAGGGGCATCTAATGGATTGCCATCTTGTTAACAGAGTTGGGTGACCACTAAAATCACCCAAAAAGATTATTTGCCTGAAATGGAAGAGAATCACTTTGCATTTACTCAAGGGCACATGGGCACTGTAGTAACACCTCTATTGTGGAATGCCATCTCCTATAAAATTTGATTGGGAACCTCTATTAATATCTGTTGAAGACACATCTCTTCACTCAAACCAACACCATATTAACATTGGATGACTGATTTTCTTGTTTATTTCCCCCTTTCCCTTTTAATGAATGTGCCTTATATTGTTTAAATTTATTGTTTTCATTATAGTGCTGCATTTTATAATTCTATTGCTAACAGTCTCAAGATGCACTGTATGGAAAGCACTATGGAATTATAATATACGATATGCATGCTTCAAGCTTTGGTAGCCCATTCTTCATGCAACTAATATTATTTCCCAGTGGGAACAAAGCAGTGCCACTTGGCTTCAATTTAGAGCTCATGTCACTGCTTCTATCACTACTATATTTTATTTGTCCCCTTCCTATGAACTTTATGTAACTCGCTGATGGCATCTTGGCATAAGTTGGGAATGAAGCCAAATTACTTTTCCAAAAGGGAACTGGACTTTCTTGGTTTTTTTCCTTGAAATGTTTCCCTTCTCATGCAAGAAGCTCCTTCAGTTCTGAAAAGCTTCTTGGATTGTGAAATATGTCAAGGAAACAACCAAGAAAGTCCAGTTGGGATAACCATGACTTGGATGATTGAGAATCTCCATAGACAGTTCGAGACAAAGCTCATTCAATTATAAGAATGGCAAGACCACCAAAGGCAGTCAGGTTTGTTGAGCATGGATTTGTTTGCAGCAGTGATAGGTAGAGTAATCCCCATAACAATCTAAAATTGAAGAAGGCTTATAGTTATTATTAAATTTAGAATCAAAAATATTTGTCACTCAGAGAAGGTTCTTGGTGCTCTCAGAGGTCTGGTCTGGGATCCTTGGTGCTGTATAAGCTTGGTTGTGTTCTTACAAACATTTCATTACCCAACTAGGTAACATCATCATGCACCTCGATGGCATCAATGGGATGTAATTCCCATTGCAAAACAACAGCAACAACCAAGCTTAGAGAGTAGTACCAAGGATCCCACATGAAAATTATCTTTTGTACCATGAAGTTCTATCAAAACCTGGGGACACTTTTGCCACTTCTGTCAGATTGCACATTTCAGAAAGACAAATCAAATCAAATCTCGTATTAAGGTCATAGAGCAACATCAAGAGATTTTCTGCAGCATTCCAAATAATAATACTGCCCATTGTCAAATGGTTGGCCAAGCAAGATACAAGGTGAGATTTGATGTCCACCACGATTTGCTCATGCATTTCTTTCATCATGAGTTATAAGTAGATTAGTTGCCATTGGACAATCTTCTCTGACATCATAGAAGGGGCCAGACCGATACTCACGATTGTATTATTGATACGCTTCACTATATACAGTGTTGTGGTTCGTCGGCAGCCTGTGCAGATGGCAGTGGAATTGGACAGTGGGGGAGAAAGGGAATTTGTGTGGGAATCTGGAGAGGACTCAGATGAGGGTCCTACATCTGATGCAGAGATAGGGCCAGGATCATCTGGGAGCGGGGCACTGCCTCCGAAGCCTCTGTAGTCTGGCAGCAGCGAGGCAGAGGATCCAGGGGAGCCTGTTCCCAGTGTGCACGTGCACAGAACTGCTAGAAGGCGAGAGCAGCTGAAACAAGAAGGGCGACTCACGAGTAAGACTGGGAGGTAATTGCCCCTCCTATAAGGTATAAAGGACAGGCAAAGATGATGAAACCTTTGCAGGAAGCAAAGTTGTTTGTTCAGTTCAGATTCATTCTTGAAGTTCTTTGTACTTCAGTTGTTGTTGTTTTCTAGTTCAGTTGACACTTCTATTATTGGCAGCACTTCACAGGAAAGAAAAGTTTGTGCTTATCTTGAGGGACTGTTTGAGATTCATTACCAGCTGGTCATGAAAATATTTCCCAGTGTTGCAATAAAGCAAGACTTGTTTTTAAAATAACCATGCACGTAATTTTAAAGTAATTTTAAAGTAAAATAACCATGTGCGTAATTTTAAAGTAATCATGTAATTACAGTCTCTGAAGCCTTGGTCGGAACATATAGTATATATGTGCTTTAGGCCCACCATTCGCCATCAGGAATAATTCTACTGCACTGAGCCCTAAAGCATTTCTAGCTGCTGAAAACTTAATCATGTTTTCCTCAAGGTCCTTGCAATTATATAAACAACTATGCACTTGTGAAATATGAAAGATATTCTCTATATTTTACTGTAGGATATCATTTTTTAAACAAACCCTACAAAAGCTTTCACAGCAATTTAAATTATTCCCATTCTGAAGGTGTCTTTTGGAACTAATGAGTTATTTCTTTTTAAAAATGTAATAATAGGAAGACTGCCAGAATATTGAAGCAGATTGTGCTACTTCAGATTGTTTTAAAAATAAAATAAAATCTAATAAAAAATAAAATAAAAATAAAATAAAAAATAAAATAAATTTTATTTATTAAATTAAATAAAACCTTTTAGTCCCTCAATTGTATATTTATCTTACAAATCCATGATGCAGTGCAGTTTTGCAGCAGCTTTAATCCCTTTGAAAAAAGAGCGTTGCTTCTGATTAGGAATTGTTATCCCTCTGTATAAAAATAAACATGATTAGCTTCAGTCGTTTCCTTAACCTGCTTATAATTGGGAGAATCTTCGGTACGTATTCTGTGGTTCAACTCATACCATAGACTGACACATAATTACAGTACAAGCAGTCCTATCTCTGTTAATTACCATTGTCACCATTGATCCAATTAACCAAGATAACTAACCAAATGGAAACGGGAGTCATCAAAGCTTTGTTGGAAATCTCTCTTGCTTTGGAGACGAGGTTTGTCTAGCACTCATCAGTCAATTTGTTTCAGTTTCTCAAAATAGAAGGCAGAGACTTTGAAGTAAAGTAATATTTTTGTAGCATATTAAGGACAGCACTCCCCCCCCCCTTGTGATGGACATCCAGGTGGAGGGGGGAGCAGTGGCAACATCTGTTGTGACGATGCCTTCAAGGGATGTATTGTGAATATAGCAGCATCATGCTTTGAAGATGGGCTATGTTTTCCTTCTTTGGTGATGTAATGCTAAAATAAATGTTCTACCAGGAAGCATGAAGTGTCATCCCTACCCCAAGGTAAGTATTAAAAAGGTTTTGATCTAGCTGCACAAGGATGTTTTTTTCTCCAGGCCTTGGATTGGAAAAATGTCCTTCTGAGCCAAAATATTTTATTGCTTGAGATAAAAGATGAGATCTTTGCCATCTATTTTCTATCCTCAGCTTCCATTTTATATTCAGAAGCCAACTGTAATGACCACTATTGAAATCTCCAGGACACCAGAGAGTTCTGGAAGAGTTTGTTTGTGTGTGTGTGTGTGTGTGTCACATACACAACTTTGTCATCCAAGACAATAAAAGCAAACAAAGAGCAAATGGGGGGGGGGGGAATATGAAAAATCAAATGGCATTTTCCTCCTTCTCCTCCTTTAAAATAGGTCAATAGGTACCTATAAGCCAGGTTGTACAAAATGCCAACATGCCAACTTTTACAGCTGTCTCTTTGCCTGTGAATTTAATCGCCTGTAGAAATATAGCAAGTTAACTCCTAGTCAGATTGTCTCTCCATTTATCTTAATATTCTTCTACACTGTCTGCCAGACATTCTCCAGTGGTTTTTTCCAGCTCTAGTGGATAGTAAAATCAGTTCTGGGCACTTTTAAGGCACATGAAGCCTTGATTTATGTAACTTTGATTTTTCCAAAAGGACAGAAATTTTATGGGGGAATCTGTTTCTAATCAGGATAAATTGCAAGTTTTCACTGATGAAACCATTCCGTCCTACATCTACATTAGTTGCATGGATGGGAAAATAGACAGAAAAGTTCATTTTAAGTTGATATTGTTGCTGTGGATCCTTACATTGCAACAAGTAGCTTTAAAATACATTCAATCATTATTTTCCTCTGAATGTTGCTCTGTGCTTTGGTGTCTATTCATCTGAGCCAAGAACTGCATCATAAAATTGGAAAAATATAAAATTTGAAATATGGCTATATCTGGAGACCTATATCTATGAAGGAAAGATCAGATTTCTTCAATCTGTATTGTCTATCAAATGTGATCTTGAAGTGTGATCCTAACACCAGCAAAAGTCTGTGAGGGAGCGAACCAAAGAGCGAACCTAGCATTAAAAAAAAACCACAACACTATCTGTGCCTGTTTCTGATTGAAGCTGCTTTTTCTTCCTCTTTTTGATCAAACTGGGCATTATATTAAAGCTTCTGCCCAACAACCTTGGGATTTTCTAGCTCTAAGACTAGGCTGACCAGACCTTAATGGCAGAAGATCTTCAAACAGATGCTTTTGCAATCTAGGAGTGTCCTTTGTAGAAAAGTCACCCATAAGCAATGTCTCCAATCGATGCGAAGACACCGAAGCATAGCAGTTACACAGAGATTATATCAAGTCAGATAAACATTATGGGGTGGATATCATTGTGTCGCTCTGTTTCTCAATTCCATTCTCGGTGAAGTTGACCAAAAGCTCGAGGCAGGAACTGAGTTAATACTGAATCCAACACTCATCCTTTGGCTTAACTCGGAATCCCTGGGATCAAGACGATATTGGGTGTACCAGTAGATGCTAAGAGTGGCGAAAGGCAGAATTGCTGTAAATTATGATGCAGAACTTTCCTCCCTAATCAGCAACAGCCTTGAAATGGAAATTATTTCATAATTCATGCAACCAGGTTTCAGTGCCAAAGCCCAGGAGGGACAGGGTGAAACTTTCAAGGTGAAACTACCAGCTTTCAGCAACTATAGGCAGAATCATGCCAGATTGAAGACTTTGCTATTTGCATCAATACTATATTCTGTAAACTAGTAGAAGGAACTGTCTTCATCCTCTTTCTCTCACATTGACATCTAGGCTGAATTGCCTCTTATTTCTCTGGAATGCAACCTCTCCCTCCTGTGAATACATTGCATCACGTTAGACTACTCATACCTTTCTCCTCTGAGATTCACCTATATCCAACCATCAATATTTATTTTATTTCAAGGATCTAGTTACAGTCTGATGTTTCTCCTGTCCAAAACCCTTTTTCTTCCTACCTGTCTGTCTACCTGTCATTGAATTTGTTGATACCGTTGTCCACATAGCTGAACAATTGCATGATGATCTTCCAAAGGTCTCAGAAACCAAGATAGCTATGGATTCCATCTTCATGAATTGTCCCTTGGATGAAGGTTTAGCTTCTCTTAGAGGCCACATAGTTTGTTTTGGTACTAAGTTTCGTCTTTATGCCTGGCTTCAGAACAAAGCCATCGCTCAGGGCTAAAGCACATGTTCTGCATTTGGAATGGTCAAGGGTTAACCCATAATCTCTCCCGTTCAAGTTGCAAATGCCAGAAAAACAGAATAGACACTATTTGGGCTGCTAATCAGAGCAGATGTTATTGAGCTGGATAACCAAAATAGTTTGACCTACTGGAATGTCCTGTGTTTCATCACAGATTTCCTGTTCAATTCCCTAAAAGACAGTGAATGACATGTTGCTATTTTTAAGAATAGCATTTGCTCATACCAAGGAACCTGATTTATTTTGGGGGGGATAATTTGGGAATTATTTTGTTGGTTGGAAGAATGAATGAGTTGGGAGCCTACCTTTGATGCATTCAGGATGCAGAGAAGACTGGATGAAGATGCAGCTACCTATACTGAAAGGCCTCTGTACCTTCTCTACCTATCTTTAGACACCAGATGGTCTGCAGAGGAGCCATATGGAAAGCTCCAATCATGGATAAATGTCCTATCTGCAGACAAACAAACATATGGCCCATTTCAGAATATGAGTTCTTTTATTGACAAGGCCATAAATGAATGACTCCAAACAGCCAAATATCTTTGGCATCTTTCAAGTTTTGTGATGCACAGTATTTGCTTGCAGTTGTGTATATTTTGCCAGGGAAGAGCAAATACATGGGAGATAGTCATCATGAGGCTATATGTACTATTATATATTGCATGGAGAAGATACAAAGTCCTGCACATGGATTTGAGAGCAAATGAAACTAAACTGTAAGGGTTCCAAGTAATAGACCTATAGTAAGCAAACCTCTGAGGCAGGTAGATTCCTCAAGGAATAGTTTTATTGGATATATCATATTGGCACAGATCTGGTGAAACCCGACTCTGAAGGTTCCCACAGTTTTCACCTAATTAAAAGTAAAGGTTTGCCACTTTCTCAAAACAATCACTCCATGGTCCAGTTACGGTGCTGTCTGGTTGCCGAGTGACATCAGTCCACCTTCTCTGATCAGGTTCCCAAGAGAGAGTATTTTGTTTTAGCTACAAAATCCCAGATATCTCAAATTTCCCCTGCCTATCCCTCAGCTCTCCAATGTGGCAACACTGAAGCTGTCAAAAATGGCTCTGGTCAGGTCAGCTTCAGGGTTGACATATACAATATCATCAAGAGAGTAAACAAATGGAAATGGGCTCATCACATAGCAAGAAGAATCGACGGCAGGTGGACCAAAACAGTCATAGAATGGATCCCACTTGATTAGAAGCCTAAAACAAGGTGGATTGATGACATCAGCAAGTAATTGACAAAAGGAAGTTCAATATCAACTCATAAAATATTTCTATGGTCTTTTTAGGGTTGCCAACAGAAAGGGGGGGAAGGGATTTGAAAGAGCAGTGTGGCAGCTTGGAAATCGAAAGTGCATTCCATAAATAGTTTTCCAAGATAATAACTAGATGTCCGAAGTTTCTACCAGGCAAAATTCTAACTGGAGAGCATGATTGATGACTCTGGGCGATGGATGTGTCCCATTGGAGAATATGAATTATGATACACCCAGGAGGTGGGGGGAAACCAGGGTCAAGGGTGACAATGAATGATGTATCTCAGAGTCTGCTACACCCAGGTAATGCTGGACATTTTAACTCCCAATAAATCCTTTTGAAGTTTTGGAAGTTTGGCTCGAGACTCATGATTTAATTGGGGTAACTGCTGGAATCCCGACACGAAGGGTCATATTGGCTGGAAACATGCAGAAGAGGCCTTTATCCTGCATCCTGGATAGGACAGTGGCAAAGGAGGAGAAGGAGAAGAGGAGGGGGAGGAAGAGCAGGAGGAGGAAGATATTACACAGAGGTGCTAATGTGTGGCATGAAGTAATAGATGGCAACAGTCCATCTATTATGCAACTTGGCAGTTTGAATCTCACCAGGCTCAAGATTGACTCAGCCTCCCATCCTTCTGAGGTGGGTAAAAGGAGGACCCAGATTATTGGAGGCAAGATATTGCCTCTGAAAGCCACTTAGAGAGGGCTGGAAAGCACTATGAAGCCGAATATAAGTCTAAGTGCTATTGCTATTAGTCCTAAATATTAAATCAAAGAACAAAATAGTGGTGTAAAACAGGAAAAGAAGATCCTTGTCTGGTCAGTCATACTCAGCCAAGGAAAGAATGGCACATTTATTAAGTTTACTTTGAGGAGATGACTTTAAACCCCTCTGTACAACATAACATATAAAAGAGAAGCCCCTACATCTTAAAAGGTCTATATAGTGAGAACCAAGAGGGGAAAAAATCCTTGCACGGATAATTGGCACTTTATGGATAGATGAGATCAATCCAAAGTAGCTGGTTGCTTGATTAATTGGGTGTTTTTTCAATAAACCTGACCAAGAGTTAGCTACTAAAGGAACAGAGTTCCCTGATTGAAAGTTTGCTTTGGAAGCAGCCCAATGTTATTTTTTTAAAAGTGGGGGGGGATTTCAAAATGTAACTTAGAAAAATTGATGCTCTAAGACTGCAATTTAGGGATACTTACTTGTACGTTGGACATCCTGTGATTTCCAACACAAACAAGTTCCAGACAGAAATGCATAAGGTCTGTCTGGCAAAAAGGAGCTTTGCAGGATAGTGAGCTGTGTTTCGCTGGTTGTGGTTGTGCTTGCTTACCTCCAACCTATAAGTTGCATTTTTAGGTGCGAATGAACTGTACCGATCAATCGTCAATTGCTCAAGTCAAAGCAACATGCTGTCAACAGTTGCCATTAGGTGAAATCACAGTGTTTTTCTCTTGGAATTTGGGTTTTGCAAGAGAGATGTTCTAAAGTGTTTATTTTTTTAGAAAAAGCCTATTTTCTTCTTGTGTTTTGAATTTCCCAATTGTCTGAAACTTACTGAGAGATTTCAGAATTTAAGAATTGTCCACGGTGTTCATTCTTTGAACGTTGTGTTTTTATTATGGCTATTTATTCCACTACTATGGCTATTAATTCCCTCTCTTTAGGATTGATTTCCCAAAGATTACACGTTCTTTGTTTATTTGTGTCTTCCTTCCCCTCCTCCTTTTCTGCATTATGATTAGGCCTGCGACAAAACACTGCATAAAATCAATCTTGGTGTGATGTATGATTGTGTTCTGTTTAGGAGGGGAGAGGGAGGGGAGAGGAGGTTAAAAATGTCCCTGGGTACATCAGAGGGAAAAAATGCCATTCCAAGGAATATTGATGTAATTGTGTTATATCAAAAAGCGCTTTGTTTATTTGCTTTTTCTGGTGTGTATCAGTAATGTGGAAAATGTGAGATATGAAGGAAATGAAATGTGCCAAATGAGGCTCCTTCCAGTTCAAGCATTAATTTCACAAGGGCATTAAGATAAACTGGAATCTGAGAAGAGTGAACAGGTTCCGTGGCTGAAAATTTGCAACCTGGTACAGAGTTTTTCTGTTGGGGATTTTGGCCATGTTTCTGTTCCTTCCCATTTTCCATCCGGTTACATATAGCCCTGGACCATCATGGAGTCCTGGACTATCATGGAGCCATCATTAAGGTCCTAAGTCATAGAAGTTGTAAAATGGATTTATCACATCACTGACCTGTTTTTATAATGTTTTTGGCAATGGTCATTCATCAAATGCGGTGCTTGCAAATGCAAACCCCTTGTTTTCCTCTGGGTGCGGTTTTGCCAAAACTCAAAAGTAAATGCTGGCTTTTGGCAAAACCATCATAAAACACAGACATGTGTTTTATGGGGCAGGGCAACAATCAGAACTTCAGATCCAGGACTTATGACCTGGACTTTCTCAAGTACGTTGACCCAATGGTGACTAGGGCTCATTCAATGAGACATTTTGCAGATGGTCATGAAGCACGGATTGTTTGCTGTAAATACGAGCAGAGAAGCTGTAAATATGGGCAGAGAATGGTTTCCTTTATTAAGACATTGTTTCTCAACTTCAGGAATGATGTCTGGACTTCAACTCCCAGAATTCCCTAGCCAGCTGGCTGGGGAATTTTGGGAGTTGAATTCCAGAATCTTCAAATTGTCAAGGTCAAGAAACACTGGTTTAGGGGTGTCAAACTCAATTTCATTGAGGCCTGCATCAGGGTTGTATTTGACCTCGGAGTGATGACCCAGGGCATGGCACAAAGACAACATAGTCAGATAATCAATAAGAGTCAATTTATTATCTCCAACTTTGCCCCCAATGTCCAGGTTACCTTCTGGCTGGAGAAAAACTCTCCCAGGAACAGCCTTTGACTGCAGAAAATTCAGTCCGAAACAGGATAAATACAAACTGTAACTTAAAGTCCAAACAGAGCCAAACTGAAGTAATTAATTTGGCAGGGCAGGAGCAAGATTTTCAGACTTGAAAGCACGGCAAAACTCACAGTTGGGAAGACGCCAGGAACACAGGTAAGTCACAATGATACAAGATAAAGGCACATTTGCTCCCAACAGCCTACTGCAAGCAGCTTGCCTTTTTATATACTGTGTTCCCAGCTGCAGCTAATGAAGGGAATCAGGGCCCTTTCTTCCCCTGTAAGGCACACAACCCACATTGTTCTCTTCTCCGTTCCTCCCTGAATGTCCTAGGATGAAGGGGGGGGGGGTGCATGACCTTCCCAAGCTCCGTTTTTGTGGGCCAGTCCACTGTTTCCAGGGCAGCAGCATGGACCAGATCATCTGATGGGCTAGATCCAGCCCACAGGCCTTGAGTTTGATACCCCGGGTTTAGACTATCTGTTGAAGATTGACACAAGGGGATTCAAAATTGCTAAAAGGCAGGACTTTTTAACCTGTTCTTTAACACTATTGAACTCGGGAATCAGGTGTGGAGTTATAGATGCCAATTTTCTAAAGAGGCTCCTGGTTTAATGGCTCTTTGCTCTTTCCCAAAGCACAGCTTTAGATATCCACAATAATGGAGCAGAATGGATGACTATCACCCTCCTAGCTCTGCTTATTAGAATTAGAATTCTTTTATTGGCCAAGTGTGATTGAACACACAAGAAATTTGTCTTGGTGCAAATGCTCTCAGTATACATAAAAGAAAAGATACATTCATCAAGAGTCAAGAATCATCAGGTACAACACTTAATAATAGTCATAGAGTACAATAAGCAATCAAATCATATTAGGAAACAGTCAATATAAATCGTAAGGATATAAGTGACAAAGTTACAGTCACACAATCACAAGTGGGAGGGGATGGATTATAAGGAGTGATGAGAAGATTAATAGTAATAGTAGTGCAGACTTTGTAAATAATAGGACAGTATTGAGGAATTATTTGTTTAGCAGAGTGATGGTGTTTGGGAAAAACCTGTCCTTGTGTCTAGTTGTTCAGTGCTTTATAGCATCGTTTTGAGGGAAGGAGTTGAAATGGTTTATGTCCGGGATGTGAGGGGTCTGTATAAATTATAAATCTGTTGAATGCATCTGATTGGCTTAGCAAGAACTTTGGGGATTCTCCTGCAGCTGCTGCTTCTGCTCTTCTTCTAACAGTCAAAACATTAGAGCCAAAACCAGCTTTTTCAAAAAAAAAAAAAAGAGGAACAGCCCAGATCACAAGAAGTATGATCCACTGGCTGTTCTCTCAGCTGCTACCTTGCATTTGTCTTGATGACGCCTGTGGAACAGCTTATGCAAAAAGGGGAACTCTGGAGAAACTGCCAGGAGGCCCAGAAGGATTGTTGAAAGGAATTATGAGTGGAGTTAATCTGCAGCAGCCTGGGTCATGCTCAGGTCATGGCAGCTTGGTTTCACAATCCACGCACCATGTCCTGGTCCTGCCAAAACACGTACTCTTTCCCGTCTTAGTGTTTCTTCTTCTCTGCTGACAGGCTGTAGTCAAGACTCCTGATTCTGATCCTGCAGAGATGTAGGAAATACAGTTCGTTTCTAGGCACGTACATTGGTGAGGTTGCAAACGGGTCAGATTGTGTCGGGCGCCAAAGATCAGGACTGTATTTATTGCTCAAGGCTATACACAAGAATCTAGTCAACTAAAGCTCAACACTAAATTGGCACCAGATTCAGCACAATTCAACAGAGATTGGAATTAGACCATTTGTGGGAACGTAATGATTCTAGGCTGATGACACACTTAACTCCCCCCCTCCCCCCCAAGCTCTGCTTGCTCTTCTACAGATTGGGATATACCATCTCGCCCAAGCTGAGGTTATTATTCTCTTTGAAATGGTATTCCTTGTGAAGGGAAATGTAGTTTCAAAAATGGTTTAGGGAAAAGGTCAAGAAATTGACAGGACCAGAAGAAAAATATGCCATTTGATTTTTTTTTTAAATGGAGTTAAGATAATTTTTATCTTTGCAGCTCATGTCACAGTATAATTGGTGTTTGGTAACAACTACAAGTAGTCCTCGACTTATGACCAGATTTAAAGTTCCAATAATCCATTACATTGTAATGTAATCGCACTTTTGGCACTCAGTGCTTGGCCTAATTTTATGACCCTTTGCAATGTCCCATTGTCACATCACTGTATTTTATGAGAGTTTACTTATGGTTTGGCAAAACCAGCCCCATAGCAAACTATTGGTTTGCTTAACAGTCACGGCGTTTGCATAAGAACTGCTGAAAAAAAAAGTCATAAAATTAAGTCTGTCACATGACTGACCTGCCTTATTATCATAACAGGAACCATGGCTGGCTGGGGAATTCTGGGAGTTGAAATCCACAGGCCTTAAAGTTGCCAAGGTTGAACACTCCTGATATAAATGGAGGTGATATTTTTATCCACAAAGCACAGACATTCTGCCATTCAGCTGTTAACTCCCTCCCCAATTGTCAATATTAAAAATAAATATGGGACCACCCATTGGTAGGAAACACTGTAATACGATCGGACCATTGACCAAAATAAAATAGCTAACTATGGGTTGAGCCAAAGATTCAAGGGCTCGCTCCTGGGAGGGATAGAGAGAAACCTTTATAAGAATTCAGTTTTGGTTTGTTTGTCTGGGGAAAAAAAACCCATATACGGTCACTCAACTTGAACATTGTGATTCTGAGCAGTGTGCAATCAACCCAAAGCAAAACAAGATAAGCAAATTCAATTAAAATCCAATCAAACAGTAATAGGCAATCAGAAAAGTACTTTTGCATACCCCTCTGGATAGGGAAGCGGGAATTTATTGTCTTTTTGAAGTCCAACAGTATTGGAGCCAACTGGATTTTGGGGTGTCTCAGAAGGCAGGCACCACAAGGAAAAATGGTGCGACCTCATCTAGATTATAATTCACCACTATTGCAATGTATTACAGTTTGTTTAATTTCTCCCCAATCAAAGTGTGCTCTATTTTTCAATCTCCTATTTCAGGGAGCTTGTGAACTTGACAATAAAGGAGTATATTTGTAGCTCAGGATTGAAGTGAGGGTTCTTTGGTGCTCTCTGAGTTTGGCTGTTTTCTTGCAGATGTTTCATTATCCAAATTAGGCACGGATGATGTTACCTAGTTGGGTAATGAAACATCTGCAAGAAAACAACCTAGCTCAGAGAGCAGCAGCTCGTGAATTTCTTTTGCATTTCTCTCGGTAGTGCTTCAAATATATTTTTGTCCTGGGATGTGCTACTTAGGATATGGTTCCATCTATGACACCTCTGTCTATCACTTGAAAGTCATCTTAGTTGCCTCCACTTTGCAATCTAAAAAACAAAAGAAGAAGTTCCTTTTTGATGAGGTGTGTTGGGACTGAACAGAAGTACCGGAACCTGCACTCTACAAAAGAGAAGATCTGGTCACTAATAATAGAGTTTCATTACTGAGTACAGGAATACCGTGTTCTTCCCTGAAATCCTCTTTTCCTCTGGAAAAGAAAAACACACCTTACAAATATCCATTATTTTTCATCAAAACACTCCTCACCTTAGGAGGCTGTTGCACGGCAATAACCCTCATGATACATATCCACTGATGAAAGTGTGACCAGCGTGTATCAGACACTCAGACAAGGCAACTAATGGGGAGAAAATATTTGAAGAGGGAAGATTGGGTATGCAAGGAAGCCTGATTACACAACTCTGCTTTAGGCTAGAGTTTTATCTCCTCGTTCTTAGTAATGCAATGGAGGGATGAAACTTGAGTAATGACCCCATTATTGGCTTGCCTTATTGGCTATTTCTTCACTTTCATGTTGAGGGTGGATTTTTCCATGGTTTTGTGTTTAATTTGTTGTAGGTCTCTTGTGCAAATTGCTCATCCCAACAGTGGTGTTTTTTGTATGGATGTATGTCACAATCGGGAGAGAAAGGAAAAAAAATACCCCAAGGAAGTATAGGTAGGAAGTGACTCAACCCACCAGTAACTTGTTAGAAGAACAAAGATGCTTTTTCAAAAGGCAACTGGACTGTTTTTTTTTTCCCAAGAAGAAGGAGAAGAAGAGGAGGAAGAGGAGGAAGATGATGATGATGAGGAGGAGGAGGAGGAGGAGGAGGAGGAGGAGGTGGAGGAGGAGGAGGAGGAGGAGGAGGAGGTTTCTTGTGTTGCCTTCAGGTACTTTGGAGAATAGCTTGACTCCCTCTTTGTGCAGCTCCTCACTGCTATCAGGTCTCCCCTGGTCTTTCTTTTCACTAGACTAGACAAACCAATTTCCTGCAATCATTAGTCCATATGTTTAGCCTCCAGGCCCCTAATCATCTTTGTTGCTCTTTTCTGCACTCTCTCCAGGTTCTCAACATCTTTTTCACATTATGTTGACCAAAACTGGATGCAGTATTCCTAGTGTGGCTGTACTAAGGCTTTGTAAATCAGTAATAGGTTGTTCTCCTGGGCTGTTCTCCTAATTTAAATTTTTCTTTTTCTTTAAAAGAGCCTCCTGTTTCTTATTTCTTTATCTCCTGTTCATTTTGTCCTTTTTTTTTCTCACTTCACAATTTTCAGTGAGTCAGCCAAGAGTAATCTTCTGTTACAATCACAGCTCTTCGGTAATGGATATTTTCCAGTCATAGATTATAAGTACTTTAAAGAACATAAGCCCCAGCAAAACAGAATTAAAATGGCTTTCTCAGAAGCAATGGTTGAGGAGCAGTGGTGGCAGCAGCAGCAGCAGGGCCTGAGCAATGAAACCTGATCAAGGAGATTTGTGGCAAAAGATTTAGTTCTGTCTGAAATGGGGAGGGGAGAAAGAGGCACTAGATGACAGCAGAATTATTATTAGCGCCCTCACGTTTTCCCTGTCTTGCAGAAGCAAATAATGTGTCACTCACATGTTGCAGGGTGATAGGTTTTGACAAGGTTGGCTATGAGAAAGGGAGGGGAGGGGAGGATAGGGGAGAGGAGAGGAAAGGAGAGGAGAGGAACTTGGAAGACAGAAGGAAGAGCCACAGACTAGCCAACAGTCAGAGATATGAAGAGGAGATATGTACTTTCAGACTTGCAAGATTCTGTTAGCAATAAAATTCGAGCTAGTATTTTGTTTGTGCTTCTTGTTTGGACTACCTTGCAAGAATGGAAGGAAGGAAGGAAGGAAGGAAGGAAGGAAGGAAGGAAGGAAGGAAGGA
>BLBF01000068.1:7696537-7716209 GCA_015471245.1 Laticauda colubrina
GAGAGAGAGAGAGACGAGAAAAACTCTGCCCGGTGTTCAAGATTTGTTCTACCCTACAACAATAGGACAGTCAGGTAGTTATTTTAGAGTCTCTTTCTTCACCTGGCCAACTTCAGTAGTTTGATAGGCGGGCCAACGCACTTCCAAACAAAGCACAGGGGCCTTTTTCACCAATAATGTCGATCCTGGAAGTTGGCACTTTCCTTTTATATAATTGTATTGTTGTTTTTAATTAAAAGACTTCTAAAGGCACATCAATAAATCCAGGCCGAACAAGGAGACTAGCAGACATCAAGGGAAAACTGTAGGGAACACAATGGGGGCTGCCATTTTCTGCTGTGTTTCCATTCATTGGCTCAAGAGGTAATGAGGGCAAACAGCGAGACGGACTCCACAGGGCATCAGAGCTGTCGCTAGACTAATCATGTATTTCTCAGAGCTGGTTTACTAGAAATAAAGCATGACAAAAGGACCTGTTGAATTCTGCTTGGATATGCCCTGAGGTTGAATAACAGCCAATTTAATGGAGTGACTTTTGCCATGACTTGGTGCTACTCAGACATTGAAAAACAAACTTGGCTGCCAAAGAAGGCAGGTTATTTATAATAAGCCAGAGTAGATTCCCAATAGATTTTATTATATCTAGAGTTCAGGAAACTGGGAAACTCTGGAAGCTTTGTTAATCCATACCAAGGCAATCCTGTACATTTTCCTTTGGAAGTAATTCCATTCATGTTCAGTCTGCTGTACATGGATGTTGGGTAGTGTCAGAGTATATTCATGAACTGGAATAGAGCTTAGTAACAAGGTCAGCCAATGAGAGTTGAGTTGAGGGCTGAAACTTAAAAGAGAGAATCTGGCCATGGTTTACCTCTGTTCAGGAATCCAGGTAGTTCAAAGGTTTATTACAAGCTTAAGCTCTCTACAAGAATCTAAACCACTAACAGTGAAAGCAAATTGACAGTAGATAAGAGTCAGTGGAATTCAAGGTGGGCTGGACTTAGATCTCTCGTGAATGCAAAGGGACTCAAGACTGATGGTGCACTTGAATCCTCCCTCAGTTGCAATGTCATCTGCCACAACAACCTTGTCTCTACTTTTCTGGTTAGCTCCAACAACCTGGATCCACTCCAGGTCCCATCAATTAAAGTCTTCGAGTAGAACCAGCAAATACATCCACTCTATTGCAATGTCTGCCTGCTGGAATGATCTCTCCCACAGAGAGTCACGCAGCTCTCATTTTTTATTTGAAAACTTAGTTGTGCTCCTAGGCCTTGGAAACAGGGTGATCATGAAGCCCCTGTTTTGCTTTGTTTTGTTGTGGTTTGGTTTGGTCATTTGTACTTTGGTCTCCTCGTCTGTTGTATTTTTCTTTTCATAAATTGGTTTTTAGCTGTAATCTGCCCAAAGACATTTGGGAATCAGGCAGCATATCAAATGAACAAACAAAGGCAAAACAAATTATGTTTCTAAGACAGAGAGAGAAAAAAAAATGGCAGTCGCCATTGTGTGATGCTATTTCCCCCATCCCCTGGCAATAATTTGGGCAGAGAAGCTGTAAAGTATTGGCAGAATAACTCCCTAGAGTTGCTTTTTAAATGCCAGGAAATCAAGAAACACATTAATGTGGGCCTTAGTAATAGCACTTAGACTTATATCGTTGCTCCATAGGCATTACAGCATACTGAGTAGTTGCCCCCAACAGTTTGGGTCCTCATTTTACCGACCTTGGAAAGGATGGAAGGCTGAGTCAACCATGAGCCATGCCAGGATCGAATTCCAGGCTGTGGGCAGAGTTTTCCTGAAATACTGCATTCTAACCACTGCGCCACCAGGCTCCTACACTAGTTAACTCATCTAAACAGAGATTTAGATTAAGGATTAAATTTGAGCTGAAACATAATTTGTCAAGAGTTTTGCCCCATCACAAGGTAACCCCATCTGCACAAACCTCATTGTCGAGCCTTCTGGAATCTGGATGATGGCTTCTTTTTGTGGGGAGCAGCTTGGCCCCCAATATTCAGACCACATCCCCTCTCTTGAGTTTCCAAAGAGCCTTGAAGACGTGGCTCTTCAGGAAAAGATGTTAGCCTTCCCTTAATTCGTGGCAAACTGAGTTGTCATTTGGGAGAGTTGTTTATGCTTGTGTGTTTTTAAATCCTATGCTTATTTTCCCTCCAAGCATTTGAGAATTGAGTCACACAGAAGTTGCTATAAAATAGGTACAGTGGGAAAAGATGTATACCTGAATGTGACACACGAACCTCTGTCATCTTCTTTTCAACAGCCAGAGCAGGGCAGACCGATTCAAATAAACCAGCCAACTCCCAAATATACTTTTATTGTCCTTTTGTGCGGAGGCTATGAAGAGGTAGGAAAGAAAGGAGCTGATGCTAAGAGACACATATCACTTCCTAGCAGCAGTTTGACGTAACTCACACTTTGCTATTCCTCCCTCCTTTCCTTCACTCCCAGCTGTGAAGTTTGGCAGCATCCTGTAAAGCAGTTGGGTGAACTTTCATCAAAGATAAAGCAGGTGGATAAAAGCCGTTGCAGCAGCTGACTCTGGAAAAAAAAAAAAAAAAAACAGAGACCTGTTGGTTCTGATGCATATTTTCTTCAAAGAGTGGAAGAGCCCTGTGGCTTTCTTAGAAATATAATCTGCTAAATTGGGTGCAAAGTCATTGAACCCAGTCAAAGGGCTGGGAGTGTGATTTTTAAACAGATCAAGTTGTTTCTACCTTGGTGTCACCTCTGCTCTTCAACTTTTTTGTGTTACTGAAACCAAACATCAATCCCTCCATGGAAAGGATAAATTGGCCCCAAACTCAAATTAATAGAATAACAGAGGGAGGGACCTTGGAGGTCTTCTAGTCCAACCCCCTTCCGAAGCAGGAAACCCTACACTATTTCAGACAAATGGCTATGCAGTCTCTTCTTAAAAACCTCCAATGTTGGAGCATTCACAACTTCTGAAGGCACTACTTAATTGTTCTCATTTTCAGCAAATTTCTCCTTAGTTCTAGGTTGCTTCTCTCCTTGATTAGTTTCCATCCATTGTTTCTTATTTTGCCTTCTGGTGCTTTGGAGAATAGCTTGACTGTGTCTTCTTTGGGGCAGCCCCTGAGATATCAGAACATTGCTATCGTGTCACCCCTAGTCCTTCTTTTCACTAGACTAGCCCAATACAATTCCTGCAACCGTTCCTCATATATTTCAGCCTCCAGGCCCTTAATCATCTTTGTTGATTAAATTAGCTGAGGGTTGGTGGAACTATTTAATAAATACCCTCCACAACCTTCAAAAAATGACAGCCAAGACAACAATCCTCAAAAGCAGAAATAGATTACATCCTCACAGGGTCCATCTGAATTCCCAGGGTGTTCATTTGCATGAAGAAACAAGGGTTATTTTTTGGTTGGTTTGAGCAACTGAAAGAAGGCTGCCTAGATTATGAGACTTTTCAACTGTTGTCTACCTGCATTGCAGAGGTAATATCTCTGCAAAGGCCTTGAAGTGCTATTACATTTTTTTTTTCATACCTTCTAAACCAGGCATATACTAAATTAAAAAAAAAAAAAAGGTTAGGGTTGCATTTTCTTGCCATGTCTCTTGAATCTCATTCATCTTGGCTCCAGATTGCATGTCCAGAGAGACATAAAATCTCATCATGAGGAGCAGGGGAGGACCTGGGCTCCAATCATGAGGCATTCAGAAGGAGATGAATCCATGATCCCTAGCTCCATGCAATTTTAAGGATAGAAGATCTATGTATCTGTAGGAGGTTGAGCATCTGACCTATTGGGGAACTTTCCTGCCTCTTCTTCATCCCTGATAAATAATTCATCACTTGACATAACTTTGAAGACTCAAAGATCTGTATAATGGTCATGTCAGGGATCTGCAAACTTGGCAACTTTAAGACTTGTGGACTTCAACTCCCAGAATCCCCCACTTAGCATGGTTATCAACATTATAACCATGCTGAGCATGGCTGATTCTGAGAGTTAAAATCCAAAAGTCTTAAAGTTGCCAAGTTTGCAGATTCCTGGTTCATATCCAGGGGTGGGATTCTACCAGTTTGCACCTATTCACTAGAACCGGCTATTAACATTCTAAGCAGCTCAGAGAACCAGATGTTAGAAGAAATTACTGGCCTAATCCTGTAAGGAAGGCAGGAAGGAAACATTCTGGTTTTGCTTACAGAAACTGCCTCTCCTTATTAATAACCCTTATTCCATTCTTGACAGGACTAGACTTCCTGTCTCAGGAACTTCTCTGGAGTTTTTTTCCCCTCCTTTGCTGGTACTTTGCTTGTGTGGAGTGACCGTTCAAAGATACAGTGGCACTGAAAAAAGTTACTTATGACCGTTTTTCACACATGACTGTTGCAGCATCCCCACAGTCACGAGAGGCCAGGTGAGGAGATGCATGCCTTGATGTGAGTGATGTTGAATTGGCCACACCCAGCCAACAACATGACCACCAAGCCACATCCACCCAGTCATATGATAACCAAGCCACACCCTCCAACTAAGCCATGCCCACAGAACCAGTTGTTAAATATTTGAATCCCACCCCTGTTCACATCATTGTCATTGGTCCTGGCAAAGGAAATATCCAAAAATGTCATATTGTTTCATGTTTTAACAAACAACACAACTGCAACTTTTATTCCCCATGTTCTATTTCCCCCAATAACTTTCTTCTAACCACACAACAGAGACTCTTCTGTCGCAAAAGGAAGAACTGTGCTGGCTGAATATTTTTACTGAAAGGATACATCTGGCCTTGGGAAGGAAGCCCCTACAATCACAATTCCCAAACTGTGATTTAAGCTATTTCTTCGGGGTTACAACCCCAGAAATCGAAGCTGGTGAGAACAAGCCCAGATGTAATTTTTCTCCCAGGAAAATCATTTTGCAATCCATATTGGAACTATCTCAGTGGGAGATCTTTCTATACAAACACAATTGAAAGGAAACACTATGGTGGGAAAATGTATTAAAACATTATCACTGTTTGTTTGGAACAAAAAGGTCGTAAATCTTTATTTCACCAGGTTGTGAACTTCAACTGGATATTTGTCCCTCTAACTTCATCAGTTCAGAATCATGTTTCTCCTTACAGACAAGAGGACCTGCATCTTAGTATCAGAAATAGTTCTTTTCTTTCAACAAAAGTTGTCAATATCGCCAATAACATTTAAAGCAGGCAAAAGCAAGCACATGTACACACATATATACCAATGGTGGGATTAAAAAAAAATTACTACCAGTTCTGTGGGCATGGCTTGGTAGGCGTGGCATGGGAAGGTTACTGCAAAATCCCATTCCCTCTCCAACCCACTAACCTGCTTTCCAGCTCCATTCTCCTGTGCAGGGCAACAAAAGAAGACTCAACTGATCAGCTGGGATTCGGGAGGAAGAGAATAGATGGGGGTGGGGTCAGTCAGAGGTGGTATTTGCTGGTTCTCCAAACTTCTCAAAATTTCTACTACTGGTTCTCCAAAACTGGTCAGAACCTGCTGAATACCACCTCTGATTTGTACCCACTATTCAACAAAGTCAAACTATTTCCTGGAAATAAGTTAAGAAATAGGAGAGGTGAATCTCTACTTGCCAAGATCTTCCAGTTGGCATCACGGAAATGTGTTGGGCAGACCCAGGAGAACTTTGATTGCTCAAGAAGTCATGAACAAACTCTTTATTGGTCTGGAATTCAGCTTCAGACAGCTACTTCCAGAGTTCATGAAAGCTTGTTAATGTGCCTGTCCAGGAATATTAACTGATAACTTAGTTATAATGCAGTTGAGTTCAAGAGCCTGCAATCATGGACATGGTCTAAATTTGCCTATCTAGCATTCTTGATATGAGGAAATAAGAAGGACTTGCTGAACTAATCTCACAGTGTCAAAATTGTTTCCCACAAATATATTTATTGCAATGCTTTCACGTAGAGCAAGAGAAGCTGTTGCCTGATTAATTTAGCATAGTGGTACTCGGTAGCAAGAACCCATCAATTATGAGACTTGCTAACCATGTAGACTGTTGTTCAGTTTTACCTGCCATTAAGCCTTAACTGGTTCCATTTGGCGAGAGGTCCATGTTTTCCACTCTTGGCTCATTTTTTGCAACAGCATTTAAATATTCATTACATTCATGTATTGTGCTGTATCCTGGTTTGTTGAATACCCCTGAATTGGCTAGTTTCTAGCATTTAGATTTTGACTGCAGTCATAAATTGTGCTATGTCCTAGTTTGTTGAATACACCTGAATCAGCTAGATTCTCATAACACCATCAGCGATAAATCATGGTTTACAAAGCACAGAGGCTGGATTGATGCAAGGCACCAAGCCTAAACCAAACCACATTATAGCTTTGCAAATTTAGGGAGCATTTTGTGCCACAGTGGCGCAGTGGTTAGAGTGCAGTACTGCAGACTATTTCTGCTGACTGCCAACTGCCAGAAGTTTGGCAGTTTGAATCTCACCAGGTCAAGGTTGATTCAGCTTTCCATCCTTCTGACATAAGTAAAATAAGGACCCAGATTATTGGAGGGCATTAGGCTGACTTTGTAAACCACTTGTAAAGAAGTATATAAGTCTAAGTACTATTGCTATTTTGTGTGTATCTATCACCATGCATCAACCCTGTGGGGCAAATTGGGATTATCCATATCCCAAAAGCCACCTAATGCTTAGCAAAATTTGAATGTTCTTTCGATTCCACTTTCCAAACTTTAATGGAAGCAAAAGCCTACTAATACCCATGCCAGAGATTCTCTTGAATCACACCCCTATCCACCTGACCAACCTTCACAATGATAAATTCCTCTAAAAAGACAACAGATTTGTCCAGTGTTGTCCCCAGAAGTTAGCATTCCAGGTCATAATCTCCTCTGAAGCTGCTACATGCCATCCTGATGAGTAGTGGCCATTGATAAATTTATCCTCCCTGAATTTGGACTGTATAATCCTCTTTAGAAACCATCAGCTAATCCTCTTTGTGATTTTCATTTTCCATTCACTGGTGCCATTGGTTTACAGATACCCCTGGCATGAAGAAAAGAAAATACTTCTGGATTTTGTGATGAGCATGAATGCAGCATTTGTGGCTGGTATTAAAGCATTCAGAACAGGGCATCAAACTCTTAGCCTAAGACAAAAAAGGAACTGTCATGATCCATCAAACCTTTAAGTGCTCCATTTAATAAAGCGGGGTATAGCCTTGAAGGAAGCAAACGATGGAATGAGATACATCCATCCTTGTCTTGAAAGCCTGAAGATGCCACATCAGTCGGTGCCTTATGAGTGGCGAATGAATTTTCTGCTGAAAAAATAGCAGAGTATTTGTTAACATCAGAAGGCAGCCATAAGTAGAAGTAGAAGAACCTATCCAAGCATAACCCCACAGCTACTATTGAAGAGCTGTGGTGGCGCAGTGGTTAGAGTGCAGTACTGCAAGCTACTTCTGCAATTTGGCAGTTCAAATCTCACCAGGCTCAAGGTTGACTCAGCCTTCCATACTTCCAAGGTGGGTAAAATGAGCACCCAAATTGTTAGGGGCAGCAGGCTGACTCTGTAAACCAATTAGAGTGATAGAGCTGTAAAGTACTGTGAAGTGTTAAATAAGTCTAAGTGCTATTGCTATTGCTATTCTCCTAAAGATCATTTATACTTATGCCCCCAGGAGTTGGCTAGGTAAAAGTTACTCCAGCAAGTCCAACAATCTACCACATACTTAGGAAATAAGACAAAATGGTCTTACATATATTAGTCATCTTGGCTACAGGACAGGAGTCGCCAACCTTTTGGACCTCAGGGACCACCAAACTCATAATTTTAAATCCCAGGGACCACTAACAGGTTCTGTGGGCATGGCCTAATTTGTGGGTATGACTTGGTGGTCATGTGACTTGCTGGGCATGGCTTATATGTAAATATTATAAATATTTGTATAAATATTGAATTTTTTATTAAAAAATGAGCAACTTTTACCCAAAAGTTGGCAAAGCAGGCAGGCAGATTGAGTTGCTCACAGAATCACAGATTCATTCAGAGATCTATCTATCTGCCATCGGCTAGCTCAGTCTGTCACATAAAATTTGCTTGCAAGCAAACTCACAAAATTAACTCACAACACACCATGTATGTAAATATTGAATTTTTTATTAAAAAAAGAGCAACTTTTACCCAAAATCAGGCAAAGCAGGCAGGAAGATTGAGTTGCTCACAGAATCATTCAGTGATCTATCTATCTGCCATCGGCTAGCTCAGTCTCTCAAATTTGCTTGGCGTGAGTCTGCACTGAATTTGCTTGCAAGCAAACTAGGTGATATCAATCAATCAAATGTTTATTGTCAATGCACAACATGTGCACAGTGAAATTGAAAATCATCATACACAATGATCACCATCATCAGAGGATCATCAATATCATGGGAGCACTGATGATATTACCTAGTAATAAACATCTAAGAAAACAACCAAGTTCAGAGAGCATCAAGGACTCCATAGAGTGAGTTGGAGCAAATTGTCTCTTGCCCTGGATTGCTCCTGTCCTGTCAAACCAAGTTGACCATTGAGACCCTTCAAAAACTGGTAGCCAGAGGACAGCTTACTTTACATCCTGCTAAATCTTTTTGTGGCTTTGACACTGTCTATTTCTGCAAGTGTCAGCTGCTGTAGCTTCAGGTATGCTTAGCTCATTGCTACTTTCTTTCTGGAGTTAGTTGCTTAGCTTTGTCTGTTCTGTTCTTTGCTTGAAGGAAACTTCCATCTCTTTTTACAGAAAAGAGGAGGGGGGAGTTGTGCTTTCTCATTTCATGTATCTTTATCTTCAGGGGAAAAAAAAACCTATCCCGTGCTTCTCTCATCTCTCTGAACTCTAAACTCCTGCCTTTCATCTTAGCAGCTCCATCAGAAGAGGAAAAAAAGCCACAGAAAAATAAAAGCAACAGAGAAAGGCAGAAATTCCCAAACCATGCAAGTCCTTTCTTATATATACATACAGTCACATGCTGGCTTGTTCTTTTAACTAGAGTCACCTCTAAATGAGATGGGTAGCCGATAAGATAAAGGTTTTCTCTGTCCAGTCATATTCCACTCTAGGGGATAGTGTTCATCTTCGTTTCTTAGCCAAGGAACCCAGCATTGTCCAAAAATGTTTCCTGGTCATGTGGCCGGCATGACTATATGCTAAGGTTCATGGAACACTGTTAGCTTCCCATCAAATTGGTACCTATTTATCTACTCACATTTGCATGTTTTCAAGCTGGGCAGAGCTGGGGAAAGTAATGAGAGCTTACTCCATGACATGGTGCTTGGGTCTCGAACCCGGGCTTTCAGTTTCCCAGCTGAAAAGCTCAGCCCCTTCAATCAATAAGACATCATGCCTCAGACTGAAATGGGTGGCGCACAAATCAACTAAATAATAAGCAAATAACTTATCATCAATTAATTTGGTCTTTCAAACAAAGACTGGTGAAGGTGAAAATGGCTCTCTAAACAGCCTCTCTCCCAACTTCATGCCAGACATAAATTCAGAACCCCTTTTATGCTTTGTGTCGGGTTGTAAGCCATGTTTTTCAGGGCTTTGCAAAGGGTTGTAAGCCATGTTTTTCAGGGCTGTTGTAACTGAACAATTACTAAATGAATGATTCTATGTCAAGGTCTACCTGTATCCTTTTAGATCTAAATAATTTATGACAGCTTGGTGTTGTTCATATCAATTGGGCACTCTGTTGTTTTTTTAATGCACAAAGGTGTTGAAAAACAAGTCCCCATGTGTGAATGAACACAACACTCTTGAAGAGGTAAGAACTGGGGTACACCATAGAAAAGAACCAAATATTTCCTGTGTTTGCTCTTCAAAAAAAATAGTTAGATAGGCAGGAAATCCTACTGTGATGTCCACCTCGTCTATAGGTTCTTCAGCCATTCTGTCTGTTGGTGGCACTACATTAAGAGATAGTTGTGTTTCTCTTTTGGAAGCCCTTGAGCTCCCGTGTAATTATTTTTCTGCCGAATGTGTGATCACAAATGCAGTTTTCATCATTAATGGTTTTCAGGTCTGGTTCTTTCTTTCTTTCTTTCTTTCTTTCTTTTAAGCCCTTGTGCTCATGTGTAATTATTTTTCTGCCTAATGTGTGATCATAAATGCAGTTTTCATCATTAATGGTTTTCAGGTCTGGTAGACACGTCATTGAGCAGCCATTTATGGCTTCACATGCTACTGGTGACCTTCCATTATGGTTTAATGATGCTGAAATAAAATAAAGTTATCCAATGAGATATCTGGCATGCAGAGAGAGTTTCAGGATCTCAGCGGTTTGATTGATTCCAGCAGCAGCTTGGCAAGTGCTCCCTTCTGTAAAGAATACGCCAAATGTTATAGTTGGATGACATGGGGGGGGGGTCATGGCAACTTTGGGAGCTGAATATATTATTATTTTTCAGCATATCAGGGTGAGGAGTGACAGTGAAAGTAGGATGCCTAAAATGTTATAGAATTATAGAGTCCTCAAGCTGAGAAATTCTGAAAATTAGGAAACAATAAGAAAAATCTACTTGTCCAAATTAGGAACTGGTTTGCTTCTTCTCCCCAACTTTGATGAATTTGACTATTTATTGTTTATAGAGTGTCCCAGAATTAATAGCTCATCAAAATTTGGCAGGAAATCTGTGGAAAGTAAAAAGAATTAAATATTTTATTTTTAAAAAAATTAAGTTATTAGGCGTGTGCAGGAGACAAATAATGAAACACCATTAACTGTGATAATAATGAGAACACCACTTGAAGATCGTTGGCAATGACAGAATCACCACCAGTCAATTGCGAAAGGCAGCTTCATTTAGAACTGCTCAGAGCCTCAACAATACCTTTAGCACCATCAAACAGCAACATCTGCTTATTGCAGGTCCTTGGGAAGAACTTGAGAGGTGGATAAAAATCATATTTTTAAACAAGTTTTTCATGGTCTCCATCTTAAACAAGATGACGATGAAATAACAGTGATAACAGATTATCATACTGATGTATTCTTATCACATTCTTTTTCATTATTTATTTTATTGCTCTAGTATTTTATTTCTGTTTACACATTTTCATTGCTTCTTTGTTATTGTTGTAAGCTGCCCAGAGTAGCCCAAGACAAGATAGGTGGCAAATAAATTTAACAAACAACTAAATAAAATAATATTTATTTTATTTATCCATCAAATTTATTTGCCACCCATCTCACGATTCAGACAACCCTGAGCCTAAATAATGATGGCTAATTGGAATGAGACATGGAGCATAAACCTAGTTTCTAGATGTACAAAGTTTTCCTTATTGTGAAATGACAACTATGGTTAAGGCAATATGTAGAAATCTGGACTAGAATAAAGATAAATAATTTATTTCTTCCCTCTCCTCCACATTAGGCCTCCTAACCAAGAATTCCATAGAACACACCTGTTTCTTAGTCATGTGCAAATCAATGAAAATCCCATTCAAATTGTCAATTTGATTCAAAATATGTATGTTTCAGAATTGTCAAAGAGGAGTTGATTCAATTTGAAAGCCTAAATCAGATTGGAAGAAGCTATTCCCCTTCATTGCGCCCAAATCTGAATCAATTTCATTTGATTCAATTTGGCAGCTTTATAGTTCCATCAAATTGCCTTCCAATGAAATCTCAGAATTGAACATTGGCCCAATTTTGCTTTTGGCTTAAAAAAACAACAACCCCCACACAAATCAAATATGGGCCATCTTTAATATAACACTTTGCTTTGGTGTTTGTTCTTATTTGCTAAATGAAGCTTTCGTGAGCTAGTGTCCTTTAGAAAGAGAGACTTTCTAGAACACCTAATTTTTGATAGTCCTAGCTGAGATTTGTCCAGGCCCTTCACTTAGTATTGTGTTGCACAATAGGAGCATCCTAGCTAGACTTAGAAAGCTCATTTGGTGTAGTGGTTAAAGCACCATGCTAAAAACCTGTGAGCTCCAGTACCTCCTTAGGTACAAAGCCAGTTGAATGACCTTGAGCAATTCACACTCTCTCACCTCTAGGAAGGAGGCAATTCCTAGACCACTTCTGAAAAATCTTACCAATAAAATTTTGCCAATAAAACTGCAGGTCTAGGCAGTTGCCAAGAGTCAACACTGACTCAAAGGCACACCTAAAATATGCAAAATATTAATTCCAGAAGGAATCCAGTTTGGTGTAATGGTTAAGGCATCAGGTTAGAAACTGGATGACATGAGTTCTAGTCTGACTTTTGGCATGAAGCCAGTGGGATGACCTTGTGCCAGACACACTCTCACAACCCTAGGAAGAAGTAGACAATGGCAAACCAATTGTGGGAAAACATTGTCAGAAAAAAATGTTGGGGCTAATTTAAATAGTCACCTGACTTTAAGGTACCAAAAAAAAAAAAGACAGATTTAAGTCTGAAATGCTTCATGTTACAATAAGGTTTTGGGTTGGATGGTATATATGCAGGGGTGGGATTCTACCAGTTTGCACCTATTCGCTAGAACCAGTTGTTAACATTGTAAGCAGTTCAGAGAACCGGTTGTTAGAAGAAATTTACTGGACTATTCCTATAAGGAAGGCAGGAAGGAAACATTCTGGTGTTGCTAACCTTTATTACATTCTTGGCAGGACTAGACTTCCTGTCTCAGGAATGACTCTGGAGTTTTTTCCTTTGCTGGTATTTTGCTTGTGTGGAGTGACCATTCAAAGTTACAATGGCACTGAAATAAGTGACTTATGACCATTTTTCACACTTACGACTGTTGCAGCATCCCCACAGTCATGTGAGGAGATGCATGCCTCGATGTGAATTATATTGAGTTGGCCAGGCCCAGCCAATAACATGACCACCAAGCCATGTTCACCCAGTCACATGACCACCAAGCTACACCCACCACCTAAGCCATGCCCACAGAACCAGTTGTTAAAGATTTGAATCCCACCTCTGCATATATGTAGAAAAGCAATGATTAGGGGACATGAGAAACATATGAAGAATGGTTGCAGGAATCTGATATGTCAGGTTTAATGAAAAGGGTGGCATAATATCACTCTTCCAATATTTGAGGGGCTAATTTTCCAAAACGACTAAAGGCAGGACAAGAAGCAACGGATGGATACTAACCAAGGGGAGAAGCAACCTAGAACTAAGGAGAAATTTCCTGACAATGAGAAAAATTAATCAGTGAAACAACTGTCTCTAGAAGTTCTGGGTCCATCACTGAAGGATTTTAAGAAGAGATTAGACAACCATTTATCTGAAATGTATAGGTTTTCCTGCTTGAACAGGAGGTTCAAGACTAGAAGACATCAAAGGTCCCTTCCATCTTTTGTTATTCTGTTACCTTTTCTAAGTAATCTCTATAGACAGACCAAGCAAATTAAGAGAAGTATTGTACTGAGCCATGGTGGTGCAGTGGTTAGAGTGCAGTACTGCAAGCTACTTCTGCTGACTGTCGGCTGCCTGCAAGTTGGCAGTTCAAATCTCATCAGGCTCAAGGTTGACTCAGACTTCCATTCTTCCAAGCTGGGTAAAATGAGGACCCAAATTGTTGGCAATATGCTGATTTTGTAATTTTGAAAGTGCTGTAAAGTGGTATATAAATCTAAGTGCTATTGCTATTAGGTGGGAGGTGGATGGAGTAAGGATGGTGATATAATTGTAGCAACTAGTTAAGCTCAGAAACCTCTTCAAGTGAAGCCAAAGGGAGATTCTCTTTCCATATTTCTCCATTGTATTGCACAGGTGACTTTTTTATCCTTTCATTCTGTTTCATCGGTACCAATTTTTACACTTTATTTAATTTGGTTTTATATTTGTATAGGTATGTATTTGCTGCATTTTCAGAATCCAAGATCAAATGTCTCTGTGCATAGAGTATTTAAGTGATGATTTTTTAAATAGAAAAAAAAAATAGATGTATATTAGTCCATGAATGATTAATTCTCCTTGGTGATTGCAAGTGGCTACAGCTGAGTAAAATATTGATGGTACAGAGAAAATGAGCTGCTGCTTAATTCACTTTTTGTTTTTGTAATGTGTAACTAATGTTGTTTCCTTCCATCAATATGCATGTAGTGACCCTTTTAAAATGTTCATTCCTGAAGGTAACTAAACTTCCTGCTAGGTAGAATAGACTAGAATAACAGAGTTGGAAGGGACCTTGCAGGTCTTCTAGTCCAACCCACTGCTTAGGCAGGAAACCCTAAACCATTTTAGACAAATGGTTATCCAATCTCTTCTTCAAAACTTCCAGTGTTGGAGAATTCACTACTTTTGGAGGCAAGTTGTTCCACTGATTAATTGTTCTAACTGTCAGAAAATTTCTCCTTAATTCTAGGTTGCTTGATTTCTCCTTAGTTTTAGGTTGGTTTCAGGTAGGAAAAATAAATGTTGAAGTTCAAACTGAAATTCTGGAATTTGCTTCCACCAGCTGCGATCATGGTCACCAACATAACAAGTTGGGTTCTTTTGAATTGCTGATGGTAATCTTGGGTAGATCGCTTTAACAATGTCAGACCTGCCACTGCTTAAATCTCCAAATAGAAATGATCCTTGGCATCATTTATTGAAAAAGGTATACTTTACTAGAGGTCAAGTGTATTGCAAAGCCAGATAATTGCTACCAGAACTCTGTAAGTTCTACTTTTCCCTCCCTTTACTATCTCTCATTGCCCACCCCAGTGTAACCAATCAAGTTCAACCAAGATGTTTTCATAATGGTCAATCCAAATGCAGTTGATATGCAGCTCCCTCCTCCTTCCAGTAGGGTGACCTTGGGGAAGCATCTCAAAGAGATACAGCACTTACTTTCGTTTTCCCAAGCCTTCCTCCCTTCATCCTCCCTCCCTACAGTTCATGGCAATCCATCACCTCATAGTAGTGAAGCACAAGTGAGGACAGAGGATGGAGAATTTGAGAGTAAATATTTTGGTAGGGTCCTTGTTGATCTCTGAGCTTGGTTGTTTTCTTACAGATGTTTCATTTCCCAACTAGGTAACATCATCAGTGCTAGAAGGGAGTTGGGTTCCTATTGATTTATATCTATAAACAGAGGAAAAATCCCTCTGCCTTCTAGCACTGCTGATGATGCCTTCTGCCTTCTAGCACTTAGCTAGATGATAAAAGTATCTATCTCTGGAGAATCAAGTATTGGCAGGGCTGAAGCAAGTAGGTATTTTTGACACCCTGACCTGTACCTCCAAAGCAACATTTCTTCATCAGAAATTGGTGACTGGATAGAAAACTAAGTAGCACAAACGCCATTCAAAGATTGCAGTGCTACTGTAAGGCCTAACTAAGCCTTGATGGTTCAGTGGTTAGAATGCAGTATTGTAGGCTAACTCTGTCCACTGCCAAGAGTTTGATCATGACCAACTCAAGGTTGTCTCAGCCTTCCATCCTTTCCAAGGTCAGTAAAATGAGGATTCAGATTGTTGGGGGCAATATGCTGACTCTGTAAACCACCCAGAGAGTGTTATAAAGCACTATGAAGCAATATTTAAGTCTAAGTGATATTGCTATGCTATTTCTATTTAAATTAAGTAATTTTTTTCTGAATGTCTGCTTGTCCTTCTTAATTGACCCATACCCAGGAACTGTAAGGAGACATTGAAAAAGTATGAATTGGAGAACTGTATTAGACCCGAGATTCCAAGTTCATAACTAGTGTATATTTCCACAATCAGATATTCCCATATGGATTTATGGGTAGGTGTTTAGAAAGCAAACATGCACCTCCCAGCTCATGTGATGTGACATGCATGATGTAACTCTGAGGTTGCTTTTCCTGTGAAGAAAGATCTACAGAGTCCTGTGAATGTTGCCCAAAGTAAACAATTTTCTTTCATTTTCTCTGTCATATTAGAGATTAACGTTACCGCTATTCCACTGACCTTTTCCCTCCCAAACTAAACACTGTTTGGCAGCCTTCCTAATAATACCAGCAGGGTTCAGTAGCTTATTGTACAATTTGTGGTGCTAATAACACAAGCACATTTAGTGAATATGAGTGGATTTTCCATAATTATGCTGATGGTTTTCAAGAGGAAAAATGGATTGGCTTCTGACTGACTTTTCCCAAAATATCCCTACTCACAATTCTATTCTCTTTAGATCTTGTTAATGGCACATCCCTGAAAGCTTTAAAAAAAATGAGCAAATCGCATCATTATTTGGAGCAGCCTTCTCAGACAGCTATCCTCTAAATGTGGTTGTATTTTAGTTCCCATAAGCTCCCATCAGTGTGCCCCTGACTAGTCGAAGAATAATAACCTCGCTAGTCAGTGCCAAGTTGAGAGGCTCTGCTTGAAGTCTTCAGATGTTGCTTCTCCTCACAGTACAATAATTTCTAGCAGTATTTTTGCTTCATATAGATCACATCGTACTGTGGTTTCTCCAGAATTGGCATCTCTACTGCAATGAAAGGTTCAGTTTGATTGAGGCTGCACACCTGATCAGAGGTGTGTTAACCCGAGGTGGCATTCAGCAGGTTCTGACCAGTTATGGAGAATTAGTAGTGGAAATTTTGAATAGTTCAGAGAACTGGCAAATCCCACCTCTGACTGGCCCCGTCCCCATCTATTGTCCCAAGTCCCGCTGATTGGCTGGGTCTTCTTTGGTTGCCCTGCACAGGAGAATGGAGCTGGAAAGCAGGTTAGTTGGATGGGGAGTTAATGGGGATTTTACAGTATCCTCCCCCTGCCATGTCCACCAAGCCATGGCCACAGAACCGGTAGTAAAAAAAAATTAATCCTACCACTGGTGTTAACCCTGAAGCAGACTAAGCACATGCTTTGGGCACCAGGCCCAAAAGGGGCACAACAAAACTTTTATGTAGCCTAACCTTGGCTTCATTTGTACAGTATAAAGGAGGGGAACACCAAGATTTGTCAGTGCTTAGGGCACCAGTGAGCCTTAATCCATCATTGCACATGATAGATCTTCACAACCCATCAAGATGTAGAATGTTGAAGGTGATAGTGAAGATATTTCCATGCTGTTCTTCTTCCTGGTTGAGCCCAAAACAGTTTACAAAGGAGACATTTTAAAAAGCTTGAATAAAACCATCAAGAATCAAACCAACAGTCCATCAAATCCAATTGTAACAATTACAGCGATATAATAATTATTATATGTGACCATTTATATACAGTAATAAGTAAATAAAACAATGAAACAATTCTAACAATATACATAATAATTATAACAATGTAAGGATTACAGGCAAGGGGCCAAAATGGCTCAGTGGTTAAAGATGCTGAGCTTATCAGCTGGGTTGACCCAAGGACCACATGATGGAATGAGCTCCTGTTCCTTGCTCTAGCTCCTGCCCAATATGCAGTTCACAAGCATGCAAATGCAAGTAGATAAATAGGTACCACTTTGGTGGGAAAGTAATAGCGTTCCATGCATCTTTGGCATGTAGTTATGCTGGCCACATGACTATAAAAAATGTCTTCAGACAATGCTGTCTCCCTTGGCTAAGAAATGGAGATGAGCATTGCTCTCTTACAGTTGGAAGTGACTGGATAAGGGAAACTCCACCTTTAAGTATTATTCAAAAAGGAAAGGAAAGGCAACGTATCAATCCAAATGACAGTATAAATCTAGAAGTGTCTGTTATTTGTACTGAAACAAACTCATGGAATCTCTCCAGTTCTTCTTAGTCCATAATTGGATGGACTGAGAAGGCAGCATTTTAAAACCCAGGGTCCAAATCCATTCAGAAGACCAGATGTCACAGCTACCCAGTACCCAGTATGTTTTCAGAACTGGTATTGCATTTAGGTGTTCTGCCTATTTAAATCATACCATTCTTTCCACTCATTTTGTGAAAGTGGTTGCTACAAGCTTTCAACATTCCAAATGTCTTCTAAGGAGGTTGCCAAGTCTAGATTCAGACAACATAATGTTAGAGGAGTCTACTATCTGTTTTAGGGTAAAGCTGAACAGCTTGCCAGCTTGATTTTTAAAAAATAAAATAAAAAGTCGATATGATCTTAAAATTCTTGAGGATCTCAATGACGAATTGATAGGGATAATCTGAGGATGAATAATTGATTGGTCAGTTGGTGTTTTTAATGCTGCCTTTCTGCCAAGAGGCACTAAAGGTGACTAAAGCAGTTATAAATAGAAATGCAAAACCAAATACAATCTGAAGAAAAGATTAAAAGAATAGACAAAGCTAAAAGAGCAGGCATCTAGATCAAGCACAGATTAAATAATGAGAGAATCCAAATGTAAATAAGACAGCCAATTAAATGTAAATAAGAGTTCAAATGATAGGCATTCAATCCTTAGATAATTGCCTTGTGTCTCCACATGTGATATGGAAATGATTTTTGCTCATATTAATATGCTAATCTAAGCAATGTCACCCACAACCCAACCTGTCCCATCCCCTTCAAACAGAGAAGATGGAGAAGACTCTTGGACTTGGTTTGTAGTCTCCATTTCAATGAGTAGGAAGAATGAGCGTTGAAATCCACACTCTTGATCAGAACTTCAGAAGCAGATCAGGATTTTTCTGCTTTATGATCTTGCAGTCAAAGTATTGTCCCAAAGGGTTTGACCATCAGTTGGTCTAACATGCTGAATGTATGCTTCACAAAAAAGCTTTTGCCAAACTGAAATGATCAGTGATGGAAGAAAAATGATTAGGTTGTGAGTGGGTTCAGTTCAGTTCCCACAGTTTTTAGCACATTTTTTTTAGGATAAATGCACGATAAAAGAGGAAAACAAAATTTCCTTCCACATGCACACTCACACTGAGAAACCCAAACAACCAAGAATACTTTAGCAAACCATAATTGTTTATGAGATCAGCAACAGTGACAGCTAATTGGAGAGACCGACCGGCATTCTTATGAATGTTTTTTTTTCCTCTGGAAAGAAAACTTTCTGATTGATGCTCAAGTGCCATGGTTCTGAGTAGAAAATCTTGGGAGCATTGCCATAGATCAAATGTGACATGTCATTACAGATTACTCTTGTATCTTTGGCAAATTCTATTTTACAGGATCTCGGGTGAATTATAGTATCTTATTTTTATTTCGGTCTGGTTTACAAATTTATCCACACACACAAAGACAAACACAGCTTTCAGTTTGGGAATTTAGCACTGCCATAAAAGAGCTTAGACAACTCACCGGTCTTATTTTGACCAGTAACAACCAGATGGTTGGATTTTTCTCTTGTTCTTGAGAATATTAGGCAGAACTATTTCCCTGACATAATAGGCACATCAATTCTTACACAAAACCAGTTTTGTAACACATTTTTATCTTTGAAAATAGTACAGATGAGTCCTTTACATTCATCCATATCATGTCTGCTGTTGTAACATCTGCTTTATTTGTGCCTCTCTGGAATATAATTTGTTACTTAGGACAAAAAAAAATCCTAAGAGCTTCTTTATCAATTTATGAGGTGCTCACTCTTGAGTTAAAGACCAACTGAAATCCTTCATGCACCCAACTTCTGGGTAATAAGAATTTATGTGTATGTGTGTATAGACCATTGATTCCCTTCATGAATGAATTCCGAGAGGACCTACAGATGTCCTTTCATAGAATTTAACTCTCATTTCTTCCCATTAAGCTCCACAAATGCATTAATCAGATTGTCAGGAATATATATATAT
>BLBF01000068.1:7732124-7743809 GCA_015471245.1 Laticauda colubrina
GATAGATAGATAGATAGATAGATAGATAGATAGATAGATAGATAGATCATAGATGATAGATACAAGATGGATGGATGGATGAATCATAGATGGATGGATCGATGGATAGGTAGGTAGGTTGGTTGGTCGGTCGGTCGGTCGGTCGGTCGGTAGGTAGATGGATGGATGGATGGATGGATGGGTGGGTGGATGGATGGATAGATAGATGATAGATAGAAAAATGGATGGATAGATAGATGGATGGATAGATAGATAGGTGGATGGATGGATGGATGGATGGATGGATGGATGGATAGATGATAGATAGATGATAGATAGAAGATAAATAGATGGATGGATAGATAGATAGATGATAGAAGATAAATAGATGGATGGATGGGTGGATAGATTTGTTTTTTAAGTTTTGCATGGATTCCAAAGCAACAGAACAGAATATAAGTCATCAGAATATAACACTGACAGCAAACCCCACTCCTTACTAGCACTGATGATGTTACCTAGTTAGGGTAATGAAATGTCTGCAAGAAAACAAGCAAGCTCAGAGAGCTCCAAGGAGCACTCAGTGGAACAGAATGTTCAGGCGCTTCGTACAATTAGATTGTTGAAGTTGGGCTTCAGGGGTGGGCTGCTGGAGGCTTGCGGAGGCTCGGGAGAGTCCCTAGCTAAGACTCTGCGGAGCTCAGAGAGCCACCAATAACCTCAGAAAGACAAGCAGCAAGGGAAAAACTCTTAATAGGCTTAATTGAACTTCTGGGCATTCAGCCAAGAGCATTTTACACCTGGTAACAGTATTGCAAGCTAGATAAACAATCCATTCAGTGCTTGCGAGGGAGAGCCATTGAGAAAATATGATAACATAGCCGGTAATACCCAAATAATAAGAATCATGTAACTCATCAGAAACTCCACTAAGACTCCAAGATCCCTCTCACAGTCACTACTATTAAGCCTGGTTTCCCCCAGTTTTTTATTTAAGTATTAAATGCACGAAATAATAAACAACTGTTTGGTGTATATCTTTTTTTTTTTAGGTAATTAGGGCAAAGAAACGATGTCAAGTTGGCCACACCCATCCAGTCACTCACATGCCCATCCAGCCATACCTACCCAGCCAGTCATTAGGACAGAGAGCCCCTTGCTAAAAAATATTTGAAGCCCACCCCTGGCTGTGATCCAGGGGTAGGATTCTATCAGTTCGCACCTATTCGCTAGAACCTGTTGTTAGCCTTCTAAGCAGTTCAGAGAACCGGTTGTTAGAAGAAATTACTGGCCTAATCCTGTAAGGAAGGCAGGAAGGAAACATTCTGGTGTTGCTTACAGGAATTGCCTCTCCGTTAACTCTTATAACAGTCTTGGCAGGACCAGACTTCCTGTCTCAGGAACATCTCTGGGGTTTTTTCCCCCTCCTTTGCTGGTACTTTGCTTGTATAGAGTGACATTCAAAGTTAAAATGGCATTGAAGAAAGTGACTTATGACCATTTTTCACACTTACGACTGTTGCAGCATCCCCACAGTCATGAAAGGCCAGGCGAGGAGATGCATGCCTCAACGTGAGTGATATTGAGTTGACCACACCCAGCCAATAACATGACCACCAAGCCACGCCCACCAACTAAGCCATGCCCACAGAACTGGTTGTTAAAAAAATTGAAGCCCACCCCTGGCTGTGATCCCACCCTCTGTAGTTCCTGCTCCTATTTTTGTTGCGGCTTTATTCACCTTGCACTCTTTTCCTGATGCTTGGATTGTGTTATCTTGTTTATAATGTGTCTTGAATTTATCTGCTGCCGGAGAGCTGAGCCTTGCTGAGCAGTCTAAAAGTATAAAACAGAAAGTGTGGCAAATGTAGAAGCTATAAATATCACAGAGGTGCAACTTGACTAATGGGAGACATTGTGCCCATCTTTAGAGTACAAGAAGAGTTGGTTGGAGACACTTGTGAAAGACTTCCTTGGCTGGATTGCTTTTAAGAATGAAAGTGCCTGCAGAATTTGTGCCTTTTTTTTTTTTTGTTTATTGTAATGGGTTCAATGTTTCATTGATTGATTGTTTGTTTTTTTGAAGCCGCCTGCATCCTTCTTGCATGTCTACTTCCATCAGCACTCCTTCTATGTCAGTGTCATACTTTCTCTCCATTATCCATTTGAACAAGTGAGGTACTAATACCACTCTATAAAGCCTTAGTAAGACCACACCTAGAGTACTGCATCCAGTTTTGGTCACCACATTATAAAAAAGATGTTGAGACTCTAAAAAAAGTACAGAGAAGAGCAACCAGGATGATTAGGGGACCAGAAGCTAAACCATATGAAAAACAGTTGCAGGAACTGGGCCTGGCTAGTCTAGTAAAGAGAAGGACCAGGGGAGACAGGAGAGCATCTTCCAATATTTGAGGGACTGCCCCAGAGAGGAGGAGGAAGGGAGTCAAGCTGTTTTCCAAGGCACCTGAAGGCCAGAGAAGGAATAATGGATGGAAACTGAGCAAGGAGAGATTCAACCTGGAAATAAGGAGAAACTTTCTGACAAGGAGAACAATCAACCAAGGAACAGAAGTTGCCCTCGGAAGTTGTGGGAGCTTCATCACTTGAGACCTTCAAGAAGAGATTGGATTGCCATTTATCAGAAATGGTGGAGGTTCTCCTGCTTGGGCAGGAAGTTGGACTAGATGACCTACAAGGTCCCTTCCAAGTCTGATTATCTGTTATCTGTTAAACCAGCAGCCCAGGAAACTTCAACATGCAGAGAAACTCAATAAACAGAAATAATTCTGGCCATTCCATTTTCATTGTTTGGTGTATTTTTCTGACTGCTTTGAACAACATGAAAATGCACCAACACTGGAAGCTTTTAAGAAGAGACTGGACAGGAACTTGTCTGAAATGGTATAGGGCCGTGATGGCGAAGCTATGGCATTTATGCCACAGGTGGCACACAGAGCCATTTGTGCAGGCACATGAGTCCCAGGCAAATTTACCTCACTGCGTATGTGCGCACCTCCCAACTGATTTTTGGGGCCTTTTTCAGCCTGCCAGAGGCTTGAGGGAAGCCTCTGCAGTTTTTGCAGGCTGAAAAATAGGCTCGTTTCATCACTTCCTGTATTTCCGGAAATACTGGAAGTGATGAAATTGGTCCATTTTTCGACTTGCAAAGGCTTCCCTCAAACCTCTGGCAGGCCGAAAAAGGCCTCAAGTGGGCCAAAAATCAGCTGGGAGGCACAGTGAAGATAAGGGGGTGGGGAATAGTGCTTGCATGCGTAGGGGGAAGGAGCCACCACATAGCCTTCTGGGTGCTGGCACACATGTGCGCATGCACAATTTTTGGCACAGGATCCCAAAAAGTTTAGCCACCAGTGGTATAGGGTTTCCTGCCTAAGCAGGGGGTTGGACTAGAAGACCTCCAAGGTCCCTTCCAACTCTGTTATTCTATTGGCTATTGACTATTGATTTATCTGATTCAGTGGATCTTTTCAAATATTGGATTGGAGCTTGACCCAAAGGTATTTTTTTCAGGAGGCAATGGGACTTTCTTGTTTTTTCTTTTGAAGACCTTTCACTTCTCATCCAAGAAGCTTCTTCAGCTCCATTCAGGGAATGGAAGAATTTATATACTCCTTTGGAGACAGCTGGTCATTTGCAGTCTTTTAGAGGGTCAGTCACTTGGAGGTTTTTCTGTGTCCTCAGAATTACCTGAGTAGTGAAAATGGTCCCTGTAGTCTTGCAATTTTTCCACTGGAAATCCATTCCTACTCCTACACCATTCAATTCATCCCAAATTGTATAGCTAGAAGATCTTGTCAGAGCTGAAGAAGCTTCTTGGATGAGAAGCAAAACCTCTTCAAGGACAAAAACAAGAAAAGTCCAGTTGCCTCCTTGAAAAGCACCTTTGGGACAACCATGACCTGGGTGACTGAGAATCTCTACAAATTGTAGTTTGAGTGGGGGACTTGCATGCAACATGTATCCTCCCCATTGGAGTAATCCAAATTTCCAACATGGTAGCTGCGATGTTGCAATTGTAGCTCTATATGTTTTTAAATATATTACATATTAAATAATAGGGAAAGATTTGATTGCACAATTGTGGGACGTCTTTTTAAACCATTTTTTTCCCTGGCCATATCTTGTGGAGACCTCTGTTTCCCCCTGTAGGGCCCTGTCCACATTGCCACTATCCCAGACTTCTGCCTTCTTCCTTTTGTGATATTTTATCATCTTTTCTCTTTTCCCCCTGGCATTGCCTCCTCTTCCCAAATTGGTATGTAGGTACGACCACAACTGAGACTAGGATTTCTGCTGCTAAGCAAGGCAATCCCCATACTGATGACATGAACTGTGCAATCCTTAAGCGAACCTGGCTTCCCTTATTGTGTTTACCTGAACAGAGTTCAACAGGGAAGATTGCAAATGCAGATCACATGACACATGGATGCTCCAGTCATGATAAATACCTGCCCACTGCCCAAATTCTGATCACGTGATTCCAAAGATGCTGCAGTGGCTATAAATGTATGGAACGGTTGTAAAGCCCATGTCACACTGCACCAACGGATGCAAAGAGGATGTAAAATGGACAAAAAAGCTTGCCATCCGTTGGTTAACGCGATGTATCCGTTCTGTACTCACTGCCTCCATTTTGCTTCCTCTCTATCCGTCCAGCATCCGTTTATGGACGTTTCATCCGCTCCAAAAGTTTTGGGCTGCCTAAAACTTTTGAGCGGAAAATGTATCCAATGCATCCGTTCTGCATCCTCTAGGCATACGGGGGACATCCGTTCTGCATCCATTATGCATCTGCTATATCTGCTAGGCATCCGCTGTGCATCCGCACAACTCAAATCTGTTCCAGCGGTAAACGGACGCAGGGAGGAAGCAGAACGGACGCGCAGCGTTAGTAGCACGGATGGAGAAAGGATGAAAGCGGATGCAGCTCATCCGCTCTGCATCCGCTCTGCATCCGCTCTGCATCCGCTCTGCATCCGCTCTGCATCCTCTACGCATCCGCTCTGCATCCTCTACGCATCCTCCACGCATCCGCTCTGCATCCACTCTGCATCCTCTACGCATCCTCTATGCATCCTCTACGCATCCTCTATACGTCCGCTCTGCGTCCTCCCCACGTCCATTCCTTTCCATGTTATCCGCTCTGCTTATGCAAATTTTTGCCCCTTTTGAGAGCGGATAACAACGGATGGAACATTTTGCTCGTCCGTTGTGTCCGTTTTGCATCCGTTGGGCAGTGTGACAGGGCCTTTTAAGTCTGTGCCATTGCAACATTGACCGGCCACTAAATGAATGGCTATAAGTCAAGGACCACCTGTATCCTTTTCCTTCTCTCCACTTCCCTGTTTTTTTCATCTGGTTCTAAATCTAAATTACCTAGTTTTTTTTGTCCTTTCCAGTTTTAGGTGGTTGCTGGAAGGAAAGAAAAGGAGAATATTCTTGCACGTCTAAAAAGAGCCAATCTTCTAATGTCAGAAAACAGATCTGCTGAATGTCAGCTACACAGAAGGCTGCAGTGATGAAGCCTTCAGCCTGTCACCACCCAAAAACTTCAGAGTGAAATATCCCAAGGGCTGCCAACCAGAACTGCCCAATTCCCATGGCTGGGAAACAGTGTTGGCAGCGGCTGAAGAGAAAGTTTCACAGGCCAAAATGTTTAAGTCTCTCCCACCACTCACCCGTTCCATAAATGCACCAGCTATTTATTCTCCAAGCAGTCCTCTCATTGAAAAAAAAAAAAAAAAAGGGGAGATTTTGGTCTACCTGGACTCATTTTTGGAGAATCAAAACCTCAATGTTTCTTGCAAGGAAATGCAAGGATGAGGATGGAGACTGTGGGAAAGATCAGCTAAAAGTGACTTTGAAAGATAGATTGCGAATTTTTGTTTGGATTGCAAATTTCCATTTCCATCATGAAGCCATTGGTAAAGAATCCCAGCGTGTAACCATCCTTGGGGTTGGCTAAAAAGATCTCCAAAATCTCTGGTGATTTCTCCATAAAGCAGCATGGCTGCAAAGCTCAATATTTTGAAATGAAACAGGGGGAATTTCCTTCCAGCTTAACTTAATATCCTTCAATGAAACGGATTTCCCTTTTTCCATCTCCCAAGGGGCACTGAGTTTCTTTTAACACCATTCTAACTTTCAACCATGTGTGCATCTGCAGAAAAAAAAAGCATGCACATTCATTTTCCCTTTATTTCAATTATTATTGTTGTTATTGATTCGTTGCACAGTCAGCCAGATGTTCAGATTGGATTTGGTATTTTTGTCTACCTATTGAGTCCTTTCCAAGGATCTGAGATGATGATTATAATTTTTCCTCCTCCCCTCCTCCTGCTCTTTTCCTCCTCCTCCTCCTCCTCCTCAGCTGCTTCTTCTTGTTGTTGTTGTCCTCCTCCTCCTCCTCCTCCCTTCTTCTCCTTTCTTCCTTTTTCTTCCTCCCCCTCTTCTTCTTCCTCCCCTTTCTCTCCCTCCTCCCCTTCCTCCTTCTCTTCCTGCCCCCCCCCTCCTCCATTATTTCATGATCCCGGAGCCTATCTGTAAAAGCATTTGGGATACTCTGCCAAGAGTAGGGCCTTTTTCTTAAGGGAAGGAATTAAAACTGGGAGGAAACAGTCCCTTTGAGAGGGAAAAGGGGAGGCTGGTTGTGTGCCTCTCTGCGATTCCATTGAAGTCTTTCTCTACTTATCTGGCTTCTATTGGCAACTTCATTGATGCGCGGGAGGCAGAGAAAGGAGCTGTCCGGGGACAAAGGGGGACAATGGAAGGAGGACGGGGAAATTAAAGGGGAAGGAAAGAAGGATCGGCCTTCCAACTTGGGGAACTTTCGGGGCTCCCCGGCCGTTGCCAGCCCTTCTTTCTCCCCCGGGAGGGTGCCAGAAAGGCTAGGTTAATCCAAGCGAGGGGACGGGGGCCGGAGCTGCCCTCCGTTGGCCGCCCCCTCCCTTTCTCCTCCCAATTCGGTCCCCTGTCTTGCCAAGGGAACGGAGCGGCTCGGAGTTGGAGCGGCTCTTCGGAGGCGGAGGCCAGCGAAGGGTCAGCGGGAGTGGGAAAGCAGCCCAGAGGCCGCCTCCAGCGGGGGACGAGCTGCCCAACTCCCCTGGCCTCTGCGCAAAGAGGCGCCCCGCAAGAGCCACCCCCCCCCCCTCGGAGCGTCTGCAGAGAAGCGGCCGGGGGCGGGATCGGATGGCCCGCTTTGTCGGGGTCTTCTCGGGGATCCGGCCTCTTGGTGGGATGACGCGGAGGAGGACCAGAGGGCAGAGCCCCACGTCTCTGCCTTGCTAAGCCGGACTCGAGCACCGTCTGCGCCCTGGCTTTGCCTTCCCATCCGCCGCCTCCCGCTTTCCCGAAGGTAAGCCGGGGTGCGCGCCAAGCCAAGGCAGGAAGCGGGGCGCCGGTTGTCCAGGCGCCGCGATCCGGCTGGCTGCTGGCGGCTACCTGGCGAGAGGAGGAGGAGGAGGAGGAGGAGGAGGAGGAGGAGGAGGAGGAGGAGGAGGAGGAGGAAGAGTCCTCGGGCCAGCAGAGCTCGCGCGCCCTCGCCCAGCGCCGCCGCAACCGGTGCCTTGGCACTCAGACTGGCAAGAGCCTCTCCTCCTCCTCCTCCTCCCTCCCCCCGCTGAAAAGTTGCAAGGGAGGAGGGAGAGAGAGGAGAGGAGGAGGAGAAGAGGGGAAGGACCAGGCCCCCCGCTCCGCTCCGCTTTGCCTCCCTCCCTCCTTCGGGCTGGCAAGGGGGGGGGGGGTGTGACAACCCGAACTCCTGCTGCTGCTGCTGCACTTCTGTTTGCCTTGGCGAATGGGAACGGAGGTTGGGTCGGGGCGCCCAGAAATGAAGAAGCGGAGCGGAGGAGAAGGAAACAGCTTCGCTTGGGGTTCGGAGCCGGTAGATTTACATGTCAGAAGCGGGTGGAGGGAGGGGGGTTAGCAGGAGGACCGTGCAAGAGGAGGAGGAGGAGGAGGACGGGGAGAGGGTGTCGGAGAGATTGGTGGAATTGGGGGGAGGGGGTGTTTGCTTTCAAGAGGCCGCAAGAGGAGGAGTGGCGGCGGGGTGATGGGTGGGATGTGCCTTGCATGCGAGCTCTGTGGTGGAAGAGCCGTCCGGGTGCGAGTCGGATGGCTTTGCGGGCATTGGAAGAAGAGGGGGGGGGGGGCCTGGAAGTCGGCGCCCGGTGCGGTGCGGAGGAAGGAGGAGGAAGAGGAGGGAAGGTGGCAAACGGGTCGCGGAGGAAGACCGAGAGCCAGCCGAAGGATCAGCGCCTTTGAGCTGGTCAGCTCCGGCCGGTAGCCGCCGCCGCAGAGGGAAGGGTGACCCAGAGGCGCTTGGCTCGAGATTGGCCCCCTCGAGGGAACGGGGGAGGGTCTCCAGGGGGAGCGTCGGCCTGGCAGCGCCGTGGGAACGAACCGGGAGACAAGAGTCCCTCTCTCGGCGTGCTTTAGCGAGGTCCCTCCGGGGGTTTGGCGAGCAGAATCGGGACAGCAAAGCAAAGAGCCCGACTTAGCGAGACCCTCCTCTCTTTTCGCCCTGGGTCTGAGGCTTGTGAGATCTCCAGGGAGACCCCACCCCCTGATTTGGATCCTTTGGGTTCTTCTTCTTGGGCTAAGATTCCTCTTATTTGCCTCCCCTATTTGTTTCTGGAAAATCTGCCAGGATTAACTAGCAGGTGTGTTTGGCAGGGTAGGTGGGAGAAAACGGCTTAGGAGTCAAGTAAGTAGCTCTTTTGGTTGGTCTGATGCTCTCTGGGTGTCCCTTCCTGCAAACGGATCCCCTCATTTACACAGAAGGCAGTTATTCTCTCTCTCTCTCTCCTTTTGGATCCCGGGGTCTCACCTCCCTCTTTGGCAGCTGGAACGTTTCATGGGGCTAAACCAAAACAAAAGTGACATCCTCCCCTTCTCCCCCGCCCCACCCCAAGGAAAAGGGTGAGCCAATCCAGACTGCAGAGCCTGTAGGTCACTAGGGAAGAGAGGCCTAATTATCCACAGGTCCCAGAGATGGAGGGGGAGTGTGTGGCTCCCTACCTCAAAGTGTGGGGCATGAAAATGGGGGTGAACCAGCCATAAGTCCTTCCCTCCCTGCCCCCCCCCCCAAGCGAGTTGATACTCAATCCTCTTTTGCATATGTTGGTCTCCTGGCCCATTCGCCCAGTGTTAACTAAACTCCGAAAGATTAAATAGCTTCTTTTGCTGGATCTGATTAGAGTCAGCCTTGGAACTGAGAGGTAGGAGCAGCTGCCTGTCAACCTTTCCTATTAAATATGGATGGAAACAGGGCATGGCTCATTCCTGGCTTTTCCTTCCTTTTCCTCTTCCTCTGAAAGCAAAGACTTGAAATGCCCCAAAAAGAGAGAGAGCAAAACTTACTTCTCCTTATGTCTCTTCCCTTTACAGAATTGCTCTATAAGTCCCTGTTGGCCAAAGTGAGAAAGTTCCTAAAAGGTTGCCCCCATTCCTGAGGAATAAACCCCAAGAGTCCCTGATGGTTGACCTCCTTCTCTTTGGTTCCTTTTCCACTGGTTTTGAACTTTGGCCTTCGTAGACGGCAAAAAAAAAAAAAAAAAACAACCTCTGAATGGATGTGTGACACAGTGAACTTCGGAGAATCTGAGGAAACTCTCGCTTGAGTAATTTGGGGGTAAGTTACAATGTTGTTGGTTGGGTTGGGATGGGTTGGGTTAGTCCCAGCAACAGCCTTGCCTTAAAACTAGTGAGTCACTGTTCCCCTCTTCCCTCCGGTTGTGTGTTGTAGTAGATAACCCACTGCCTTTGCTGCTGTATAATTTCTGCTGGAGGTGCATGCAATGAAATGTCAGCCTTGTGCAGTTCTGGTGTGCTCTGACATTGTATCAGATTTATGGAGGGGTGGCACAACCTAATCCAGAACAGGGCATAAAGGGAAGATACATTTATTTTTATTTCTGTGTACATCAGCAGTAAAAACAACCAACTGGCTACAATCCATGGATAAATGCTTGGCTTTGAAGATTAACGTTTCTCTTGCTCTTGCCAGTTGAAAGTATCAAAAGTATCCTAAAAAAGTTGCTGGAGCTAATGTTACCCTTTCCAAAATAATCCCTGGGGATCGTTATATAAATGTTATTTGGCACTCCTTTCAGAAAAAAAGAAGCCAAGCTGGGCTTTGCAAACTTTTTCAGAAGTTTTGTTCAAACTCTTTGCTGATCAAGACATAAGCCGTGCTGAATTCAGAGAAGCTTATTGTTTGAGAACGTTAATTGCAATAATAATTCTGCAATATTTCTATACAGCTGCACGCAGGTTATCAAAGCTACCAGTGCTGCTTTCCTGCTGGGATGTGGGATTGCTTCCAAACCCATAGGATAATTTTAAAAGAGAACTTAGTTTTGAAAACATGTTCAGGCAAGGTCTCTCAAACTTTATCTGATACACACAATGAGTGTGTCGGAGGTGTCCCTTCGTTGCTGTTGTATTGCTTCTGTGTTGAAAGAGAACTAGGGTTTTTAGTTCTGCAGAAATCCCAGTAAATGATCACTCTGTTTCATGTATTGAGTGAGGGGTATTTTATATTCAGCTGGCAGGCCCTGTGCAAAAGATTTATTCTGCCTCCAATAAATAGAAATTTACAGAGGTTAGCTATTTTTCCCCCCTCTTGTCTGTCATAAACTTTAACTACATCACCAAAAGTCTTAACAGAAAGCTGAGCTGTAGAAATTCACCTGGAAAATTTTCAAGGCAGGAAAGCTGAAAGGAAAAGCTAGAGCAACACCTTCTTGCTTTGATGTGCATCTTTGGCTCCTTAAGCAAGTTGTCAATGTTTTCTTCCTCCCGGAGCTCCTCTGTGCCCTCCATGTCAACGTCACATCACCTCCTCAGTGTGCTTTGTGTGATGGTAGTGACTCTGCCAGATAAACAGGCAATATTCTGGTCTGTTTCTGTTCCAACAGCTAACCTCCCAGAATGCATGTCCCCTTTCCTACTGATTCACGAGAGGATGATGGGCTGAACATTCTCGCTTTTTAGAGATCCTCTTTGGCCGCTGGTTCTCAGCTAACGTTGCAAGCACAGAGTCCTCCTGTGACTGCTCATGTCCAAAGCTTAGCATAGGGTTCTCCTATTGTCTTTGAAAGCTGGTGCCATTCGTGAATACTTTCAACTTTGTTTCTGCAGAAAGGAAACATCATATGAGGATGCAAGGGGGCCAAGGTGTGCAGACGAAGTGGGGGACAATAATCCAATATTTGGGGATGGGGGATGGCTTTTATTATTAGTATTATTACTCTGTTGCTTTGGATGTACATTGAGTTTCTGCACCGGAGACAAATTCCTTGTGTATCTAATCACACCTGGCCAAATAAAGCCTATTCCATTCCATTCCATTCCATTCTATTCTATTCTATTCTACTCCATTCTTATTCCTTATTCTACTCTACTCTATTTTATTCCTTATTCTATTATATTCTACTCTATTTTTATTTCTTATTCTACTCTACTCTACTCTGTTCTTATTTCTTATTCTATTCTATTCTATTCTATTCTATCCTATTCTACTCTATTCTTATTCCTTATTCTATTCTATTTTGTTCTATTCTATTCTATTCTATTCTATTCTATTCTTATTCCTTATTCCTTATTCCTTATTCCTTATTCCTTATTCCTTATTCCTTATTCCTTATTCCTTATTCCTTATTCCTTATTCCTTATTCCTTATTC
>BLBF01000068.1:7743819-7766398 GCA_015471245.1 Laticauda colubrina
TATTCCTTATTCCTTATTCCTTATTCCTTATTCCTTATTCCTTATTCTATTCTATTCTACTCCACTCTATTCTACTCTACTCTACTCTATTCTTATTCCTTATTCTATCCTATTCTATTCTATCCTACCCTATTCTACTCTACTCTACTCTACTCTATTCTACTATTCTTATTCTTTATTCTATTCTACTCTATTCTATTCTACTCTACTCTACTTATTCCTTATTCTATCCTACCCTATTCTACTCTACTCTACTCTGCTCTATTCTTATTCCTTATTCTATTCTACTCTACTCTACTCTGTTTATGATTCTGTAAGTTTATTGTTGTGATCCCCACAGAGGACCATGCAAATCTTTTAAACAGATTTAATGTTTGCACATCTATTTTTTTTTTAAATGGCATGCTGTTGTCACAGTTCCTACAAGTCAGTCTGAATGATAGTGATTGGAAACTTGGTTTTGTTTGCAAGAGGACAGGCCTCAAGCCTAGATTGCCTGCTCTGCTTATCAGCAGCCCAAATACAGCACTTAGAACTGGGTGCAAAAGATATTAAGCATTTTCAGCCAAGGAAATTGGAGTTAAGTGCCAGAACTGACTGTGCAAAAATCCCTGGCTGAGTTACTTCAGGTCAGTTATTTTGTTGTTGCCACAGTATTGTTTAGGAGGTGAGAGTAGCTGGCCTTCCTTTTCCTTTCTGAACTTCAATGTTTTTACTACACACTCTGGTGTCAACCTCTTGCTTGAATGGCTGACAACCTTTCCATTTAGTGATAATTCTAAGTTACAACGGCACTGAAAAAGTGACTTATCATCATTTTTCATGCTTACAATTATTGCAGCAACCCTGCTGTCATGTGATCAAAATTCGGATGCTTGGCCATTGACTCATATTTATGATGGTTGCAGTGTCCCAGGGTTGTGTGAACCTGTTTTGCAAAGGTCTGACAAACTGAGTCAATGGGGAAGCAAGATTCACTTTACAATCATGTACTAACTTAGCAATTGCAGTGATTCGCTTAACAACTGTGGCAAGAAAGGTCATAAAATGGGGGGCAAACTTGCTTTAAAAACTGTCTTGCGTAGCAACAGAAATTTGGGACTCCATTAGGGTTGTAGGTCGAGAGCTACGTGTACTTCAAAGCTGAGGAAACCTAGCTTGAAACTCTCACTATGGAAGTCTTTATCTTTCAACAGTTGCAACCGAGAGAGTTTGAAGAGTTTTCAAGTCAGGCACAAATGCTGTGAAGGGACACCGTCCCTTCTTTATCCCCATAAAGGGTGACCGCCATCAAACCTTCACTATATGGATTTATCAGATCTTGGGCAATAATAAGAAGCATTGCAAAACTCAACTGAGTTAAGGTTCATGACTGGCTGTATCTTGATGGTCTTCAGCCATTGTGTTAATTCACAGCACAACTTATTTGGTTGTAGCTTTGCATGCACTTAGTCATGATGATTTAAGAAACCAGGGTTTCTGGGTTATGTGCATTTGTGTGGAGTATTTATGAAGCCATTCTGAAGCACACCATCTTTTAGAACATGCGTCATGCCCCTGTCGGAGTCTGAATCTGAGGAGCAAGCCAGACAGCTGACAGGGAATGGGAGTGTGGCTCCGTTGGCTGTGGAGGAGGCTGGGGAAGGGCAAAGTCCGGCTGGGCAGAGTAGGGAAGAGGTAGAACAAGGGAGAGGGAGTTCAGAGGAAGAACCAGACTCACCCCCTCTTCATCCTAGGGCACACAGGGAGGAACGGAGAAGAAAGCAATATGGGTTGCATGGCTTATGGGTGAAGAAAGGGCCCTGATTCCCTTCATTAGCCACAACTGGAAAAGCAGTTGATAAGAAAGGCAGGCTGTGTGTGACAGGCTGCTGGGAGCAAACATGACTTTATCCTGTGTTGTTGTGGCTTATCTGTGTTCCTGGTGTCTTCCCAACTGTGTGAGTTTTGCCATGCCTCAAAGTCTGAAATTCTTGCTTCTGACCTACCAAACTAATTACTTCAGTTTGGCTTGTTTGGACTTTAAGTTACAGTTTGTGTTGCTCATGTTTTGGACTTAATTTTCTGAAATCAAAGACTGTTCCTGGGAGAGTCCAACCAAAAGATAACCAGGACCTTGGGGGCAAAGTTAGAGCTAATAAAGAGACTCCTACTGATTATCTGACTGTGTTGCCTTCATGCCACACCCCGGGTTATCACAACATGTATGAATACTTGTGTAAGCAAATCTTCTCTGTAGTCAAAGTGATGATTTCTTCCTCTTATTTTTAGCCCTGTTGTTGGTTATTTGTGTTACAAAAATCCAAAATCTAATGTATCAAGAGACAGAAATAAGGTTTTGTGTCAAAGCCATGTCTGCCAAACTTCTTAACTATTTTCCTTCCCCTAGACTGCTAGTTATTTCAGTTTTTAAAATGACAGGATAAGAAGTAGACAGATGTCTCTATTCCTTTTAATATCCAGCAAGGAATAATTGCTAGTTGAGTATGGATTTATTGTGGAAATTCTGAAAGCTTTATGCATGGCTGGGTGGGTTTTTTTAAATGTAAATAAAATGTATTATCACCATTATGGCTTTGATCTGCAACTGCAATGACTCACAGACAAGGCTCCTTAATTACTATTTTTGCTCCATTAAGAAACAAAGTGATTATATATCTGCTCATTACATATATCTGTTAATTCTAGGTCTAGAATGTCAACATGACTTTTCCCAGTTGTAAAAATTAAAGAAAATTCCCCAGGAGCAGCTCTAGAATTTGTGGACAGGAGAGCATTTATTATGGCAAAGTATTTTTTGGGGGTCTTTAAAAATCTGGCATCCAAATAAAATTGTTGATTCTGTCAGAAATTTCTGAAAGGACAGTCTTGAGATCTATTTCCTTGCTTCTGATAAGCTGCTATGGTTGCGTTAAAATTCATCTAAACTGTGTTTTATGAAGTTGTTACTCTGCTTGGTGAGTAGCTGCCAACTTCAGGCTAAAAGGAAACTATGATGAGATCCTTATTCCCATGTTCCATGGAAAAAGAGCTGAGCGAAAAATCCCATTATGAACCTTATCACAATGTTTTTCAACCCATCTCTGTATATTGGGATAGGAATGTCTGTTTCCTTTCCCTTTTCATGCCTTAATGGTCATCCCACACAGCTGTTCACAAAAGCCTGGTGTTCTGTTGTGGTTGTTGCTGTTGTTGTTTTCAAAGCTGAATCCGTCAAAGAAAGAGAAGCTAAGATGCTTCTACTTCCACAGGTCCATTTCCACGCGGCCAGAAAAATGGAATCTGGCTGGACTATTTAAGAACAAAGAAAGTTTTCAGCCTTCTTTTCAAGGGTTCCAGAAAAATGTGTAGAACCAACAGATTGTGGCATATTAATTTGAACATTTGCAATGTGGGCATATGGTTGTTTTTTTTGGGGGGGGAGGTGATTGCTTTGAAATTTAAAGATTTGTTTTGCCTCTAACAATAGACTGTCAAGATGACTTCCCAAGGTTGCAACTAACTATAATTTACAGGCAAGGCAAGATGAGAATAAACATTGCAATTTGCATCACATCCGGGTATGAAGTCTATTCCCCCCAACTTTTTCCCCAGTTGCACTAAGCTTTTGTTAACTAAACCAGATTAGCATTTTTAACAACCCCCGAAGTGAACTTCCACCATTCTTTTATCTTGGATGCTGTATGTGCTGTTAATCCATCATCTTGTCTTTGGCCACACCAAGCAATTGGCTCAATAACCCTTTGGAGGAACTATTCAGTTGTGAACAATGGAGCTGGCAGCAACCCTTTCTCCACCCCCTCTCCTTCTATGCCACTGGCAGCATTGTCTGTCTCTGATGACTGAAGTTAACATCCAAAACGGGATGTTTCTTTTGTGTTCACTGGGTTTAGTCACTTGCTCCAACACAGCTTAGCAGACACACCTGCAGAGGAATAGAAGCAAGGTTAGCAATAGCTTCTGGGACATCTGGCACTGCCAAGCTCTCCAAAGGGGTTCTTTTTATTGATTTGTGACATTTGTCATTGGCTTGTTTTCAACCCCCCCCCCAAAAAAAAAAAATCTCCTTCCTCCATCTGATGCTATCCAGATGTAACAAACCCTGTTAATTTCATTGGCATGGCTCATCTAGTTAAGAGAAGTACCAAGGGAGACATGATAGCAGTCTTCCAATATTTGAGGGGCTGCCATAGAGAGGAGGAAGGGGGTCAAGCTATTTTCTAAAGCACCCAAAGGCCAGACAAGGAACAATGGATGGAAACTGATCAAGGAGAGATTCAATATGGAAATAAGGAGAAACTTTCTGACAGGGAGAACAATCAACCCATGGAACTGAAGCTGCCTTTGGAAGTTGTGGGAGCTTCATCACTGGAGGCTTTCAAGAAGAGACTGGACTGCCATCTGTCAGAAATGATGTAGGATCTCCTGCTTGGGTGGGGGGTTGGACTAGATGACCTACAACATCCCTTTCAACTGTTAATCCTGGGGTGATGGTGGAATTGTGAGGTCCTTGGTGCTCTCTGAGCATGGTTGTTTTCTTGCAGATGTTTCATTACCCAGCTAGATGAAGTCATCAGTGGTACAAGGGAATAGGTCCTGTTCTTTTTTTATATATTAGTCTGACTATCTTGTCAGTATTGGTGGGGGTGTTCTTGGAGATTCCTTGATTAAGCAGTTGTTTACTGTTAGCTTGTTTGTCAGAGTCAATAGTTCCTTGATTGGGGTATTGTTTATTTTTTGGCTGTTGGTCTAATATTAATCTCTGCCTTTCTGAGTTTTGATTGCTAGCAAAAAAGGTGTTACTACCTAGTTGGATAGCAAGACATCTGTAAGAAAACAATCAAGCTTGGAGAGCACCAAGATCATAGTTCAACCCTGAACTACAAATATTCTCTTCTATGATAGTGAAAGTTGTACTGAAATCTAATATTTCAGAAGAAGAGACCAAATTGAAAATAAAAATGTTGTTGTATAGATTTGAAATAAGGAAAATTTTGCTGAACCAAGTGATAAACCTGTCTAGGCCAGTTGGGGTTCTTGAAGAGTGATTATGATCATCTAAGAGGTATAGAATGGAGTGGAATGGAGTGGAATGGAATGGAATGGAATAGAGAAGGGGATATAGAGTAGAGTAGAGTAGAGTAGAGTAGAGTAGAGTAGAGTAGAGTTGGAAAGGATCTTGGAGGTCTTCTAGTCCAATCCCCTGCTTAGACAGGAAACTCTACACTACTTCAGACAAATGGTTATCCAACCTCTTCTTTAAAACTTCCAGTGTTGGAGTATTCACAACTTCTGGAGGCAAGTTGTTCCCTGGTTAATTGTTCTGTCAGGAAATTTCTTCTTAGTTCTAGGTTGCTTCTCTCCCTGATTAGTTTCCATCTATTGATTCTTGTCCTGCCCTCAGGTGCTTTGGAGAATAGCTTGACTCCCTCTTTTTTGGGGCAGCCCCTCAGTTATTGGAAGACTGCTATCATGTCTCCCCTAGTCCTTCTTTTCATCAGACTAGACATACCCAATTGCTGCAACCATTCTTCATATATTTTAGCCTCCAGTCCCCTAATCATCTTTATTGCTCTTCTCTGCAGAGCCCCTAAAAAAGGAATAAACTCATACCTGGCTCACCTAGCAACTGGTATTTAAAGTCTTGCATTATGGAGGCATGACACTGCCATCTGTAAGCATTGGTAGATCTGTCCTCCACTGACATCAGATGAGTTTCCTAAGCAAATCTGGGTGGGATTATATTCTTCTTAATGCCTTTGTTTTAGATTAATGCTTATAAATCGCTACTGGAAGTGGGAATATTGGATTAACTGATTTGGATAAACTGGATCAAGTATTTGATGGCCACAGTAGACAAAGCATTCTCTGTGTTGATAAGAGTTCCAAATATAATAAATACTTCTCCTCAACTGTGAAGTGGTTCCAGCAATATTACTCAACTTTAGTTTTCACAACCACTGTAGGCCAGGTGCTTTGTGAGTGTCTAGGAAATCATCCCTCAGGAACTAGAGTTCAGTAAAGGGAAGATGGTTGGCAGGGAAATGTTGGGGAATGAAGGTAAACAAGGCAGGAAATGAATCTTAATCCTGAATTAATTGGCTCGCAACCAAGTCATGAACTTGTCATTGGGCTGTTAACTTGATTGGAAATTGGCAAAGAGCTAGGATAAGTCATTAGATCTCAGTTTTATAACAGTCTCTCTATATTATCCCTTTTATGTAAAGATTCCAGAGGTTCTTATAGAGTTTATAATTTATTGAAAATCCTATTCTCCTCTATCTAATCCAGGTATTGAATGTGGCAGTGAATTTAGGTGCTCAAATACCTACTCCTGAGCAGGTAGATCTTGAGTAGTGTGGTTAAGGAATCCCATGGAATAATCACATTATTTGAATTTTCACTATTTAAAGTGATATTTCTATCGAAAATAAGATCCTTGACAGCTGTTTTTTTAGAACTGTTCAAAGTTACAACAGCAGTGGAAAAGGTGACTTATAAGAAGTCTTTGCACATATGTGTATATATATTGATTGATTGATTAGCCTATAGGCCATATCAATGTATAGGTTCAGACGCATATTACCAATAAAATTCTGAACAAACAATTTAAAATGAGAATAGGGTAAAACATAATAGTTATAGCATAAAATACAATAATTTGATACATAAACATGTAAAATAGAATAAAATGACATAAAATTATATTTCTGTATCACCCCTGCAATCTATCCCAATCAGGCCCACATATGCTGATCTCAGTCAGACCATCTTAGTTAGAAATTGTGCTATATTAAGTGTTGTTTTCAGATTCTGGCCACATATATGAGGTATGTTGTTTTAATATGGGCCTTCCACTGGGCCATATGTTTAATATGTGGATCAGGGTACTTATCTCTCACCTTGGTTCTTGTGCGTATAACTGTCATCGCATCACTGTGATGACCTGGTGTGTGGCACAAAGGCAACCCAGTCAGATAATCAGTAGGAGTCCCTTTATTAGCTCCAACCTTGCCCCCAAGGTCCTTGTTATCTTCTGGCTGGAGAAAAACTCTCCCAGGAACAGCCTTTGACTGCAGAGAACCAAGTCCAAAATGTGGTCAACAAAAGCTGTAACTATAAGTTCAATCAAGGCAAAATGAGATAATTAGTCCAACGGGGCAGAAGCAAGAAGTCATGAAGGCACGGCAATAACTCAACACAGTTCGGAAGATGCCAGGAACACAGATAACCAAAGTCAACACAAGATGAATTCATGTTTGCTCCCAGCAGCTGCTGCATTCAGCATGTATTTCTTTTAAACTCTCATTCCCAGGTGTGGCTAATGAAGGGAATCAGGTCCTTTTCCTTCCCCATAAGCCATCCAACCCATGTTGCTCTCTTCTCCATTCCTCCCTACGTGCCCTAGGATAAAGAGGGGGTGGGCCTGGGTCTTCCTCTGAACTCCCTCTCCCTTGTTCTACCTCTCCCCTGCTCTGCCCAGCCAGACTTTGCCCTTCCTCCACAGCCAACAGACCCACACTCCCATTATCTGTCATCTGTTCATCTTCCTCCTTGGATTCAGATTCCAGCAGGGGCATGACAATCCCCATCATCAAGTGATCAAAATTTGGACCCTTGGCTGCTTGCCATGTATTTACAACAGTTGCAGTTTCCCAGGGTCATGTGATCACCATTTGTAACCATCTCAGACAGCTACCAACTCAACTGATTGTGCATTATTGCTTTTTTTATTATTATTAAATCAAAATTAATGACTCCAGCAGTAGGGAGGCTAACAGCCCAAGCAGACTGGTGAGTTTTCGTCCTGAGCCAAAATATTTCTAACCCATTCTAAATTAAACTGCTTTGATTTAAGTATTTGTCAAAGTTTAATTTACTGTAGGACTTTATTTTTTATTTATTTTTTTACTCGAGTTACTTGAATACTTCCTTTCTTTTTTGCAATCACAGAAACTGTTGTAGTTAATGGTGCTACATAACTGAAGGTTGATTTATTATTCTTTAGAGGGGGAGGGGAATTACAATCCAGATCCATAACTATTTGGATTTAAGTCAAAGCAACAAGACCAGACTGAGCTATAGATACCAGACTGCGAGAATGAATTGTTCAGAGTCATAGAGTCTGGGCAGCCAATAAGTCTTACAAAATGAATGACTAAATAGATGAAGTAGATTTTGGAGTGTGCAGGTAAATATAAGTCACTCCATTCAAGTCTTTTCTCTTGAAGCCAATTCTAATGATCATGTTTGTGTGTTACTATATAAATAAGAACAGCTTTCAGCTCTTCCTAAGAAACCCTCCCGAGACAGTGCTTCTTGAAAGGCCTGACTATGGATTATTATGATTTTTTTTAAAAAAAATCTATTTTATGCTGTAACATTTTGACAGACCTCTGGTGAACCTTTTCTGCCATTCTCTCTGGAGAAAGCTTGTGGAGAACTAAATATTCTCACTTCCAAAGAATAAAATCGATAAGCAATGTATAAGGCGTGGGACTAAGTCATCAATTATGCTTTGCATGTCATTATAGTTGAGTGTACTCAATACACTAAACCAAAACCAATTAAATCATTGGCCAACTAGGTCCCTCTTCCTAGGCCACATTTTATGATCCAAGTCAGTCACCAGCGACGTTCCCAAAGGTTCGGTATATTTCATTTGCCTTGGCCAACTCGGGATTTATTTTTAGAGTGTTCTTTCTGAGATCAGAGGGCTGGTAGCAAAAAAAATGTAGCAGAGATGTTAAAGAACAATAAACATCTTCAGTCCCTGGAAATTTCAAGCGTGGAGATCGGAAGAAAATGAGAAATCAGAGGGGAAAGCAAAATAGAGCGGTGGAATCATGAACTGACACAGCCCAACTCAGATGAATAATGCAATCCTAAAAAAAATTGCTGATGGGGAGAAGATGGTATAATATTCTCAAAAGAAAAATGCACGAGGACGAATAAAACTCTTAAGTGGTGAGATTTTTATGGATATTTCATCCCTTTGGTGACAAACTTCTTAGCCAGTTATTCTGGTATCCAATAGAACCCTGTTTGATGGTTGAATAAGATAAGAATAAAACAAGATACACTATGGAACAAGAATGAAATAAAGATACCCTCTAGGAAGAAAGAGCAGAATATAACAAAAGGGAGGAAGAGATTGCATTATATGTTTTATTATATCCTACCTACAAGATTTGAATAACTTGGGCACTTTTTAAAAAAGTGATAAATGACCTTGAAAGAAAATTGAGTCCTTGCAACCCCTTACCTGTTCATCTGCATTTTCTTCAATAAATTATCAATTTCTCATGGCAGCAACAAAGGATAAAAAATAGAGTAAAGAACTTGATATTTTTTTGGGAGGGTGTCAGAATGGAGACGCATCTTTGTTCAAGCCAAATCTGGCTTCACACACCATGTTAAGCCATAAAAAAGGTCTGTATTGGTTTTGGCTTAGTATGTTGTACACCTCAACCAGTTCCAACTTATTTAGCTACACCATGGTGTAGTGTGATGTTAAATTCAGCCATAGCTGAAAGAAGATTTCATGAGACAAGTCAGGGTTGAGGGATCCAATCTTAGGAAGACAAAACCTTTGATTGTTCTGACCCACGCCCTTTTCCAACAAAACAAACACAATCCAAATAGAACAGAAACCTTGTAATGTTTATGCAAAATAATTAGCTGTGATAAGCACAAGACTTGCCAAACTATGCAAGACTTGCCAAAAGATAACAGACAAGAAATAATTTGCAATACAAGAATCTGCAAATACAAACTCAGGTTACTGGAATGTCCATGAGGCTGAAGTTTCAAAGCGTCTTTGCCTTCTGCAAAGAACGTTTGTTTCACAACTGGCTTTTATCTTCTTGAATGATAGGCCATTACCTTTCATCCTTACTCCTTACTACCGAGTCGCCCATGCTGTTGTAACTGCTCTTTCCTACGAGCAATCCTGTGTGCACACGCACTTGGCACAGGCTCCTCAGGAACCTCCTCATCACTGCTGCCAACCCCCACAATCTTTGAAGGCAGCAGTCCACTCCCTAATGGTCCTGGCCCCTCATCTGAGTCCTTGCCCTGCTCAGCCATCCACACCTGCTGCCGGCTAACCACAACACTGATCCCGGTGATTGACCCAGATTGGATCTTGCAACATTATCCTTACATATTGGCAAAACATTATCTGTCTTACATATTGGCAAAAAAAAAATCAGAAAATAAAACACAAGCTGAATGGATAAGACCTTGTAGATGATGCCCACTCTGTCAAGGACCTTGGAGTACTCATCTCTAATGAACTAAGTGCCAGAGCCCACTGTAACAACATAGCCAAAAAGGCAATAAGAGTTGTTAACATAATCCTGCACAGCTTTTTCTCCGGTAATATTGTTCTACTAACTAGAGCATACAAAATATTTGCTGGACCAATTCTCAAAAACAGCTCATCTGTCTGGAATCCTCACTGCATATCGGATCTTGATACAATCGAGTGAGTCCAGAGATACTTCACAAGAAGAGTCCTCCACTCCTGTACTCGCAACAGAATACCTTATTCTACCAGACTTGAAATTTTAGGCTTGGACAACTTAGAACTATACCTCCTTCGGTCCGACCTAAGTGTGGTACATAAAGTTATCCATTGCAATGTCATCAATCATCAAACTCATCAATGACTACTTCAACTTCAACCACAACAATACACGAGCACACAATAAATACAAACTCAAGGCAAATCGCACCAAACTCGATTGCAGGAAATACGACTTCAGCAACAGAGTGCTCAATGCCTGGAATGTACTACCTGACTCTGTGGTTTCTTCCCCAAACACTTTAACCTCAGACTGTCTACTGTTGACCTCACCCCATTCCTAAGAGGTCTTTAAGGGGCATGCATCAGCGCACCAACATGCCTACCGTCCCTGTTCTAATGTTTCCCTTTTATGTAATCATAATCATGATTATACTAATATTTGTTACCTAATACATGCTCAACAAACAAACAAACAAATAAATCTTGGGACACATATATTTGCCTTAATTCGTAAGTCAGGGTTGACTTAAACTTTGCATGTGTTCCATCCAGATTCCTTATTTATCATCACAACAAGTCTTAAAGTAGAAGTCCAAAGAACTTGGCAACAAATGAACTTCCATACATGACAGAGGAGTTAGTCTGAAGTCCCGTCAGACTTAGGAGAATTAAAAGGACTATGCAGTCCAAGAGACAAATATGACATGACTGCCTCACTTGCTATGATTTCCTGCTTGCTTGAGCTATATAGCAGTGGAAATCCAATGCTTATTGGGGTGGAAACCCAGCAGTAGACTTGAAGGTGGTGGTATGGGGACTAGGCAAGGTTAGAAGCACCAAAGCACAGTGGGATAACAACCCTACATTCTGAGCCAGTGTGAATTTTTCAGAAGAGATCTTCTTCACATGAAAACACTTCCCTGCTTTGTTACCTTTTCGAGGCTGCACCTTCTTCTCCACTCACTCACTAACTTGGAGTTAAAGCCAATGAGGCAGAGGTATAATTGGCAGGATCTGCCTTCCCATTTGTACACAACTGAAATAATAACCTCTTAGACATACTGTAGCCCTGGAAAGAACAAGCTTGGTATTGTTCCGAGAAGCACATTCTCTCCAAAGCATAGAAAAATCACCAGACTTGCCCAGGCTTACTTCCCAGCTGCCCAAACACTACTGTTGGCACCAGTTGCTGAGGTAGGTGCTCTTTGCTAGTTTGCCACCTACACTGTGGTGGGTGGAAGAGTGTACGTGTGTGCAGAGTGTGTCAACGGTCTATGGAACAGACCAAGAACTAGGGAAGGAGAGAAAGAGTGAAGTTCAGCTGGTCCCTGAAACCAAACTGTTCCATCCTTGTTACCTTTCCTTTCCCGAGTTGTAGAATAGTCATCGGTCTGTACTTTTTTGTAATTGGGCTATTTAAATACAATTTTGCCATTTTTTTGAACAGCAGATGACTCTCTATACCTATAAGAAAGTGGATGATGTGACTCCAGATTGCGAGTGGGTAGCAGTGCTTACGGTGTCTTGTTTATTTCAAAACAAGCCAACGAGTGATATTTTTATAAGCAGAAAATAAGCGTCTAGGACACAGGGCTGGCCAGCATGTTTCTCTTGGAGGTGCTAGTGTTTTTTTTTTTTCTATTATTATTATTGCAAACAGACGTCTTTGTAATGTACGTATAAAACTGTAAATATTTACCATGGTCCCTGCTGTAGTCTCAAAGCAATCCTGTCCATTTTAGCACATCCTTTTAGTGGATAGACTGAACAAAAACCCTAAATCATGTGATCCCATAATGGGAGATGCTTTACAGATATTTTTAACCATATGTTCTTTTTGGATATTAGGAGAACAAGCCGATCATATTGCACATTTTGATGAATAACTGGATTTCCTGCCATGGTCAGAGTGAAAGCTTTTGGCTGGCTGGGTTGATTTAAGACTTAAGATTTCATGGATGTGTGGTGGCAATTAAATCTCTTGTAACATCAAGAAGCATCGGATCTTACATTAGTGGTCCTAGGGATCCATTTTATGTCCCATTAATCTCTGAATTTAGCTACACTTGAAAAACAGACATTTTCTTACCAAGGATTGTTTTATAAGTAGCTCTTCTGTTTGTTGCTTATTCTGCTTTTGTTGTAAGATTTGGCCTACTTAATAGCAATAGAAGTTAGACTTATAACACTGCTTCCCAGTACTTTCCAGCCCTCTCTAAGCGGTTTACAGAGTCAACCTCTTGCCCCCAACAATCTGGGTCCTCATTTTACCCACCTCGGAAGAACAGAAGGCTGAATCAACCTTGAGCCTGGTTGGATTTGAACTGCCAACTTGCAGGCAGCCAGCAGTCGACAGATGTAGCCTGCAGTACTGCACCTTAACTACTGCGCCACCATGGCTCATGGATGTATGAGAATATTTGTAGCTCTGTATTGAACAGTGGAGTCCTTTGTGCTCTTTGAGATTAGTAATTTCTTGCAGATGTTTTATTAGCCAACTAGGTAACATCAGTGAACTTGCATGAAAGTTTGCAAGAAAACAACCAAACTCAAAGAGCACGATCCATTAAAGTCTAACACATATGGTTACGCAGGGTTTTTTTTAATGGATCTGCATACTGACAAAATCTGTTTCTGCCTATAAATGAAATCCAAGTGACAGTATCAATGGAACAAAAATCAAACTTTTGATTAAGCTTTTTCTTGGTTGATTCATAGAAAATGTTGGATGATATATTGGATCACTTTCCAGAATAGATTTCTTGTTCTGTCCACAAAAGTTTGACACGAGAGCAATGGATACCAGCTTCTTTCAAGTTTAGCCATCCTATAGGCCAGACATGTGTATGGTCCTGATTTTTTTTTCATGCCTCAGTGTTCATGCTGACAAGAGTTGCCCCAAGTTAGAATACCTTGTTTCTTATAATTTTAAGACTGGAAGCATCTCCAAAACAGTACCATAAAACCCAAAATAGACTTAATATACTTTTTTTTAAAAGCAAAGAACCTAAGACCAAGTTTTAAACAAAAACTAGACAATATTGGATTCCACCAACACAGTTCCTGCCTATAGCTACTGTAGTTTGCACCATTACAATTTTCACCCTCTCGGAAAAAAATGTTAACTGCAACCTCTGACCCCTAAATGCATCTCCTAGCCTTTCCTATTTGGATCAGTGCATTCATTACGAGACAAAATGCTTATTCTCAGTATTTGCTTTTGTTTATTACCATTTATTATCATTAAAATAGTACATTGCTGCATCACAGGCCTTGTTTTGATGATGTAGCAAGACCAATGTTTTCCTGGAGGCTGCTGTAGAGATCAGTGGGTTGATGGAGAGAGAGAGAGAGAGAGAAAGAGAGAGAGAAAGAGAGAGAGAGATATCTTTGGAACACATCCAAAACAAAGCAATGGAACATTTAATCAGAAGCACAAAAAAAATCATAATGACTTCTAAATCCAGGCAAGGTCTGGCTGCGAATAAAGGCAGGATGGAAAGAAAGCTGGTTTGTCTGGCTGTCCAACTGGTAAGATGACTTCCAAGAAATATAAAAGGATGCATTTGTAGCAGATGAAATGATTTGGCTCATGCCAGTTGGCTCTTCCTTACAAACAGAACTGCTAGGAAATGGTCATTCACAATTTGCTGTGCTATCTGTCCAGTATTTCCTTCCAGGAACAGCTAAACTTAGTGCAATGTTGCATTTAAGACTTTCCCAGCATTTCTGTTCTGGGTCACCTCAAGCCATGAGATGGGTGGCGTATAAATTTAATCAATAAATCTGCAGAAAATAAGGGTGTGCGATTTCTCCAGAGCTAGAGCCATCCTTGTTGATTGCTGCAGCCTATTTAGGATGTCGGGAAAAAACAGGTTTAAAGAAAATATGTTGATTATTTGGGGCTCTCCTTGTTCTAGTCACTTGAGTCACTTGAAATCATCTGGCAAAGTGAGGCATGGTTTAGAGAGACAATGAGAGGGAAAGAAAGAAATAAAAAAAAAGAAAAGAAAGAAAGAAAGAAAGAAAGAAAGAAAGAAAGAAAGAAAGAAAGAAAGAAAGAAAGAAAGAACTAGATCTGAAATTATAGCATGGCATTTAAGTTTATATACTGCCTCATAGCACTTTAAAGCACTGTCTGGGTGATTTACAACGTCAGTTTTATTTATATATTGCCACCAACAATCTGGGTCCTCATTTTACTAACCACGGAAGGACAAAAAGCTGAATCAACCCCCATCAAGATCGAACTCCAAACTGTGGGCAGAGTTTGCCTGCAATGCTGCATTTTAACCACCAGGGCTCTGCAAATTGATGTCTTGACATGGGGTGCACGACAGTCTAAAGATGTTGCTTTCCTCATGTTTACATTTCTAAATATCTGTGCTGGGCAGTTGAGGAACAATTGGCTGACCAAGGCTGCATTCACACATTGTTCTAAGCTGCAAATCAGTTTCATTTGTTTTAATTTGTGCATGCTGTGCGAACCCAGACATTTGTGAAATATGCTGCAGCTCATGGTTAGTCATCCTTGAATGCAATCGTGGAGCTCCAGAAACTTTCAAAAGCAAAATACATGTCTCCAGATGCAAAACCTAGCACATCCTCCTTTCTATAGCTAGAGAGTGAGTAGCCTTTAGTAACCTGCTGCATTTAGACATTTAGACTGAAATACAAAATGCAGACTTAATACAGTAACCAATGCAAGGCAAGTAAGTCCTTGACTTTCAGCCACAATTGAGTTCAAAATTTCTGTTGCAAAGTGAGACAGTTGTTAAGTGAGTTTTGCCCCACTTCATGACCTTTCTTGCCACCATTGTTACATGAATCACTGCAGTTGGTAAGTTAGTAACATAGTTGTTTGCACTTCCTACTAGCACTGATGATGTTGAAAGTGAAGGTTTGTTCTCCAAGCTTGTGAGTTGGTTTCCAAACATTTTGGTACCAAGCTAGGTAACATCTTCAGCAGACTTTATGGGATGTCAAAGCAAGCATTCTTCTGATGTGGGTGTATCTGGAGGGAGTGGTTGAGGGTTGGGAGCAGTTCACCTCCCAATGACCCTGACCTGATATAATCTCCTTATCATTGGACCCATCCATCACAAGACTCACTGATGATTCATCACAACACTTGATATACCTGAAGCCCTTATAAACAGAAGAACACCGGGCATGGACCTCTCCTAAACTCCCCTGGTTACCAACATGATCACCAATGTCCAATGATGGAGATGGCACAAGAAGAAGAAGGAACTCCACTGAAGATGTTGCCTAGCCTGGTAATGAAATGTTCGGAAACTAACCCACAAGCTCAGAGAAACGTCGCCCTTATCCTACACCCAAGCTACATATATTTGCCACTATTGCACTGATGATGTTGCATAGTTTGGACAGTGAGACATCTGCAAAAAAAAAAAAAAAAACAGTAACCACAACCAAGCTCAGTGTGTACTATTGGAAGAAATATCCTTCTGGGTTCAGTTCCAAGTAGGGAAAAAAACATGGAAACATGGAGGCTGTTTGGAAAGATGGTTTAATGGTGGACAGGACCACATGACTTGGAGCTCCAAAGTTAAAAGGATGATCGCATGCTTCAACATATTGGGTGAGGGAAAAGAAGGGCTGATATGCTGAGAGTGCAATTGTTTTATACCCTCTGTTGGGATTTGAATTTGAGCTTCTATTCTGATTGGTTGTCAGACTCCCAATGGGGCCATGCAGGAGTGACTCTGTCGGCTGTCCCAAGTCCCAGCCTCAGTTGAGCCTTGCTGGATGATGATGTAAATGAAAGGGTTTGGGCAAGTCCTATTATAACTTTGCCTGGAGTAGATCTTTGTTTTGTAAAATAGACTGGCGGAGGCCAGAGTAATGGTCCATTAGCAAAGGTGTGTGGGGGTGAGTTTCTGCCTTTCTTAGTTTCTACTTTTTTGGGGGGGGATAATATTCTGCCTTTTTAATATTTCTTAAAATATTTCATTTTCCTGGGAGAGGGGTGGGTTTTAACTTTCAACAGTACCAAGGACCCCCCAGTGTTCCTATCAGCAATTGCCTTACTATCCTAGTTCCATCTTTTTTTTTTAATTAAAAAAGTATTTTATTAAAGTTCAAGATATTAATAAGTTTACAACAAGCAACTATTTACAAAAATTTCTGTCGTAGAAATTATATCGACACCTTTCAATATCATTTTCTTGGCAGTACGCTAAATACCATATATACACATAGAATTTGACAGGTTTTTTTAAACATATGAACTATATTAATTCACAATTCTTAATTAATGTTAACAAACAAAACTATATCATCTTCATAGGTCACTTATCCTAGTTCCATCTTAACCTTTTCTAACGGATGATAACAACCAGCGGAAGCCTCCATCCCTTGCCATTATCCCTGAAATGAGAAATGCAGGAATTGAATCTGGGGATGCAAAGTGTTTTTGTTTTTTTGGTGTTTTTTGTTTTTGTTTTTGCAAATCCCAACTGAGCTATAAAACCTGCGTGCTTGCTCTGCTTTAGCTTGGCCTGTGGGACCTGCAGCCTCACTTTACCAAGCGCGTTCGCTTTCGCCGGAGAACTGAGCGCTCTCAGGAACATCGCTTTGGGTAAATGGCTGCTGGCGGGAGCTGAGCCTTGCGAAGAGAAAGCCTCCAGCACTTGAGATGTGTCCTTCTGCCTTCATCGGGGATTCATAGGGTGTCCGCAGAGCAAATAGCGATCCATCAAACAGCTACTTTAAATTAACAGTATATAGACCTTTCATAGGAGTTAATCACAAGCTGGGGCAAACAATAGGAACTTGCCTTTTGTCCTAGAAATGTAGAATAAGTGCAGGTCCTGGCAGACTCTCAAGGGAACCTTTGTTCCACAGGCGTGAAACTGAACTGGGAAGGGATTTTTTTTTTTTTTTTTTTTTGGTGTTGAAAACAAAAGCAGCTCTCAGCTTCAAGCTGATTCTCACTTCATCCCAGCAGAGGGGAGGTGTGGAGGGAAAGGATGAAGGGGAAGAAAATGGGGCCTTCCAATTTTACTTTAATGTCAATTAAATCGATGCTTCCAGGAAAGTTCTTTGCTTTTCACCTTCCATTAGCAAGGACATAATTTCCCCCTCCCCCTTCTTTTGTGGTGGTGGTGGGGAGTGACTTGAAAGTTGCCCTCGAAGCATCTGATCAAGCCGTGAGTACTTGGATCATTAAAAGTCACCCTCCCCATTTACAAGCCTTCTGTCTGCTTATAGGGGAAGGGGAGAGAGAGAGAAAGAGAGAGAGAGACAGAGAGACAGAGAGACAGAGAGACAGAGAGAGAGCTTGCAAATAACTGCAGCCAATTAAGATCAAAGCTGTGATATTCAGTAGTAAAGTTTTGTGTTAAAGCTTGGAGGGGCAGACGGAATAACACATTCACTTATTTCGAAACAGATGAAGAGGTGTTAACACACAATCTTTTGTTGTTCCTGAAAACCTGAACCGTTGCTGTTAAAGCAACAGGTTGGTTGGTTGCTCTTCACCTCCTGGTCCTTTTTTTCCCCCATCCACCCTTTGGAGTTGTTGATTTTTTCTATGAAAATAGAAGGGAGTCCTGATTATGGTCTATATAATTGAAGCACCAACTAATTAATTGTGTCCATTGATATGCAAAATGCACCCCTGGATGGCAGAGATCAATGGATGCTTATGTGTTAATTCATTGGATGCTACAACCTCAGTTTAAAAAATAGAGAGACATGGGAGGAAGAAAGAGAAAGAAAGATATAACGTTTTCTACTTTGTGACTAAAGAGAGAGAAAGATATAAAGTCTTTGACTTTGTGACTTTATAGTCATAATCTCTGATTCTGTTGAACACTTGCTCTGTTCTACCACTGTGCAAAAATACACCATTTGTCCAATCCCAAAGATGCTTTTTCCAAAAGGCAACTGGACTTTCTTGGTTTTTTTCTTTAAAAATGTTTCACTTCTCATCCAAGAAACTTCTTCAGTTCTTTGTTTCTTGGATGAGAAACAAAACATTTTGAAAGAAAAAAAACCAAGAAAGTCCAGTTGTCTTTTGGAAAAGCACCTGTGGAGCAACTACAACTTGAATGACTGAGAATCTCACTAGAGGTCCAATTTCATTGAGGGTGGGAAGTGAGTACCACTGGTAGATTAATTGGAGGACAGAGCTATAGGCCAACTGTGGTCATGGCCTGCAAGAAAGGCCTTGGGAGACAGAAGGAATAGCTGTGAACTGAGACAACCATCACATAAAAGATTTGGGTCCAACAAGGAGAAGGAGCAGGAGGAGTATTTCAGAAGATACCCTCCCTAGTTTTCTGGAGAGTAAAAGAGAAGAAGAGAGAAATACTTCCAGTCTCCCAAGTTTGTTTTTAGCTCTTCGAGGTAGTCCAGACAAGAAGCACAAATTATGAATATGACTCTATCTTTAACAAAATCTTACAAGATTTGAAGGTCACATGATCATCATTGGCAGACTTCCCAGCTGGCTCAGGGAAGTCAAGGGGGGGGGGAAGCTGGATTTGATTAATGACTGCAGGATTCACTTAACAACTGCAGTGATTTGCTTAACAATCATGGCAGAAAAAGGTGGTAAAATTGGCCTCGACTCAAATGGCAACCTCCTTGCTTAGCAATGGTCCCAGTTCTGGCCAAAATTAGAGAACTATCCATCCTGGATTCTTGGTGGGCTGTTAGAAGGCCTGGGAAGGCAGTTGCAATATCTTAAAAGTCAAAACTGGACAGCCCTCTCTCAACAGATCTCCTGTTTACAAACAGAGTCCTTTCAGCAGTTCCAAGTTGGTTCCACACCCATTTGCACTCTGATTCAGGTGACCCTGAGGACACCAATAAAACCCTCAAGTGGCCTCAACAACTCTCAGAGAGAGTACTAATGACCAAAGGACTGCAAGGAAAATAAATCCGTCCATTCCACCACCATTCAGTCAGAACTGAAGAAGCTTCTTGGATGAGAGGCGAAACCTCTTCAAAAACAACAACAACAGAGAAGTCCAGCTGTCTTTTGAAAAAGCATTTTTGGGACAAATGTGACCCAGATGACTGAGAATCTCCATAGGCAGTTGCAGTATGCGTAATAATGGTGTCTGTAATCTTGGCAGTGTTGGTTCACATCCTCCCCTGCTTCTCTTAGGTGTAGTGGAAGAAACCAATTCATTGTCAGTATGGCAGTAATAACAGCCTGCCAGCCTTGTTGGCCTCTGTACATGGAAATTGCGCGGGCTCATTGTCTCCATCTCACAGCGAACAGCAAAGAGAAGGAGAAGAAGAGTTAGAGTTTCTTGAAGCCAATCCAAGATTTATTTCTCCTCTCCAGCTACCTACCAAGGACAAAAAGGAGGGTGGTACTCGATAGATTTAGTCTTCATAACTCAAGGAAAGCCATGCTGTGCTTCCATTCTGATTGGCAGTAATCACAGCAGCTGCATTGCTAATGGTATCAGATGCTTTTCTCGTTGATTGACCTCGTGGTGTTCTAAATAAGCCACTGTGGATAAATAGCTCATTTTCCATGTTTTATTTACAACAAGCACCAATTCTTCTTCACTGTTGCAAACACAGCTTTTTTTCTTTTTCTTTGCTTTGTTCCAGTGTCAAAATCTGACACTTTTCTCGGAAACAATCGTCATAAGGCGATTGTGACTTCCAACCTACTGCTTTTTTAATGTTTAATTACCCCCCATGACATGGAGCTAAGCATGTCTGGAACTCATAGTTCCATTTTCTTATCTCCATGCAGCAAATTTTGGGAGATGAATGCATCTGTTCATTTGAATTTTGACTACATTTACAGGAGTTGTGTTAGTCGGTTTCTTCAAATAAAGGCGCTGTGTTAACACACATTTGATTCTGTTGGCTAAGGCAACTGCAGTAGTCTTACAAAACCATATTTTGCCATAGAACAAAAAATAATTGGTTTTGCAAAATGGGGATAAAATACTGATAGAGCACAGATGGTTCTGTACAGAAGAAGGAAAGAAGGAAAGGAAGAAGAGCCAGACACTGTACAGTCAAACTATGATCAACATCTTATTCATAGTTTACTCTCTTCACTACCAGGAGTTCGATCCTGACCTGCTTATCATTTACTCAGCCTTCTGAGATTAGTAAAATGAGGACTCAGATTGTTGGGAGTAATATGCTAACACTCTAAACCTCTTAGAGAGGGCTGTAAAGCACCATGAAGTGTTATATAAGTCTAAGTGCTGTTGCTATACCCCTAGACCAATATATGACTATTCCCAGTAGCTATATGCGGATACAGAGAAAAATTTGTATTTCTATTTGTAGTCTTTGATTTACGAACAGTTGTTCAGCTGCTGTTCAAAGTTTCAACGGCACTGAACAAATGGTGGTGAGGTGGACTTCTGCCTGGACCTTTGATTCACAAGCTAGAAATAGAGGATGGGATGTCTATGGAGATTCTCAGCCATCCAGGTCATGGTTGTCCCAAAGGTGTTTTTTCAAGAGGGCAGTAGACTTTCTGGTTTTTATTTGAAGACATTTCATTTCTCATGCAAGAAGCTTCTTCAGCTCTGACTGGATAGTGGGGAATGGAAGGATTTTTAATCTTTGCAGACAGCTGGTCATTGAGGCCACTTGGAGGTTTAAAAGGCCCGGTCCCACTGCACTTACGGATGCAAAGAGGATGTAAAACGTTAAAAAAAGCTTGCCATCCGTTGGAAAACATTATGCATCCGTTGTGTACTCACTGCATACGTGTTTCATATGTTCTATACGTCGAGCATCTGTCCACTGCGATTTCATCCGCGCAAGAAGTTTTGAGCTGCACAAAACTTTGTAAATGGATGAACTTTCCGCCGTGTACGATGTAAATCCGCGACATCCGAGCAACAAATGTTCTATGTCCATTTATCATCTGTTAAACGTCCGCTGTGTCCTCTCTGTATCCTCTGGGCATCCTCGCAACTCACATCCGCTGCAGCTGAAAATGGAAAGAGGGAGGAAACAAAAGGTACACGGAACGTCTACACAGCATTAGTAGCACGGAAATAGAAAGGATGCGCAGTGAACGGTTTGCATCCGATATACATCCGTGCGGCATCCCTTTTCTTTCCTTTAGGCGTATGTGATGCATCTGCCCCATCCGCTATGCGTCCGCTTTGCGATTCTTCCCCGGAACCCCTTCGGAGGTGTCATCCCCTTCCATCCCCTTTCATCCGCTAGGCTTCCTATGAACATCCGTTTAACATCCCCACTACATACTACCCATGTCCGTTCTTTTCCATTCTGTTTATGCAAATTTTCACCACTTTTTGGAGTGGATGACAATGGATGGAGCCACCCCCGAAATTTTGCTGGTCTGCTGTGTTCCTTTATGCATAAATTTTGTGTCTGTCGGCCAGTGGGACCGGGCCTCAATTACCTGTGTCATCAGGGACACCAGAGTAGTGCAAATGGATGTGTGGAGCCTTCTTGGAACTGATGAAGGGACTCGTATCCCAACTGTCCCCTTTGTTGAAGAACAGTTGTTCAGTTCTAACATAGATGCACTCTCTTACCTCTCTTTCAAACCAATAATCTTTGGGCATGGAATTCTTATGAAAGCCCAACTAGATGCAGAGCTTCCCAAGTCCCTGGGCTTGCACCTTGGAGAAATGCACTTCCACTAATGGTGCAACTTTCTAAGACTCCCACAGACCACATCCACATGGGGCTCGTGTGAAAATACCTGGAATAATTGGCTGCCGGAAGTTCAAAACCATTAGGAAACTTTTATCATAAGGAAATGCAAAGTTCTAGAGGGCTTGCATTGTCTTGAGAAAGGACTCTTTTTCTGCTCCATGCACTCAAAAATCTGTGCCTATGTGTTTGTGTTGATGGATGCTCTCTGGTACCCAATTTTCCCTGAACTACTTATATCCAGTTCAAGGATGAATGAACAGACCAGATAGCATAACCTAGATAAAACATTTTAGTGGCTTCATGCATTTTTTTTCAGTCTGCCCAAATACTTCAGTGAAAATATTAGACACACACACACACACACACACACACACACACACACACACACACACA
>BLBF01000068.1:7768861-7785244 GCA_015471245.1 Laticauda colubrina
GATAGATAGATAGATAGATAGATAGATAGATAGATAGATAGATAGATAGATAGATAGATAGATAGATGATGGACGGAGAGAGAGATAGAGATAAATAAATAGATAGACAGATAGACAAATAGGCAAATAGATAGATATGGGGGGAAGAGAGAGGTGGGACTATTTGCTTTTTTCAAATAACATCAAATATTTCACACAAAGTATTGGCAATTTCATTTAAGTACTGCTTCCCCAGACATATGTTTTAAGTGGTAGCCTTGAGGTATAATCCAATGCATATAAATTTGAAAGTAATTCCATTGCAGCTTCAGTTGGCAAAGGACAGTTAATTGATTATAGGTGGTCATTATATTTTCTGCAGATTCATTTTGCATCATCTTCCATCAGCAAATTCTAGGAATTGCAGTTTAATGGGACATTAGCTACATACCGTGAAACAGGCCATGCTTTGGTTCACAATCTAATCTAGAAAAAGACAGACCATGCCTCTAATAAATAACTGTATAGTATTTTTTCCCCCTAGATGGTAGCAGTTTTTCTGCATGGCATCAATTCCACACAGGAACAAAAGCATTTAGTGTTCTTTCTTTAAAAAAAATGTTTTTATCGAATAGATTTTTTTTTCAACAGAATTAAAAACAGGACAAATTTTAAATGAAAGAAGAATAAATAAAATGAAAAAGATATGTAGAAGAAGAAATATAGTAAGAATGGAATGGAATGGAACAGTTTTCAATCTTGACAGCAGTTCTAGTTGCAATTATCTTTTGCCTCTTTTCTCTTAAGATTATGTCATATCTTTATTTCATATTTGTCTTGTTTTTTTTTTCAGCAAAAAGTTCATAAAGGGTTTCCATAAATAGCAAATGTAGCCATTGATCTTTCTCCAATTAAATAAGTTAATTTTGCTATCTCTGTCATCTTCACCAACCAGTCCTCCATTGTGGACATTTCAGAGTCTTTCCATTTTTTGCACATATATAATAATACTCTTGCCCTAGTAACCATGATTCAAAATAGTCTCCCAGGCAGTGGTGGGATTCAAAAAATTTAACAACCGGTTTTCTGCCCTATTGATTTCTTCTAACAACCAATTCACCAAACTGCTCTGAAACTTAACAACCGGTTCTCCCGAACTGATGCAAACCGGCCGAATTCCACCACTGCTCCCAGGGCTCTTTTCTAAAGGATTGTCAATTAAAAAATATTTAGATTTCTCAATGCACCTCCAGCTGTTTACTTCCTTGGAAGCGCATGGATTGGGCTGTGCATTTCAAATTGCCAATCATAAATGTCCTTCAAAAGAATTACATTCTGTTTCTCTGGACAGTTCTACCCTCCATACAATCAAAGTCAAATCAGAATTGCAAACCCAGGTGGTCAAAGATATAAAGGGTCCTTGGTGCTGTTGGAGCTTGGTTGTTTCCTTGCAGGCATTTCATTACCCAAACTAGATTGGGTAATGAAATGTTTGCAAGAAAGCAACCAAGCTCAGAGAGCACCAAGGACCTCTCATTTCAACCCTGAGCTAGTCAAGATATATTTGCACAGAAATTCCATGCACATCTCTGCCCCTAGAAATTATATAATCATAAAAGATTTGTTTTGCTCAGTTCTTCTGACAGCATTCTTAGCCTACACACATGGCAACAATTGTGCTCCAAATGTTGCCTTTGAAGCCAGCTGATCAGCCTCTGGTACCATAGCAATAGAGATGGTATCATTAATTCTTCATCATGGTTCATACTCATTAAAACAACCAAGAACACTTAAAAAAATCAAACACTTCTGAAAGCAATTCATAAACAAGAACAGAATAACAGAGTTGGAAGGGACCATGGAAATCTTCTAGTCCAACCTCTTGCTCAAACAGGAAACCCTACCATCTCAGATAACAAGTTGTTCAATCTCTTTTTAAAAACCTCTAGTGATGCAGCACCCACAACTTCCAGTGGGAAGTGTTTCTCCTGATAAATTAGTCTATCATTGCATTCACCTGTCCCATGCTCAAAACATAAATTAATCTGGATGAGATATCCTTTTTAAAACCATTTCCCCCCAATCTGGCACACACACCCCCAAATATTTTGTGTGAGGATTACCATCAGACCCAGGGAACAGACTGGCCCAATGCCATGTGAGTTGTTATGTAAAATATTTAGAAGGAACAATTTGGGAGAAAAAGATGCTCATGTACAAATGATAGTCAGACGCTTTCATAACGACTAAAATGTGCTAACTTTCACAGTAGGTGGTTGTTTTGTTTTTGTTTTTGAGTACCCGAGAACTTGTCTCCCAATAATTTTGAAACTTTGCATATGCTAAAACTGTACGAATAAGTGAATATCACTTTGCTCCCCCTGCATTTCAATGACTGGATGGTAAGCTAAAGGGATTTTTTTTTTTTTTTTGGGGGGGGGGGATACTCAGCTTCAAAAGGAAAATAAAGTGTATATAAGAGGTAGTTTCTGAGGCCATAGGGATGGTGAGCAGAAACTTAATTAGTTGGAAACAATCATCCCTTCTCAGTTGAAAGAAGTTTTGTTCTCAAAAAAAAAAAAAAAAAAACTGTTCTGGGTGAATGTATAAGGATACCATTAGCATCTTCTCAAGTATCCCAAGTCTCAAATTTTGGGTGAATTCCTAATTCGTAACTTGCTATAAGTCAAGAGACTGCAACTTCAGGCTTTGTTAGAACAAGGATAAGTTATAGTGTGACAATATGATTCTTTAAACAGCGGGCAGTCTGGTTTCTTTTTTCCCCTCTTTCTCTATCCCTTCCTTCGTCTGTCTCCACAATCTTTCCTCTTTTGGAAACAAAATCCTTTTTAAAAGGGTGGGATGGCAATTCGACAACTATTTTTTTTCAAATGAGCAGACCATTCATGACTTGAAAACTGTCATTGGTTCTTTGTTAATCCAGAATTGATTTGGGGAGATACTTTGAACATTTTGTGGTTTGTGGTGAAGAACAGATGGTGTCAGGTGCAAGAACTCAGGAACTTGGGTTGTTCAAGTGAGTACAAGCTTATTCCCTGTCATCTCTAAACAAGAAACTGAACTACTAAGAGTCAAGGAAAATTGGTGGTAGATAAGAGTCAACGGAATTCAAAGGGGATAGAGTCAGGGATGAGATTCAAAAATCCAGCAACCAGTTCGCTGCCTGCTGCTGGGTGGGTGTGGCCTACTGGAACTTTAAGGAGGGCCGTTTTTCACTTTACCCAGGGTCCAGAGACTTCCCTCAGGCATCTAGGAGGGCAAAAATGGCCTTCCCTGGATCTAGAGGCTCACCAGGACTTCCAGAACTTCTGGTTTGACCTGTTTTTTGCCCTCCCAGAGCCTCCGCGTGGATCCTGCACTTACCTATATCTAAAACAGGCTGTGTGAAGACTCCTAGGTGGGGTTGGTGGGGCCATCCAGTTGGTTCAACTACCGGTTTGATGAACCAGATATAAATTTAACATCCGGATTGTTCAAACCAGTCCGAATCGGTAGAATCCCACCCCTGGATAGAGTTATAACTTTTGTGGGTACACATACTCTCCAAACTAATGACATACTTGACTCCTCCCTCGAGCTCAGCCTGGTCATCCTCTATATCTGGACTGGGCAAAGATTTGTATGGTTTTCTTGATCTTCTCCAAAGCATGTTTGCTGCTGATTTATGGCTATTAATTTTTACACTGTCATTGCCTTTTCCCATTATTGTTCTTTTTTTAATCAAGATGGGGTTACAAATAGAAAGACCACATCTATCAATAAGTTCCTTGCTAGGTTAACTCAAGGTCAGCAATCTTCATTGAAAAGGATTAGGAATTAGCTATAAGGAAACCTCTTATCAGATGGAGGAGATTAGTTTTCTAGTACTCTTACCATTCTTAATTTTTTTTAAAAAAAACCTTGTTAATTTCTTTTTAACAAATGGAAACACAGTACCATTCTGGTGCATTATTTGAGGAGGGTTTGTGATTTTTATGTTATCATTTTTTTAATGTTGTAAGCTGCTTAGAGTTATCTGTGTGAGAATCAGAGAGCCATGTGAATCTATTTGATAAAGAAAGAAATAATTTCTACTTGTGAGAATTCCCCTGGCCTCTACCAACCCTCCTCTAAGCATTCTTAGAACACAAAAATGATGGCATTCGTGGGCCAGAAGTTATATATCCATGTATACCAATCTGCCAGAAATGGGTTTGTTGAGAGCATCCAAGTGGTCCAAAAGACATAGAAGGAGCTGTTATAAAGCCATCCATTTTGATTTTATTCTATTATGGCTCCAAATACACCTGGTTATCCAGAAAGGATTCTATCCTAGCTGACATAGATATCCAGTCCATCTTGGTCTTCCGTAGCCTTGAAGTTGATCAGACTTCAAATCAAGCAACAAATAGACAGCCATTTGTCTGAAGTGATATAGGGTTTTCTGCTTGAGCAGGAGGCTGGACTAGAAGACCTCCAAGATCCCTTCCACCTATTCTATTCTATTCTATTCTATTCTATTCTATTCTATTACCCCATTTGAATATGTAAACCTAAACTGGAGGTTCCATAGTGAAATTCAGGAACTGTCATTTCAATGAAAGGGAATATTTGTAGCTCAGGGTTGAAATGAGGGGTCCTTGGTGTTCTCTGAGCTTGGTGGTTTTCTTGAAGACATTGCATTACCCAACTAGGGAACATCATCAGCGCTAGTGTTGATTAGCATTGATGATGTTAACCTTGTTTGGTTAATGTAAGGTCTGCAAGAAAAGCACCAATTTTGGAGAGCATCAATGGCTGTCATTTCAGTTTGGCTGTTCTGCTTTCATGAGGTTAGTCTAGTGGTTAGAGCTCTGGGGCATTAAATATATAAATATACCCAACACAGTTCCTCAATTTGCCAAAGGCAGCCACCAAGCTTTAAAGCACAAAAGATTGGCTTAAAGTTGATGTGGATATCATGCGCCCTGCCCTTTATGAAGGTGCTCTGGTTAATTTGAAGGCAAAGGTCTTGACTGAGAACCATGTGTCAATTAGCCGGGGGAAAAAAGAAAAGACAAGAAAAGAGGTTGCACTTTAATTAATATTTTAATCCCGATGTTAACAGCCTTCCTGCCAAGTCAGCAAGGCTTCATATTCTGTTTTGCCATCCTTGTGATTCAGCTGGGCTGACAGTTGTCACCTACTTCCAGAAGAGAAATCCCACTTGTGAAACGAGCACCAAGAAAAAACGAAAAAAATTAGCAAATGTCACCATGTCGCTGAAAAGTTTTAATCAGGGCTGTCATGTAACAGTTTTTTCTGTCGGCAAATACAAAAAGACCTTTCAAGCTGAATCATTTTCTCAGACTTTGCCAGCATAGAGAATGTACATAAATGGAAGAATCAGTTTGCTAGCCGAGCAGTCTGGAGAATGGAGAATCAACCCGAGGCAATAGCAATAGCGCTTAGACTTATATACTGCTTTACAATGCTTTACAGCCCACTCTAAGTGGTTTACAGAATCAGCCTCTTGCCCCCAACAATATGGGTCCTCCTTTTACTGACCTTGGAAGGATAGAAGGCTGAGACAACCTTGAGCCTGGTGAGATTTGAACTGCCAAATTGCACTCGGCTGGCTGTCAGCAGAACTAGCCTGCAGTACTGCACTGTACCATGGCTCTTCCTTTCTTCCATCCACCCTTTCTCCCTTCCTTCCTTCCTTCCTTCCTTCCTTCCTTCCTTCCTTCCTTCCTTCCTTTCTTACTTCGCACTTAGCAATAGCACTTAAACTTATATATCGCTTCACAGTGCTTTACAGCCCTCTCTAAGCGGTTTACAGAGTCAGCCTCTTGCCCCCAACAATTTTGGATCCTCATTTTATCCACCTCGGAAGAATGGAAGGCTGAGTCAACCTTGAGCCAAATTGCAGGCAGACAACAGTCAGCAGAAGTACAAGAGTCAACAGTCAGTACTGCACTCCAACCACTGCGCCACCGTGGCTCATATGCTCATTTCCTCCCTCTCTTGCAGGTAAATCGCCTTGCGAGTTGTGCTCTGTCCTCCCATCCATCCCAGGCAGCAGCCATGAAGTTTCACCTCCTTACAGTTTATGCACTGCTCTTTGCGATCTCCAGATGTTGGGCTGTCAGCTTTCCAGAAGATGATGATCCTATTAACCTGGTCGACTACCATTGTAAGTGAGCAGCAAAGCCGAATGTATTGTGAGATTGCCGTTTTCTTTGCTTCCTCCTTGCCGGATGACGGCAATTCTTCCTTCTGTGAGCTGCCAAGTTTCAGGTGGACTTTTAATGGACTCTCTCTATCTACTGGAGCCAAAAAAGGAGGCAGGAAGCATAAGTTTTTATTTATATTTTTAAGTTCAATTGGCTCTCGCTGGCCATCTTTTATTCATTGATATTCAAGACATGCCACAAAGAATTTAGTTTAAGCCCTTCTGCTCCCGGTATGTACATCTAATCAATGCTGCTTATTGATTCTTCAGTTCCATCATCCTGACTGATGGCGTAACTTATGTTTACTTGCAGATTCCAAGCAATATCCAGTGTTTAGAGGACGACCTTCAGGCAACGAATCCCAACACAAGCTGGACTTTCAACTGATGTTGAAAATTCGAGACACACTTTATATAGCTGGCAGGTAATTTTCCTGCAGTCCACTGATTAAATTAAAACTCCCCATTCCTCTCCACCCCCTGTCCTCCATCTGCTACCTGGTTTTGCATTTCATCTATACACTTTGTCTTCAAATAATCCACTAGATAATTTCAGGAAAGGAAGGAGGAACTCCGCATGTGGAGACAATACAGGGAGAGGGTGATTTATGGTGTAGAAGAAAAGCTCTGATAGTGATCCATGCGCTTCCAGATTCTGTTTTTCACCAAGAACTTGATTTGGACAAACAATGCTTTGTATTGATGTAAGAGCTTGTGCAGAATGAACCTCAGAAAAAGTTTGGCAGCTGGAAACTAGGTCATACTTCCCCTGATCAATGGATTGCTTTTGTGATTTGGGAAACCAGACACCATTAATTCAGTTTGTATAACATGCTAAGCCACAAAACATAGCTTAGCCAGCTCTCTCACCCACAGCAATTTTTGCCTGCTTCTGATTAATTATGATGATACATAAACTCAGTTGCATGGTTCAGCTCCCAACAGGCTGAGATGCAATTTTGCTGTCTGCATTCTTCCTTCTGTCTTTATAAGTTATCCTTATACAATCTGACAGAGATTGTATAAAGATAATTTATAAAGACAGAAAGAAGCAAAAGCAGATTAAAATGATCTATCAGAAGGAAGCTAGAGCCTATGTTCTGACTGGCAATGATCTCAAAGGCCAATAAGAGGCAACACAGCCCAGGATAATTTTTGCCAACAGAGGTAGGACCAATCTTGTCCTTCCTCAAAGCATAACATTATAAATATGATTACTCCCATCATAAACATAGATTGAACAGGCCAATTACTCTTTACACCTTCCTTATTTCTTCTGATTGTTGATGGTTTTGCAATTGGTCATAATATCAAGTCAAGCTCAAACAAGTCTCCTCAACTTGGCTTGTTTCAAACTTTTATCTGGGGAAATGAGCAGTCCTAATTAGGAACAGATATTTGCTTTTTTAATAATGTAATGGAGGAACCGTGGGAGTTCAAATGGATCTTGATACTTGATGTCAAAATATGGTTTTCAAAATAGGGCTGGGGAATGGGTTATTCTGTTTTTTACTCTTTTAAATATTTTATTTGTTAGGTTTTTAATGTTTTAATTCTGGAAGCCACCCAGAGTCATTTGCTATGACATGGATGGCAAAAAAAGTAAATAAAAATCATTCAATCATCAATCAATAAAATTTCTGATATGTTTCTTTTTTTCTTCTTCCAGGGATCAAGTTTATACAGTAAATTTGAATGACATTCCAAAGGGGGAAATTGTTCCAAGCAAGGTTAGAAAATGCTGTAAATACCTTTTGTGGTTTGTTTTTTTAAAAAAACAAGCATTCTTGGACAAAGATGAAATTGTCTTATTCTTTCTTTTATCTGAACAGAAGCTAACATGGCGCTCAAAGCAACAGGATAGAGAGAACTGTGCTATGAAAGGAAAACACAAAGTAGGTTTGTCGTTTAAGCAAAATATTTTAAACCATCGAAATTGTTTAGAAGGTCATGATGGATGCTGTTTTAAAACTGCTAATGAACTAATTGATCTCTTTAACACTACAAAAATCTGAATTTGGGGTAGATGGGGCATGTGGACTTCTGGCACGGGTCCTTTTCAGACTGATTTTTCACAGCAAAATCAAAAAGTCCAAATTAATATTCTTAAGAAATGAGTTGCACAGATTGATAGAAAGAGACCTTTCATTTACACTGAAATTGTAAGTGCTTTGTTTGCACCAGGTTGTTTTTTTCCCCTCCTTATTTCCAGCTCACTGAGTACATGTTCAAAAGTAATATTTGCTAGTGAATAGTGATGTGAGCCATTCTCTCTTCTTCTTCTAATTTAATTTTTTTAGGATGAATGCCATAATTTTATTAAAGTCTTCGTCCCCAGGAGCGATGAGATGGTGTTTGTCTGTGGAACGAATGCTTTTAATCCTATGTGCCGTTATTATCGGGTAAGGCCCAATGCCCAAACCGGTCAGATTGTTCCCTGCCAAAATTCAAAGAGCATCTTGGTGCCCTTCAAAGATTCCTTTTCAATCTTAGCATTGTTCTTCTCATCCTATTTTGTCTCTGGAGAGATCGCAGCATAAGTGTTCATCATTCTTTCCATGGCCAGTTCCTTCATTCTGACAACAATCCTGCCAGTTAGCAAAAGAAATGTGAACCAACCCACAACCCAACCATCTGCTGAGCTTCATAGCTAACCGCTAATTGGAGATTAGAAATTAAATCTCCCTAGTCCAGTTTTCTAACCACCACTGTACAAAATCTTGATTTGACAGAGCATTTGGTGGAAGAAGTTCTGTTGAATTCAAAACATAGTTGTGCACCTCTGCCCTTCTGTATGTGCATTAGAATATGTATTGGACCTCTGATGACTTGAAGGGCTTGGTGTCTCAGTCTCTATCTTGTCCTCTGGCCCATCCATAAGTTCCCATCATGGCTTGCAGATTCACTCAAATGAACATAAGAGTCAGCAATCAGTATAGTCCAAAGGTTTTGATTATTGTGATGGCGGAAAAGGTGATTGCCATGAGACACACATTTTAATATGGATAGCCTTTCCCAGTAATTCTAATTAATTAATTTTGAACCTCAAGGAAGCATCTATCCATCATGGATGGTAGTCTTGTGCAGAGGTGGTATTCAAATTTTTTTACTACCGGTTCTGTGGGCATGGCTTGGTCGGCGTGGCAGGGGAAGGATACTATAAAATCCCCATTCCCTCCCCACCCCACTAACCTGCTTTCCAGCTTCATCCTCCTGTGCAGGACAACAAAAGAAGACCCAGCTGGGCCTCAATGGGAGGCAGAGAGAAGAGATGGGGACGGGGCCAGTCAGAGGTGGGATTTGATAGTTCTCCGAACTACTCAAAATTTCTACTACCGGTTTTCCAGAACCTGTCAGAACTGGCTGAATATCACCTCTAGTCTTGTGGATGTAAAAATGCATAAAAAACCATCAAGGAACTGTATGGTTCCTTGAGCAGTATGTCTTCAGCATGGTGGGAGAGTTGAGATCAGATTTAGGAGGGTCAATGAAGCTGCAGGGTAGACTTCTCAGTTTGGTTCCCTTCAGATGTGCTGGATTTTGACCATGCTGTTTAGAAGCTATGGAAATTGAAGTCCCACATATCTAGAAGTACTACTCTGAGTAAGGTTTACATAGGAATACCTGATTTTTGTTGACCTGTTGCATGGACCTGAGGAAGCTGAACTAGCCTAACGCCCAAAATGTATATCTCTTCTTCAGCTGAGTACCTTGGAGTATGACGGTGATGAAATTAGTGGCTTGGCCAGATGTCCATTTGATGCTAAGCAAACCAACGTTGCTCTCTTTGCTGGTGAGACCCTTTTCTTCAAATGGACCATATTGATAGATGATACAAAAGGGGAAATGAAAAGGCCTATGACATCACTGCGTCTTTGTTTTTTGTTTTTTTAAATGCTAATGAACCTTTTGTGGAATTAGGAACTATTTTGTAAGCCCAGTTCTCAATTCATTCACTCTTGTTTTGCTTGATACTCAAATTCTAAGAGCTGCTAACCAGAGTGAAGCCCAAAAGACCTATAGTTCAGATTTGTTCAAAAGACCAACCAGACTTTCTTAATTAACTTCAACCATCTGAATGAAGTGGGGAGCAGGAGTAAAAAAAAAAAAAAAAACATTTTCCTGCTTCTGTTGTGAAACCCTTGGAAGTCAGAGCTCAGCTGACCTCTTGTAAATCACCCAGAGATTTTGATCAGGCCCCTGCAAGCACTCTTTTTATTCACTATTTACGTGAGAAAACACCTCTGTGGTAATAATAAAGCTTTTGCATTTCCTAGAACCGTTGCTCTGTCCTACGAGCCACTTTTTTCACAGCGCTCTGATGAGCCTTCCAACTCTAAATTAAAAAGTATGAATAAATATATAACGTGATTGAGGTAATGGCAGCGTGAGAGGGGGGGGAGAGCAGAAAGCAAAAGGTAGAAATATATAAATAGCTGGTGACAGAGAAGAGTGACATGAACGCTGCAGTAATAGAAGGCCGGCGACATCCCTATTGCGTCTGGACGCTTTTTGTGTGTTTCCTTTTCTAGATGGCAAGCTCTATTCTGCCACCGTTGCGGATTTTTTGGCAAGTGATGCGGTTATTTACCGGAGCATGGGAGACGGGTCGGCCTTGCGGACAATAAAATATGATTCCAAGTGGATAAAAGGTATTTCTGATGAAAGTTGAATCGCTATCTACAATTTTCCCCTTTGCTCTTCCCCGCCCCCCCATATATAGCTTTTCTTCAGTGGTGGGATTCAAATTTTTTTACAACCGGGCGTGACTTGGTGGGCATGGCAGGGGAAGGATACTGCAAAATCCCCATTCCCTCCCCATTCCACACTAACCTGCTTTCCAGCTCCGTTCTCCTGTGCAGGGCAACAAAAGAAGACCCAGCCAATCAGCTGGGACTCAATGGGAAGCGAAGAATAGATTGGGGGGGCGGGCAGTCAGAGGTGGGATTTGCTGGTTCTCCAAACTACTCAAAATTTCCACTACTGGTACTCCAGAACTGGTCAGAACCTGCTGAATTACCACCTCTGCCTTTCTTCCCAAATTAAGAGAGTTGAAGTACACATTTATGGCTTGTAATGATTCTTCCTCAACAACCTTTCTGAATATTTGAATTTTAGTCTATTGTTTGCAGACATCCTAAATTGGAAGCATGCTTTTTGGATTAATAAAATGGGGAGGTATATTTCCCCCCCCCCAAACAAGTTTGGGTTCTCCCCACCCCTTGTGGGCCACTTAGCAATCAACAGCTCTCAGACAGCCTGCCAAGAACAGCTATTCTAATTTCCTCTCTCTGTTACCCTCAACCAGCAGGCAGAAATGTTGGTGTTTTAGATGGTTTCTTTGATGAAATTAAAACTTTCAACAGCTGGAGTTTCATTTCTTCATTTCCATGTTTGAATTGTGCTCCAAATGGATTTGTGCTTAGGTTTTAATTTGTATTCAAGTGACTTTAAAAATTAAAACCAAAAAAAGCCTGTGCTTTGGAGTTTTGCTTCTAGATTCTAGGGAATTGTAAATCTCTAATACTGTCATAGCCTTTGCATACTTTTTTATAGGGAGATATTGATTTTTTTTTAATGTTATCTCTTTCTACCACTCCTATCTTCTTTTGCAATATTTCTTTTAAGAGGGAGGCTAAAAATAAAGTAAGTTGTGGAGACTTGGGTTGTTTCATTATTAGCCAACTTGGAAAACATATTTGGCAAAAAATAGGATGTGTATTAAGTAAATAAGAATATTGATTTGTGGGTCAACTCTTAAGTGCTCATCCTTTTCCAGTTTTGGAGGTCTTCAAATTCAGAAACTCTCATCCCCAAAGAATCACTGCTTAGAGCAATGTTTTTCAATCTTGGCAACTTTAAGATGTGTGGACTTCAACTCCTAGAATTCCCCATCCAATATGCTGGGGAATAATCTAAATGCAGTACAATCCAATTGCTGGCATGCCGGTTGGAGAATTCTGGAAATTGAAGTCCACACATCTTGAAGTTGCCATGGCTGAAAAAAACCACTGGTTGGGAGAGTTGGCTGTTGATCACCTTACCATAAAATTGACCTCCAAGACTTCCATAGGGTGCCAAGTTGGGGGAAATCTGCTGCAAATTATGGCCAGTATATTTAGTGGAAGTAAGTCAGGTTTATAATGATTGGAGTTGGCTGGCTTTGACTAACTGGGTCCAGATGTAATTAGCATTTCATCAATTAGCAATTGTTACATTATCCAGCCATCTCTGTGGCGCTATAACACAAGCAGCTTTTTATTCCCAGAGCTATGGCTGGGTGGTGCCATAAACTACTGGTGCAGAAATGCTGAATGCTCAGCTGTAGTTTTCCAAACACTCACAACTTCCATACTTCTCTCAGGAGATGAGAAGGGTTGCACAGTTCAGTGGAAGTTAGTCCCGTAATGATCGACTGTTTTTATTTACTCAGATAAAATGGAGCCAGTGAGTACAAATCAGAATTTTAGATTCTGTGGAGTTGTCTTCCCTCGCTAAATCAGAGAGTTCCCACTTTGAGAAGTTAGTCACATCTGGCATCAGAATGGAGCACTGAAACATTGAACAACTAAATGGTGAAGGATTATATCTTAATACAAACATGTGTATCAACACTAGGACTTGTAATGGTGGCCTGACTAAAAGCTTGAATAGAGAAATAAGAAATAGAGGGAATATTAGTATACACATCTTTATATAATAGAATAAAAACATTAAACAGATGGAAAGATTTGAGGTTGGAAGATGGTATTACTATGTATGCTCAAATAATATTGAGATTGGCATTAGAATAGCACATGGAAAACTGAACAATTAAATAATGAAGGATTATATCTCAATACAAACGTGCATTAACACTAAGATTACAAAAGTTTGACTAATGTAACAAATATTATTAACATTATTATTGTTGTTTGTATTAATGATACCCAGATGCCACACTGTTTGTGTATTGATGTTGATGTATATTTAAAAATAATATAGATATAGATATATATTTGTTTTCTTAAGTTTTTGCGGGTACTTACATGTATGGTATCCAGCTTTGTTCGGGTATTTTCCCACGTCATCATAGTTGTGCTTTTAAAGCCAGGAGTGGGATTTGGGGGTTCTATGAACTGCACAGAATCTTAGCTAGGGGCTCTCCCAAACCCCTGCGAACCCCCAGCTGTCCACCCCTGCCCATGGTCACTTGATCAAAATTCAGGTGCTTGGCAACTGGCATGTACTTATGACAGTTGCAGTCTCCCGGGATCATGTGACCTGGCAAGCAAAGTCCAAGTGGAAGCCAGATTCATTTGACAACTGTGTCACTAACTTAACAACTGCAGTGATTAACAACTGTGGCAAGTAAGGTCATAAAATGGGGCAAAAGTTACTTAACAACTGTCTTGCTTAACCACAGAAATTTTGGGGTCAGTTGTGGTCGACAGTCAAGGATTATCTGAAATTGAAGTACTTAATCATTATGGTACATTAGCAAATTTCCCTGGGAGTATTTCACACAAGCACACACCTTTTTAAAAATGTTAATTGTAGATTTAAATGTCTTCATGTTATACATTGCATTAAACCCATCAGAGCTAAGACCCTCAAAAAAATAATAATTTATTTTAAAATAACAACAGCCACAGTTCCTATCTACAGTTGTCTGAAAAAGCTCCTGTATATTCAGTAGGAATAAATCTCTTAATCAAACCTGTACAGGATCGTTCTATTAGTCTTGTATAATGCTGAAAACATCATAAATCAACTGAATGTGCATTTTTCTCCCCAAGAGCAATATTTTATTTTATTTTTTAGCGTGCCTGCTGCTAAGCATTTTTCTTGCCAGCCCCAATGCCTTGGCATACTGACAGGAAAGATCCACCAGTTGCAATATTTATGTCCAAGCTTTTCTGCTCCAAACTTTCAACATAGTACAATCCAAAGTTGTTGTTTTTTTCAATTTGGCCCAAGAATAAAGCCATTCTCCTCCTCCAACCAATCAACTCAGCAAATGAATGAAGCCATAGTAACAAAGACCTTAGAGCTGTAGTGCAATTCCTCAGGGGTAGAGGGGTTTCCAGTGGGGGTGAGATTCAAATTTTTTAACAACCGGTTCTGTGGGCATGGCTTAGTAGGTGGACATAGCTTGATGGTCATGTTATTGGCTGAGTGTAGCCAAATCAGTATCACTCACATTGAGACCTGCATCTCCTCGCCTGGCTCTCATGACTGTGGGGATGCTGCAACAGTTGTAAGTGTGAAAAATGGTCATAAGTCACTTTTTTCAGTGCTATTGTAACTTGGAATGGTCACTCCACACAAAAGTACCAGCAAAGGAGGGGGAAAATATTCCAGAAAAGTTCCTGAGACAGGAAGTCTAGTCCTTCCAAGGACGTAATAAGGGTTAACAGAGAGGCAGTTTCTGTCAGCAACACCAGAATGTTTCCTTCCTGCCTTCCTTACAGGATTAGGCCAGTAAATTCTTCTAACAACCGGATCTCTGAACTGCTTAGAAGGTTAACAACCAGTTCTAGCAAATAGGTGCGAACTGGTAAAATCCCACCCCTGTAAACAGTCCATTAGCTGGCATTAAGAGTCTTAGAGTTGCACTTGAGCCTGACTTCATCCATTGTTGGATATCCTAAAGTGCTTTGAATAACCACAGCAAAGCTCTTGGCACCCACATCTTTGGAAGCAACACAACTGGGTGTTTGTGCTGTCAGAAAGGCCCTAACAACTAGGAAGGATCCTACTGAAACGAGCTGAAGGCTTAGTTGGTCTGTTCACACAAGAATTGATGGCCTCTGGGAAACCACCAGACTAAATATGATACTGAAAGCTCATTTCCAGCAACCAGTACAGAAATGTGTTCTACCTCTGGTTCTGAAGGATAGCTACAACCATCAGGACCAGCAAGTGCTGATAATCTTCTCCTCCAGAAGTTATTTTTAATTTACTTTTGAGACCCTCTAAATCGGGGGCCTATCGTTGTTAAAGTCCCTAATTCCAAATGAAGAAATATCTCTTAAGTACCCAAAATCTCAGGGGCTGCCCCAAAGAAGAGGGAGTCAAGCTCTTCTCCAAAGCTCCTGAGGGCAGAACAAGAAGCAATGGATGGAAATTAATCAAAGAGAGAAGCAACTTAGAACTAAGGAGAAATTTCCTGACAGTTAGAACAATTAATCAGTGAAATAACTTGGCTCCAGAAGCTGCAAATGCTCAAACACTAGAAGTATTTAAGAAGAGATTGGATAACCATTTGTCTGAAGTAGTGTAGGTTTTCCTGCCTAGGCTGGGGGTTGGACTAGAAGACCTCCAAGGTCCCTTCCAACTCTGTTATTATATTCTATTCTATTTCCATGGTTTGCTTGAGGAGAGAAGAATCGCAAATCCTGCTCCTTGTGTTTTCTATATGCCAATTAGGCATTGGCAGACATTTCATCCCCAAATATATAACTTGCACCCCCCCAAATCCCTGGTATAGTCCCTTTCATTTCCAATAAAAATTGCTTCTGGGTGCCAAATTTGCAGGGAAAGTCTGGTTAGTGAACCAAACATAACAGCAGCAGTAGATTAGAGAAACCAATAATTGAATTTTCGGTTCCTGATTCCATTAGTCCAATGAGCTAGCATCACCTGACAGCAGATGACCAAGGTTCATCTGAGGACTTTTTCCAACCATTTCCAGAAATGATGGAGACTGAATCTAGGCATGCCACTTTCTCCACCCACTCTGGAGTGTCAGGCCTACCCCAAATCAACAATTAACGTGACAGGAAAATCATACCTACACTTTATTGAGGCTGTAGTAACAAGAATCTTGCAAACCAGTGCGTGCTTTACATTGTTCTGCTTTAGCTATACTTTCCTGGGTTTGGAGAGGGAGTTTTGTTGAAGGAAGGAGATTATATTATTAGTTAGCCTACTTAAAGGCTTATAAGGCAGTTCTGTCTCTTTCCCATCTCTTAAAAATAATGAGTAATTTAAAGTAGAAAAAGGAAGCAAAACAAGATGAAAAACAGAAGTAAACAGAATGAACAAGCACCATAACATTAAGTAAATTAAAAAAAAAATCTCCTTTTAAAGATGGTGATGTTAAAACCAATTATGTTTAGAGTTTTCCTTCAGGGGGAGGGAGAAAGGAAAGAAGGAAGGAAGGAAGGAAGGAAGGAAGGAAGGAAGGAAGGAAGGAAGGAAGGAAG
>BLBF01000068.1:7801772-7823460 GCA_015471245.1 Laticauda colubrina
TACATACATACATATATATATATATATATATATATATATATTCCTTCGGGTATTATCCCACGTCATTGTAGTTGTGCTTTTAAAGTTGTGCTTTATAATACCCGAAGGAAGCTGAACAGCATATATATATGCTTAATCCTATCTTGTATTTGATTTCTGATTTATGAGTCAGGCAGGGAATTGAGAGAGAAATCGTTCCATGAGTTATTAATTGCAGTGTGGCAGAGTGACACCTTCTAACCTCAATTTTCCAGCAGAAATTGTTAAAGTTAATAACATATGAGCTACTATTTGTGTGTCTTAAAAGGAGACTTGGGGACAGAAGGAGGATAAATTGGCAGAATATCGTATTTGGAAAGTTCTCCAAGCTGATCAACCCACAGGTTGATCAGCTTGGAGTAGAAGTCACATCTTGTATCCAAAAACAAAGCAAAGTCTCAACATGCTTGTGCCAAGTCTACTTCTGAGAAATTCTATAGGTAGTTGTGGAAGGAGATCTTCACATCAGCCTTCAATTTTGCTCCATCCTCCTGCCAACTGAGAATTGGAGCCATCAGTGATGCACCTTCACAACAGTGCTTTTGATTCTCTACTTCAGCAGAAGTTCTCCCCAGTTATAGTTGCTTTACTGGAAGTTAGATGACTGTTGCACTCGTGTCTGAAGCACGAAGGCGCTTCTGGATTGAAAGGAATAGTCAGTGACTTCAACATTGTCCCAGGGGATGCCCAGTTGGAGGTTCCTTTCACATCCCCAGCAGGTGCTGGAGTGAAGGACCAGAGCTCGAACCCTCCCCATAACAACTCTCGGGTCTCGAACACTGCCTCCTGCCCAGTGTTCCATCCACTCAAGCCATCATTCTCCTTTAAGATCAGAGAAAACCAGCCACCAGAAAGAAAAAGGTTGGGAAACAGTTGCTGGTGGTTTAATATCCTTCAGAGTAAGGATATGAGCTTGCTCCTGTTGGGCATTTATAACTAGGTAAGAGTTAGCTCACATCTCCTTAGCTTCAGAGAAGTGCCTATAATGGATATAAAATCCAGCTTAGTCTATTGGCTTTCCTGCTTTGGACATGTATTGCATCATGTCCATAATCAGTTTTTGCATACCGTCTATGAAGAAGAAGAGGCTCAGAAAGAATGTTGAATGGCCATAGTACCACACATAATGAAATGCCAATCTATGCCATCACTATATATCATGCCCTTTTGCTGATCTCACAGCCCAACATATGGTTAGCGCAGGATTTCTGAAGAAGTGGAGACATCAAAGAAGGCCAAATCATGACCTCATTGAAAGATCAGGCACATCGTATTTCCAAAATGTAGAAGGCTGACCAAGAGTGGGTAGGAATAATAGGGTTGTTCTTACAAACCATAAGTGCAGTTTCTACTTTGCTATTGATTCCATGCACTCAACTCTTTCATAGGTTGTACAGTATATCATTGCAACATCTATGTGCAACTCCACATCAAGAAAGATCCACCACACACAAGAATAATAAATCTAGGAATAGCCATGATTTGGCTTCTAAAGATCAGCTTTAAGTATGTTTATTTGGCACTTATAAGGGCTGCTTCATATCTTGGACACTGTTTCAGGAATATCAAGTCCTCTCAAAATCCATTCATTCCAGTTCATTCAACCATAAACATGAAACCACGGAAACTGTACTAGATCCTTTCCAGTTTATGTTTAATCAGAACCTGGGATGGCTGGACTGAGAAAGAGAAGAGAGATTTTAAGCAATAAGGATTTAAACAGGTGTTTCATAATGCAGATAGATCATTAGAATGTACTTGGGGTGCTCCTTATGGATCACTTCCTTGTCAAGAGTAATATAATTCCTTGATGCTGCTCAAAGAGTTGTAAGTTCAAGATACCAAGTTTGAGTTAGGTGCCCTTAGGATGCAACTTGAAGTAGCAAACATTTGTCTCATGATTTGATCATCCAAAGTACCCTCTAACCTGCCCATCATGTGTGTGCTTGTCATAGGTGTGAGGTGGGAAGTCCAGTCGGGTGATTCCAACCAAATGGTGCACATGAATGTCCTGATTACCTGTGTCTTTGCGGCTTTCCTCCTGGGAGCGTTTATTGCCGGCGTGGCTGTTTACTGTTACCGAGACGTTTTTGTGAGAAAATCAAGGAAGATTCACAAAGACGCAGAGTCAGCTCAATCCTGCACGGATTCCAGTGGGAGTTTTGCCAAGCTGAACGGCCTATTTGACAGCCCAGTGAAGGAGTATCAGCAGAACATCGATTCGCCCAAACTTTATTCCAACTTGCTGACGAGTCGCAAAGAGCTGTCTCAGACAGCGGACACGAAGTCCATGTTGATGGTGGACCACAGAGCCCAACCGCCAGAACTGGCAGCTCTTCCGACCCCGGAATCAACTCCTGTGCTTCAGCAAAAGGCCTTACAAGGGATGAAGAGCCAGATGGAGAAGGCCCAGAACAACCTCAGCTCTTCAAGAAAAGAAGCCCCCTTGAAGAGTCCTCAGTTTTTCCCCTCCAGTCCTCCACCCCATTCTCCTTTAAGTCACGGGCACATCCCCAGCGCCATCGTCCTTCCCAATGCCACCCACGATTACAACATGTCCTTCTCCAATTCTAATGCGCACAAAGTAGACAAAAAGATGACCAATGTGGACCACCCTCTCACAAAGTCCTCAGGCAAAAGAGACCACAGGCGATCTGTGGATTCCAGAAACACCTTGAATGACTTCCTGAAACATTTAAACGAAGCCCCCAGCAACTCCAAAGCCATTATGGCTGACCTTCAGGTGGCTCACCAGACTTTAATGTTGGATTCCATGGGGAATGTGACAGAGGTCCCCCCCAAAGTCCCTCACCGGGAAGCCTCTTTGTACTCCCCTCCTTCCACCCTGCCACGAAATAGCCCAACAAAACGGGTGGACGTCCCCAATGCGCCGGCAGCACCCATGACCTCTTTGGAAAGACAAAGAGGCTACCATAAGAATTCTTCCCAGAGGCATTCTATATCAGCTCTTCCTAAAAACTTAAACTCCCCGAATGGGATGCTGCTATCCAGGCAGCCTAGCGTTAACCGGGGAGGATATATGACTCCAACTGGAGGCACAAAGATGGACTACATCCAAGGGACACCGGTCAGCGTCCATCTACAGCCCTCCTTGTCTAGGCAAAGCAGTTACACAAGCAATGGAACGCTTCCTCGGACAGGGATAAAGAGGATGCCCTCTCTTAAGCCAGATGTGCCACCCAAACCTTCTTTTGCCCCACAGACGCCTTCGGTCAGGCCATTGAACAAATACAGTTACTAAAACTTGCCTACTCAATCCATCGAGATCTTGGGGCGATGGTGAAGGACAGATGGAAGGAAAGACTCTGACTCGCTTGTCATGGAGGGCATTGGTGGGGGGAACCGAATCTGGGGCAACCAGGCTCTTTTTGCTCCATCAGCTGGTTTTGTCTGACCCGCAGCAAGACTCCACTTGCTCAATGTGTTAAAGAGAGAGGAAGGGCTGGCCATTGCATCCCTTATGTTGGAAGAGGAAGAGAGACGTAGCACAAAAAAAAAAAAAGGACAGGACAGGACTCCACGGCCACTTCAAAAGAGCTACTTTAGAGTACTTAGGCAGGAAGCAGATCCGTGAACAAAAAAAATACTTGAAATTAATAATAATTAAAATAAGAATAAAAAAGGGGTTTGTTTTTTAGACTGCCATACTGTGTAGTCTTCCCACAAAATGTGAACATTTTAACTATGTATGCATTTGCCTTGCCTCTTGCACAAATATCCGGGAAAAAAAAATGTCTCGACAACATCTGTTGGTTAAGAAGCAGCGAGTTGAACTTCAGCCTCTTGGTCCAACAGTAGCATTTTTATTTTTTGCCTCCAAAGGATGACAGTTTTTTTTTTAAAGGCACAGATAAAAAAAGAGGAGGGGAGTGAGGGGGGTCACATGCAAGGGTGCGAGGAAGCCTTGAATCCTAAGGAGGTGCTCAATTCCATTATGTTGTCCGGATGGAAATGTTTACATTTGTGAAAGAACAAGGACCTACCAGCGGCTTCGATTCTGGTACTCTTGCCTTGCAAAGATGTGCTGCAGATTTGGTGCAGCGGGCTTGGTGACACAGGTAGTCCTCCTCTTATGGCTGCAGTTGAGCCCAAAATTTCTGTCGCTAAGCGAGACATCGATTAAATTAAGTTTGGCCCCATTTTATGACTTTTTCTTGCCACAGCTGTTAAGCGAATCGCTGCAGGTCACAAAAGTGGATCGCATAACCCCAGGACACTGCAGTTGTCACTAATACATGCCAGTTGCCAAGGTCCAAATTTTGCTGCAACAGTTCCAAGGGTGAAAAACGGTTCATAAGTCACTTTTTTTTCGGTGCCATTGTAACTTCAAAAGGTTGCTAAACCAACTGTTGTAAGTTGAGGACTACCTGTCTTGATTGTGGCCACTGACACAATTAGGTACAATGGGAAACAAGCCAAACATAGATACCCAAAGCCAGGCTGCTCTAAAGCTAGGTATCAAATTTCCAAATATCGTTTGAATGGGTTTCCGTTGACCCAACCACTTTGAGTTACTGTCCTTCAAAACATCAAGGGCTGAAGCCATCTAGTATAGAGGTTCTTAATTTCCCCAAATTTCAAACACATCTTCACGAAGGAAAAAGAGGACATTTGCATGCAGGAAAAATACCCCAGATTGCATTTTTCAAAGAATTGCTCCATAGCTTCCTGCAGTATCCTTCCACCAACTGTCTTAAGCTCATGGGAAGTCAAGGAGAAACCCCATTGTTGTCTTTTATGAGTCCAACAACATGTCAAACGTAATGTGAGGTAGGAAGGTATGTTTGTCATTGGGCTTCTCTGAGAATTGCTTATGTCATTGTAAGGAGATTCTCTGTTGAACTTATTGAGTATGTTCCTGGAACACTGAGCTGACATTCCCTACTCTGGTCCTCCAGATGAGTTGGGACTGCAAGTTTCAGTAGTCCAACTTAGAAGTCTGGGAGTTGTGAGTACAACACATCTTGGGGACACAAGGTTGAGGAAGGGTCATTTGAAGCTGCAAAAGCAGTTGGTGGGTTTCTAGTTATTGCTAAACTACAAGTTCCAATGTCTGTAGGAAGCATGCCAACAGTGATTGGTGAGGGATATTCAAAGTTGTAGTTAGTAACATCTAGTTGTCTGCTTCTGTATGAAGCTTTGTGGTTTCCTCCCAAGTTTTGAAACTGTACCCTTCCAACACTTGTGGTAAGAACCAGAAGGTTCAGGCAATGCTCTTACTGTTGTAACAGATGTTGGCTTTGGATGTTATGTGAACACACCCAATGTACACTACATTCCTAAGTGAGGGAGAATAAATGTGAACATTATCCCCATAATATAGCCATTCCCCCCAATGTCTTAGCAGGATCCATCCATCAAAATTCAACAGAAGCACAGCCCATCTTTTTAGCTTGTGGTTTCTTTGAAGCCATGCCAACAACAACACTATTGTAAATATTATGTGTGTGACTTTACTCAGATCTGTGCATTTTGTGCCTTATTCACAAGAATGATTCTCTCCCCCCCCCCACAAATCGCTTACTACTAAAAATCCTGTCAAGTGTTCTCTGTAATAGTACATTGTAAACCCCTGAGTGCTTTTAAGTTCTCTCTGCAGTGTCCCAAAACATGAAAGGAAAAAAAACAGAGAAGGAAGGGATTAATATTTTCTGCGAAACCATTCATTATCCATGAAAAAGTAAACTATAAGCCAAGAACCTTGCTGTGCTAAATATTCATCCCTGAATTGCTTAAGAATCAAAGTGCAACAATGGGAAACCATATGAGATTTCTAGGATAATACAAGCCACCCAAAGTTGCACAGGCTACAGTGTGTGTGCTTATTGCCGATTGTCAACTCCAATGAAGAACTTGGTTTGTGTTGGATGTTCCACCGTTTGGTTGCTGAAGTCTCTGTAACCAACCTCTTAAGTTTACAGGTCAAAACATCTGTTGCTGTCATAAGTAAAAAAAGAAAGTTTTGAAAGGGATTGTTCTTTCATATAGACGATTAAACTCCTTTTCCAATCTGTATGTCAAGCTTTACTGGTCTCCCAAAATACCACAAGTATTTTTTTTTCTAAAAAATATCTTCAGTCTTGCAACTAATACCTTTTAATTTAAAAAAAGAAAGAAAGAAAAGAAATCAAATGGCAAAAATGTAATTGACGTCACTTTACAATGATTAATGAGTAATACATACTTGTGTAAAACTGAAACATAAATGTTATGTGAATCCAAATAACATTTTTGTAACATTGTGCTGCCTCATTAGTGGGTAATGTGAGTCATCTCAGTATTTCTGTTGAAAAAAAAAACTCTAACATTCGACATAGTCTTTATTCTGTTAATTTATAATTTGTGTTGGGTTTTTTTTTCCTTAAAAAATAAACACATGCTTTATCCATTTGTGCAAAGGTAAATGCAGATTGTATCTTTTTTAAATGGTACAGCTTAAAAAATAAATAAATAAACAGTAACCCAGAAAAAAAAGAGGAAAGAAAAGCTGCTCTATACAAGCTATAGGGTACCTTAACATGTATAGATATCTTGTAAACTTGTGCTGTGGATGTGTAAATAAAAGACGTCCTTTGGGTTTTTAACACCGCATGTAAAGATGAAATAAACTCTTCAAAAGGAGCATGCATTTCACATCTCACTTGATTGCACAGATGGAAATAGTAGATCCCATCCATCAAGAGCCTGTTCTGACCCAGCTCCCCAAACACGACAAATCCTAGTAGTTGCCAGCAGTCCCGGGAAAAAGTCTGTCTCTCTCACCACAGGATAACCGGAAGATGAATAGTTTTCTGCCATATCTACTCATCTCTGCCCCCTGCCTTTTATTAGAGCTAAGGTAGGGCTTAGTTAGCAGCAGTGGCTCTTCTGTCCCAAGGACTGGCCCATAGATTCCCTTTGTTCTCCTCTCCTCTGCCTTCAACACATCTGCACATCAGACACTGGACCCAGCTGTTCCTCCTCTTCCTCATCAGCCATCTCCAGACCTGGGAGCTGTTGACTCTCCATCTGAGGGGTGATGGCTGGCCCAGACTCTGCCTCTCTCTCTATCTCTCTCTCTTTGCCAGCTCCCTCGGAGCTCTCAGGTTGCCCTGACGCCCATGCCGCTTCCTCATCCAATTCAGCTTCTGGAGGGGCCAGTGGCTGACAGGCCACAACAGAGCCACTCCTGGTGGAACATGGGCAACAATGGAATCTGGACATCCATGCGCCCCACAACCCTACAGTGGAAGTGCTCTCCAGGAGCTAACCCATCTGCTGCTATGAATATTTGTGGATAGTGGAGAACTTCGTGTTTTTTAAAAATCCATCCTAGGGGGACTTTGGCGCTCTCTGAGTGGGATGGTTGTCTTCAATATCAGGTAACATCATCAGTGATGGTTGAACCCTAACTCTAGCATTAATGATGTTATCTAGATCAGGGGTCTCCAACCCCTGGGCTATGGCCTGGAATTGGGCCATGGCCCTTTTGGAACCGGGCCGCACAAGTGACGGGAACATGCAGCTCCATTTGTGTTAATGCCCGTTGCTTGTGCAAATGAAACTGCACACGCAAGCATGTGTGCCTGCTGCTTGCATGGAATTATGTGCACTCTGCTCCTCCCTGCTGGTTCACAAAACCTGAAAGATTGGGATCACCTAACCTAGATTAGTAGTGAAACATCTGCAAGAAAATCACCAAGCTCAGAAAGCATCAAGGACCCTACAGTTCAACCCTGCCTACAAATATAATCTTCCATCAGTAAACCCATCCTAGCCAGTATGTCATATAGTACTAATGCATGACCAATAATACAATGCTAGTGTATTGATCTTTGTAGACTTCCTATTCCTAGAGCATTGGTAAGGGCAATTGCATTTACCTGTGTGTCTTTTCACTGTTCATACCTGATGCATAAATAGGACCAGACATGCAGGGATTTATACCCGGAGACTTCACACTGGTCTAGAAGACTACTTGCAATGTCCTTGCCTAGATATCAGGGCCGCACATTTTTCACAATGCTCATTCTTCTAATGCCTGACAGCCCCATCTGCACAGGAAAACTGAACCACATGCTCCTTACACACAACCCTGGTTTAGGGTTATTAAAAGTGACCTGCTTGCTAATCTAAGGAGTTGCTAAAGGCCTTTTCTGAATTTGTATAGGATTTAATTGCAACAATTCAGAAACAAGTTCTTCAGCTGGTAGCTAGATCCAATTCTTCTGAACAACCAACAGCTCCTTTCAGATTGCAAGGATAGCATTTTTTCCACTCACCCACTCATCCTGAAAGGTAAAAATGCAAGTAGGTAACCAAAACTTAATACGAACAAGCGACATCCCAGTTTTCTTTGTTTTCATTGATGGATGTCTTTTCTTTTGTACACCCTTAAGCAAAACACATTATTATGGACATGCCGGGGTCCTGGCCTATACAAGTCCCTGGAATAAATGCCTTAAGGCTTTCTCTGTGCTCAGATAATTATTAAAAAAAAGTTTTTGAAGCTTAAGGTCAGGAGGCTAATGGGGTTCTACTGAGATGCCTTGTCAAAAGCTGACCTTACTCAAGTGCCAAAGACAGCAAGCAAAACTCCCCCCCAACTTTGTTTGCTTTCCCATCCCTGGAGCATACAGACTTCAGAGTGCAAGACACTTCATTATCTTCTCTGCTAAATACACATCCTTCCCCAAAGACCAGAAACTGCAGTAAATGTTTCACAAATGATGTATTGAAGATCTTTATACACTATTCTCTCTCCCAAAAGAGTCCCAAACTAGGCTTCCCCTCATCTAGGCAAGTTAATAGGGGTCTGACTTACTTTAACTGAAGAGAAGACTTACTTCTGGGTCACACTCCCAGCTTTTCTCAAAAACAAGAGACTTCTGTGGCTACAGATAGTTTCTCAAGGCCTTGGATCTAACCTCCAAAATTTGATGAGAATATAGAAGGACAAAATACTAAATGCACGAAGAGTCATTTCATTAGCTAACTGGGGTATTTGTTCATTTCAAATTTAAATGAAATTTCATTTTTCTCCAGATTCTATCTTCCGTTGTTGTTCTGACACATGCCCTTTTCCAACAAATCAAACACAAAAAGAACAGAAACCTTGTCATGCTTTTACCAAAAAATTAGCTGTGATAAGCACAAGCCTTGCCAAACTGTGCAGGATTTGCCAAAAGATAATAGACAAGAAATAGTTTGTAAAAGAAGAATCTTCAAATACAAACTCAGGATACCGGAATGTCCACGAGGCTCGTGTTTCAAAACGTCTTTGCTTCCTGCAAAGAACGTCCGATTCACAGCTGGCTTTTATCTCCATGAAGGAGGGGCCATTACCTTGCAGCCTTACTCCTGAGTCGCCCATGCTGCTGCAGCTGCTCTTTCCTTCGAGCAGCCCTGCGCATATGCGCACTTGGCACAGGCTCCTCAGGAGCCTCCTCATCACTGCTGCCAACCCCCACAATCTTTGAAGGCAGCAGTACACTCCCTAATGGTCCTGGCCCCTCATCTGAGTCCTCGCTCTGCTCAGCCATCCGCACCTGCTGCCGGCGAACCACAACAATTGTTCCCTTTCACAGCTAGGACTATGAGACGGGAATTGCAAAAAAAAGAAAGGGGGGGGGACAACTAGAGGGCAGCAAAGTATGAAAGAGATTATTTGTTGTTGCCATCTAGCGTTAACCTGAAGTTTTGCATGCCACTATTCTTGAAAGAAAACCAAAGGGATGAATTTAGCATCTTAGATACCAAAAAAAAAAAAATCAGACCCTAGTACCAACATAGGAAAACCAGATTCAGAACGTATAACTCCTGATTAAAATACAGAGTTTTCCAACCCAGAACTGATGGTAAGGTCTCTTAAAACTTGGAAATACAGGTCATTATGGGTGGAGGGCTACAAGTTTTTCAGGTAAAGTTTTGTAGAAGAGGGGAAATGCTTGATAAGAACTGAAGCTGTGCAGAGTTAGAACCTTGCAAACTCAAATCTACTTAACTTTATGCACCTAAATAGGGAATGGTCTTGGGTAGATTCTGTGCAGAAAGGACTTTGCTAAATAGTGCTGTCAGTTGTAAAATGTGTTTGCTGTTGACGCTGTTACCTTCATGAAAACACAGCAACATGAGCACCAACCAATAGAATCTGTATGGTAATGGTAAGTGAACTAACCCTATGCTACATAATACTAATATGTAGCAATGATTAATAGAATTCAATTCCAGGTGGATTAACTTCAAGTTGTATCTCTTTGATTGCCTATGTGAATTCTTTATCTGTGGCTCTGCAGAATTGTCTCTGAACCCTTGAATCTTGATGCTGGTTCTGGAAACCATGTTTGAAACTTGACTGTTGCTACTGTTGGATTCCTTACAGCTCTGCATATTTTCGATGGCTAAAGATGATAATAAGTAGATCACATTATGATCATTCTGTAGTCTGCTGGAATCTTATTAGACAGAAATAACTAAGCCTGTGGTTGTTGGGTCCAATTTTGTGAATGTTTGTATCTTGGCACACATGGATAAGGATTTACAACAAGGCTGGAAGTAAGCCCATTATCTCAATGAAACTTACTTCTGAGTTATGATCTATTGTTTGATTTTATTTATTTTGCTTTATTTATCGAAAATGGGGTTGGCCTATATGGGAGACAGGGGTTAAGAGCCTCAAGAAACATGGCAGGGAAGCCAAATTGGCAGGATTGTGATGAATAGAATTGGAAATTTGGGGAGGAGAGAAGCCTTGTGAGTTTTTTACATCAGGCTTATGTGAAGGTTCTAGTTCACTTAGTTGAGTTGGGCGGCTATAGAAATTGAACAAATAAATATTTTATTGGTCAGGTTTCTCCCTCCAATGGAAGAATATAGAACATATAGAATATAGAATTTTCAATAATTATGATCAGAACATTGCTCCAGAAATTGGTCTCAATATCTTTCTTTCTTTCTTTCTTTCTTTCTTTCTTTCTTTCTTTCTTTCTTTCTTTCTTTCTTTCTTTCTTTCTTTCTTTCTTTCTTTCTTTCTCCCATTATTCTGATGAATATACTTCTGTTAGGATTTCATATTAATTTCATATCCCATGTTACCTCTTTGGGGGCATTTGTAAGATTCTAAATGTTGTAGTGTATAATAACTTTGTTTTAAGCCAAATTGTGTGTGTGTGTGTGTGTAGTATCCCTACAACTAATGCCAGCAAGCCTACAAATGGACAGCCAAGACCTTTTCACTCAGTGAGTACTGAGGGACACATTACTCTATAGCAGTGGTGGGATTCAAAATTTTACTATCGGTTCTGTGGGCATGGCTTGGTGGACATGGCGTGCTTTGGTGGGTGTGGCAGGGGAAGGATACTACAAAATCCCATTCCCTCCCCACCCCACTAACCTGCTTTCCAGCTCCGTTCTCCTGTGCAGGGCAACCAAAGAAGACCCAGCTGAGCAGCTGGGATTCAATGGAGGCAGAGAAGAGATGGGGTTGCCGGGGCCAGTCAGAGGTGGCATTTGCCTGTTCTCCAAACTACTCAAAATTTCTGCTACTGGTTCTGGAGAACTGGTCCGAACCTGCTGAATACCCACCTCTGCTCTATAGGCAAGGAGTATAATGGACAATGAAAGCTATTACATTCCATCATGTTACTGAGACAATATATATTCAAGTTTCTGAAAAGTTTAAGAAAAGATTGCAGACCACAAGGCAACTCATCCAAATGGAATAAATTAGTCACTTCACTTAAATTAACAGCAGGCACTTCAGCCACCGTGACCAACTGCCTTTTTAATTCCAGCTTAACAAGAAAGCTATTCTTTAAGAAAGAAATCTTTAATAACCATTGTTCCCTCTCCTCTCCTGAGATGCTCACTAAATTTAGTTTTATTTCACACATGATAATAGTTTCAAATTACTGATTTCTACACAGCCAGAGGCCATAATGTACATGGTGACTCAGCTAAGCATGTAGACTGCCAATTTCCTCTACCCAAAACAGGACCAAGTACAGTAAGAGGAATATAGTGGATTGATTCTTACTTATAGCCATAAAACTAAGGCTGGTACCCATGTACTAAGAGAAAAAAGGGTGCTAGAGTCCTGAGGTGAGGAAAATAGACTATTCTACAGAAGTCACCCAATGAAGGAACTTCTGTGAGCCTTATCAGGTAACCAGTCAGGAAATACAGTCAGATAAGCTAGTTCTATTGTAAGGCTATATTAACAAAAAAATTTCAAAGAGCATGGTGGCTCATCTGGATAGGATGCTGGATTGACAAGCAACAACCTCATGTTTGAGACTTGCGTGCTCCTGTGAAGCGGGGTTTAGCTCCTGTCCTTTGCACCAGCTCCTGCCAGGACATGAAAGTAGCCTCCAACTGGGCATCCCTTGGGCAGTGGTGATGTCACTGGCTAATCCTTTCAACCTGGAAGCAGAATAGAATAACAGAGTTGGAAGGGACCTTGGAAGTCTTCTAGTCCAACCCCCTGCTCAGGCAGGAAGCTCTATACCATTTCAGACCAATGGTTGTCCAATCTCTTCTTTAAAACTTCCAGTGTTGGAGCATTTACAACTTCTAGAGGCAAGTTGTTCCACTGAATAATTATTCTATGAGGGAATTTCTCCTTGGTTCAAGGTGCCTCAGTCCTTCTTACACAAGTGTGATATGAACAAAACATTGCAAGGCTGAAAGTACATATTTCTCACCGTTGACTGTAGAGCCTGAAAAGCTAGGAGTGTCTCTTCTTAGCCTTTTTCTCTGTCCATTATGCAGCTGCAGGCTAGGTCCTGTCTTATCTTCTTCACTCCCATCTCTCAAGGTCTTTCTCGCACACCACTCCATTTCCCTATGCTGTTGTAATTGTTGCCAATTCAGTCTACACACTTAACTTTTTGCTCTGTTATATGTAGAGAATTCTCTATAAAGAAATAGCCCATTGATTACAGATAGTCCTCAACTTATGATCACATTTGAGCCCAAAATTTCTGTTGCTAAGCAAGACAGTTGTTCAGTGAATTTTGCCCCATTTTACAACCTTTCTTGCCATAGTTGAAAAGTGAATGACTGTGTTTGTTAAGCAAGTAACACGGCTGTTAAGTGAATCTGGCTTCCCCATTGACTTCGTTTGTCAGAAGGTCGCAAAAGGAGATCGCACGACCCTAGATACTGCAACCGTCATAAATATGAGTCAGTTGCCAAACATCTGAATTTTGATCATGTGACCACAGGGATGCTGCAACAGTCACTAAAGGCCCGGTCCCACTGCACTTACGGATGCAAAGAGGATGTAAAATGTTAAAAAAAGCTTGCCATCTGTTGGAAAACGCCATGCATCCGTTGTGTACTCACTGCATATGTGTTTCATACGCTCTATCCGTCGAGCATCCATCCACTGAGATTTCATCCACGCAAGAAGTTTTGAGCTGCACAAAACTTTGTGAATGGATGAACTTTCCGCCATATACAATGTACATCCACGACATATACGGGCAACAAACATTCTATGTCCATTATCATCCGTTAAATGCCGCTGTATCCTCTCTGCATCCTCTGGCCATCCCCTCAACTCATATCTGCTGCAGCTGAAAGCAGAAAGAGGGAGGAAGCGAAAGGTGCACGGAACGTCTACACAGCGTTAGTAGCACGGAAATAGAAAGGATGAAAGCAGATGCATCTCGTATATAAAGGATTAAAATGGACAAAACGTTTGTATCTGGGATGTATCTCAGATATTTAGGATGTCTGGAGTATGTCTAGAGTATGTAGAAGGACACCTAGCGGACAACCGATATTTCCTATAAAAAGGGGGAGAAAATCATCTGGATCTCAGTATGAGGCCAGCAGCTGTGGTGTACAGATCTCTTCACCCTTGGTCTTGGTATTCAAGATCATCAATTGTTCTCCACCATGGATCATGACACAGTCTGTATGATAGCTGCGCTCATTCATCAGCAGAACCAAAACCTGTTCAGACTGTTTCAACTTTTATACAGAAGGAGAAGAAGGAGACATCCAAGAGCTGTGTGTGTCCAAGGATGGATCGTGAGAAGAATGGAGTTTGGACTCTATGACCAGTTGATGGTGGAGCTGAGGAATGAAGATCCTCGTGCATTCCATCACTTCATGAGGATGCCACCAGCCATGTTTGACGAACTTGTAGAGCGTCTGAGACCCAGGTTGACCAAGCCTAACACCAACTTCTGTCCCAACCTGGACCCTGGAATGAAGGTGGCATTGACTCTGCGGCACCTGGCCTCTGGAACCACATACAGAAACATGCAATATGCGTGGAGGGTGCCACACAACAGCATCAGCAAAGTGGTCAGAGAAGTGGTGCAAGCCATCATCGAAGAATACGTGGAGGAGCTCCTCAAGTGCCCCACCACTGAACAAGGCTGGAGAAAACTTGCAGAAGAGTGGTATCAGAGGTGGAACTTTCCCCACACCGTTGGAGCCATAGATGGGAAGCACGTGGCCTGCAAAGCTCCAGCCAACTCAGGGTCCACTTATTACAACTACAAGGGCTTCTTCAGTATCATCCTCTTTGCCATGGTTGATATTGACTACAAGTTTATCTACATCGATGCTTCAGGCAATGGGTCAGCTTCAGATGGCCAGGTATACAACGCAAGTGACCTCAAAGATGGGCTGGAACGCAACCTCATCATGGGTTTTCCAGATCCAGACCCCCTGCCCAATGACACACAAGATGTGCCCTACTTCATCATTGGTGATGACACCTTCTCCCTCCGAACCTACCTCATGAAGCCATACACTTCAAGATACCTTACCCGTGAAGAGAGGATCTTCAACTACAGGCTGTCCAGGGCAAGACGGGTGGTGGAGAACACCTTTGGCATCCTGGCCAACAGGTTCCAGATACTTCTCACCACCATGCAGCATCGCCCAGAGACCGTAAGGAGGATCGTGGAAGCTTGCTGCATCCTGCACAATCTCATGCGCATCCGCTACCCAGTGTTGCAGAACAGACATGTCGACCGTCAACGAGGAAATGGGGACATGGAGTCTGGTGAATGGAGGCAAGGACGTAACCTGATAGACACTGTGGATGTACAAGGCCTCAACAGAGCTTCACGTGAAGGGAAGAAGCAGCGCAATCTCCTGAGACACTGATGCAACTCCCCAGTTGGAGCAGTGGAGTGGCAAGACAGGATGATAGATGCTTAATGGATGCTTCCTTGAGGCTGTAACATAACACTCATGAGATTGTGCCATGTATGTTGAGTCGTCCTAGAATGAATAGGGCATTAATAAAGAGCTTTGTTTATTTTAAATGTGTTGATCAATGAATAAATTGTTATTGATAAAAAAGATCCATATGTGTGGCAGCTGAGAGGGTGGACCATACAGTTCCACTATGCTTGCACTGGAGGTTTGTCTATCCCACAACTATCCTTATCTATCCCACAAGCATGCAAAGGCTTAACCATTTTTTCAAAGTTTTCACCAACACTTTATTAAGGTAAAAAAATGAACTAAGTGTCTCAAGCAAAGATAACCTTTATTAATTTTCTTAACTTTATGACTTTATTAAATAAGCAAAATGAACCAAGTAAACTGAATTAAGTGTGTTAAGCAAAGATAACCTTTATTAACTTTCTTAGGTAAACTTTATGACTTTATTAAAAAAGCAAAATGAACCAAGTAAAGTGTCTTAAGCAAAGATAAACTTAACAAGTGAACAACTCAGTCTCTGACACTATTCTCAGTCACTCTGAGTCATATCCATGGTCTCAGCTGTTAAGCGGGGAGGGACTGTGGAGGTGGCTGTGGCTTGAGTGCTGGTCTGAGGCACCATTGGGGTGCTTGGCCCCGAGGGTACAACAGAGAATGGTGTGTTCAGGAAGCTGTCCGAGAGCTGACTCAGTCCCGTGAGGTTGAGAGGCTCTTCATCAAGGACTTGAGATGTCAGACCCAATACTGATGACAGATTGTCCATTGACGGGGTTGGCTGTGGGGTGGAGGAAGGAGGAGCGTAGTGGGGCTGTCTGGTCTGCAGCTGGGTGAGGAGTGGCGTCTGTGGCGTGTGATGAACCTGGGCCTGGACTGGGAAGTTCTGCTTCTGCTGTGGGAAGTCCTGGTAGTCGTAGCCTTGGTAGGTGAGGGGCTGTTAACAGCCATGGAAGGGCTGTGATATCACCTGGGGTGGAGGAGCAGTCCTGGACTGGGTTGGAGCAGGTTCAGCTGGGCCTTGAGGGTTGTGCAGAAGTGCTGTGATCTTCTGCTTCATCACCTGGTACTGGGCCTTGGGCAGGTCCCTCAGGGTCTGGTTCACATAGGTGATGAAGGTGTTCTGGCCCGAGGATGCTCTGTCCAAGTGGACCAGCTGAGAGAGAAGTTCTGTGCTGGTCTTCATTGTGTCCCTGATCTCCAACAGCAAACTGTGGTCCTGGCCCTCCAGTCTGCCTCTCTGCCTGCATTCTCTGGAGCTGGGGGTGGGGGTGGGTTGGCCTCTGGTGCCTGCTGCTTCTTCCTCCATTTGTGACAGCAGGGTGTAATCCTCTACGGGATCCTCCAAGTCCGCTGGCATGGGGAGTGCAGCTGTTGGGGGGGGGTCTCTGCCGTGGGGCCCTCTGAAGACACCTGCCTGGACAGGGTAGCTGGCTCCTGGCTGGAAGAGGACTGGCTGTCTGTGGGCTGTCTGAGTGAGAGGGGTCTCAGAGGGGCTGCTCCTCAGTGAAGGATCTCACCCTTCAGGAAACTGCACTTGGCCATGACGTACATCTCCTGGTCAGTGAGCTTGACAGCGGCCTGCCCGGATTTCTTGAGGTGTAGCTTGCCATACCAGGTGTGCATGTGCTTCCACCATCCTAGGAGTACTTCTGCAGTGTACCCCAGGCTCTCTGCCTTGTCTCTCCAAGCTGCCTGCTTCTTCTTGGTTTCGCGATACAGTCTGTGGCCCTTTCTCCAGAGGTACTCGTTCTCCCTCAGCCATTCCAGCACCTCATCCTCATGCTCCTCAGAAATGGTGTACTGTTTCCTCTCTGCCTTCTCCTTCCCTTGCCTCTTCCTCCCTCTGGCAGGGGCTTGAGCAGGGCCTTCAGGGGCTTCAGCAGCAGGGCCTTCAGGGGCTTCAGCAGCAGGGCTTTCAGCAGCAGGGCTTTGAGGGCCTTGGGCCTGGTCCACCACAGCAGCAGCAGCAGCTTCAGAGTCAGTGCCAGGGGGTGGGATGCTGGTTCTGTCCTTCTTGCCAGGGCTGGAACGAGTCGGCACCAGCTTCCTCTTCTTGCCTGACTGATGAAACATGGTGTTCCTGTGAGATGTATGTGGCAGCACGTCTTTCCCCTGTATGCTGACTGCATGCGTGCTGCATCCTTTTATATCCATGGAGCTGACGCAATTCATACTCCCCGCATGCGCAGTGAACGCTTTGCATCCAATATACATCCGTGCGGCATCCGCTTTGTTTCCTATAGGCGTCCGTGATGCATCCGCTTTATCCACTATGCATCCACCCCTTCCGCTATGCGTCTGCTTCAAAATTCTCCCCCGGAACCCCTTCGGAGGTATCATCCACTTCCATCCACTTTCATCCGCTAGGCTTCCTATGAACATCCGTTTAACATCCCCGCTACATACTACCCATGTCCATTCTTTTCCGTTCTTTTCCATTCTGTTTATGCAAATTTTCACCACTTTTTGGAGCGGATGACAACAGATGGAGCAACCCCAAAAAATTTTGCTCGTCCGCTGTGTCCTTTATGCATATGTTTTGCGTCCGTCGGCCAGTGGGACCGGGCCTTAAACAAAAGGACTACCTACAAAAGGATCTTCAAACTTGGCAAGTCATGTTAGCTCAGGAATTCTGGGAGTTGAAGTCCATAAGTCTTAAAGCTGTCAAGTTTGAAGACCCCTGACCTACAGCGTGTTTTATTAGAACCTTTCTTCCTATGAAGAAGTTTTTATTTTTTATTATTTCCTTGGTTTCTACAGTCACCTCAGCCAGTGGCTTGTATTCGTGTCTGATTAAAAAATAAAGCCACAATCAATCTTGTAGTTTAGTAACATTCAGTCTCTCAAATTTGAAATTAAGTATTTCAACTGAATTTCCATAACTAGCAAAAATGTCCTGATTCAATCGAATATCCCACCTTGCCTACTTTGGGGTCTTATCCTACAACTACTGCATCTCTTTACACAAGGGCAACTGAAAAAGTCCTTTTAAAAAGCCCTAAATTTGTATGTCCTTTGACACTTTAAGGCACATTTATCTCCAATGGAGATATTGCTTATTTCTTAGATTGCTTCTCCTGGCACACTAACTCTATACATATGTGTATATATGTGCATGTGTAGCCTGTAGCAGGGATTTAACAGTTTTATTAATTGCCTATGACAGGAGAGAAAAACAAATTATAAGCATGCATGGGCAAGAAAAAGAAAGCATGTGTTGATAATGAAAGCTACTTTATAGATGCATTAGAAGTGTCTGATCGCTCCATCTTTGGCTCTAACTATAATTCAGTTTTTAGATTGTTAAACATCTCCCCAGGACTGTACTTCTTTCATTCATTCATATCAAATGTTTGGAAGGAGGAGGAGAAGAAGTAGAGAAGGTGAGGAATGCAATGGGTGTTAATGTTCATGATGACAACTAGTTCATATAGATGAAAATAACACATAGCAGTCTACAATTCTATCTCCCAACATCCAAACAGAACTTCCATGCCGAAAGATGTTTTCAAATGTTTTCAAATTAATTCTTATGAAAGCCCTTTTAAAATGTCCAAAAGGTGATCAGCAATTTCCTGTCATCTTATTTATTTGGTGATAGAAATATATCTATGTCCCCAAGCAAATAGGGGGATGTATGTCTTTCTCATAAACAGTCCAGCAGCCAGAAATTTGATGCACATAATTATATTAAGAACTGTCCAAATTTAGGTGGCTGTGCTTCTACAGTAACAGATTTACAAGATGGAAGGCACTCATTGAGGTTCTTTTTTTTAACTTAACACAAATAAATACATTATTAGGAAGGAAAAGTTGGAATAACTATGGCGCTCTCTGAGCTTGGTGGTTTTCTTGCAGACATTTCATTACCAAATTAAACAACATCATCAGTGCTGGAAGCGAATTGGGATTTGCTCTTATTTTTATATAGTAGTAGCTTTCCCTATCAGTGTTGATGGGAGTGTTCTGAAGGGTTCCTTGATTAGGTTGTTTATTGTTATCTTGTTTGTCTGCATTGATGGGGTATTGTTTACTTCTTGGTTGTTGGTTTAGCAATAACACTAAGACTTATATACCATTTCACAGAGCTTTACAGCTCTGTGTAAGTGGTTTACAGAGTCAGCATATCACCCCCAACAATCTGGGTCCTCATTTTACCAACTTCAGAAGGATGGAAGGCTAACTCAACCTTCAGTTTAGTATTAATCTTGATGTTAATCTCTGCTTATATGGGTGTTGATTGCTGATGGGTAGATGTTTAGGTCTTTTTGTTTTCTTTGGGGCTTTTGGATTGTCTCTTTTAAGAGGTATGTAGATGTGGTTTACCTCTATGTGCCTGTTGATGGCTGATTTGTCTGAGTTCCAGGTGTCCAGGAATTCTCTAGCATTTTTTAACTTGGCTTGGTCTAGGATGCTCACAGTTTGTGCTCACAGTTTGTTCTGACCCAAACCCTTTTCCAATAAGACAAATATGAACCAAAGGGAACAGAAACCTTTTAATGATTCTTATGAATCCCCAATTAAAAGGCTGCTGCAAACTAATTAACTTTGATAAGCACAAGCCTCTCCAAAACTGTGCAAGGCTGCCAAGAATAACACATAAGAAATATTTTATAACACAAGTCTTCAAATATCAACTTAAGATACTGCAATGCCCATGAGGCTGGAGTTTTAAAACATTTTTGCTTCCTACAAAGAACGTCTGATTCACAGCTGGCTTTTATATTCTTGAAGGAAGGGCCATTACCTTGCAGCCTTACTCCCGAGTCACCCGTGCTGTTGTAACTGCTCTTTCCTCTGAGCAATCCTGCATGCACGCACACTTGCCATAGACTCCTCAGGAACCTCTTCATCACTGCTGCCAGCCCCCACAATCTCTGAAGGCAGCAGTCCACTCCTAATGGTCCTGGCTCCTGCTCAGCCATCCACACCTGCTGCCAGCTAACCACAACACAGTTTCTCAGTTGAAACTACAGTTAAGTCTTTTCCATGTGTTGCAAAATTAAGTTGGAATGACTCAGGGTCAATCACTTTTCTTACTTCTGCCCCACAACTCCTGTAAATTACTGAAACCTCATAATTTTGTAAGTGGGTAAGTCTGGCAGACAAGAGATTGCCATTTCTTGAATTAGCTTTACATTTTGATCAATAACTCTTCTAATGGATTAATTGTGCTCCTATCAGGAAATTTCTCCTTAGTTCTAGGCTGGTTCTCTCTTGATAAGTTTCCATCCTGCACTATTTCTTCTCTTGCACTCAGGTGCTTTGGAGAATTGGTTGACTCTCTCTTCTCTGGGACAGCCCCTCAAATATTGGAAGACTGTTATCATGTCACTTCTAATCCTTCTCTTCATTAGACTAGTCATACCCAGTTCCTTCAATCATTCATCATATATTACCCTCCAGCGCCTACTAATCATCTTTGTGGCTCTTCCCTGCACTCTCTCTGGAGTCTCAACATTTTTTTAGAGTCTCAATTCTTCCATCCAAACATAGAACCAAGGCATAGAAACAATGACAAATATACATTGGGTTATATCATTTTGAAGCAGGCATCATCTGTTTAAAATCTAATTCTTATCTCTATTGCTCTTTGCAATTTGATTTCAGTCAAGTCAACAAAACCGATGCATTTGAAAAGTAATCTCAACAATTTCCACCCCACTTCTGGTAAAGTGCCTGATTCATATAAGCATTCCAATTACTTTCATTAAGGAATTTATTACTTGTTAATTGAATAGCAACAGACTGCTAAGGATCACTTATTGAAATCTAATACCAATGTAAGAGAAAAATCTAATCCTTATATAATTCTATCAACAGTAAACTAGTATAATTAGATTCTTGCTAACAAACCTGAATTGCCAAGAAAGTTGAGCCAGATAATTGGTATTTAGGTAGATACCTGGAGATATTCCTTGCAATATCAATTAACATATTAAACAACGGCTTAAAGTCTTAACAAATGGCTTACACCCATGGGCTCTTAGTAATCTGGGTGGCAGATAATTAGATGCTTAAACATTGTTTTGGATGGAGAAAACGATCAGGTTGCATAGTAGAAGAACTGTTTAGCAATTCATATAAAAAAAAATGTTCTTGCATGGTCTCCATTGCTGGTTCTAAATTAAAATGTGACATGTTTGATCTTCCGCATGTTTGTTGAAGTCGAAGAGACTGATTTGTAACCTGGGAACAATGCAGAGCCCTAATGATACTTTACAGAGATTTTCAGAGGTCATTCCACAATTTTAAAAACTTACTGAAGTATAACAAAAGAAAGTACATCAGTCATTGCACAGTTTAAAAAAAAAACCTTCAAAGTTGGATGGTAATTAATCTGAACATAAAGAAGAGAAAATAATGAAGAAGAAATATATATATATCAGAATGGACCAGCCTCAAATTTAAAACCAGGAGCTGTAAGACCCATATCCATACAGAAGCCTGAAGATGGCAG
>BLBF01000068.1:7843888-7860939 GCA_015471245.1 Laticauda colubrina
TCCCTCCCTCCCTCCCTCCCTCCCTCCCTCTCTCTCTCTCTCTCTCTCTCTCTCTCTCTCTCTCTCTCTCTGACAGCTCCTTTCCCTCTTCCCCCTCTGAGCTCTCAGGTTGCCTTGATGCTGACCCACACTGCCTCCTCATCTGATTTGGCTGCTGGAGGGACCGGTGGTTGACCAGCTACAACACCTTTCCTTTCTATTTCCACTCATGATGCAATGCAAGGTAGAGTAGAGGCATTAAACATCTTGGTGTGTATTTGCGCATTTGCCATGGGGCTTACTTCCACTCTGAAGGAGGGAACAGGGTAAAATTCTAACCTGGTTCAATTATCCCCTTCCACTCATCACCATGCTAATTGACCCTATTGCTAATTGGCCCTATTGCAGTACACAAAGGCAAACCCTTTAGCAATTATCACATCTGTCTAAGATTGCAGGTTACATGTCCAGCAGTAAAGGAAGGAAGCATAGCCCGTGTGTGACAGGCATCTATGCAAGAAAGAAGAAAGAAAAGAAAAGAAAAAGAAAATAGAAGAGAAGAGAAGAGAAGAAGAAAGAAAGAAGAGCATGATAAAAAAGGAGAGAGAGTTCAAGAGCCAGAAGTTTGATTTCTAAAAAATTAGAGCAACTGAACTTCAAAAAATGCCCAACTTCATTCGGCCCAACCAAACCAGAACACCTCCTGTGAAAACTATAGAGGAGCATTATGCATTAAATGAGGTGTTTTTCCAAAGGTCATACATTAAATGTATGACTCCGTAATATAATTTTCCCCATGTTGGTAGTCTGAGTCAAAACAGGCATGATGGGATGGAGAAAAACCACCATTATCTCATCACATGAAACAATCTTGCTACCTTCAATGAAAAGGAAATTTGCAGGATGATCAGTTTTTTCTCCTTTTTCATTCTGAAACATTTAAGTTGTTTGGATATTAAGGCAACTGACCTTTTAAGGTTAAAAGACCAAGAGAACAAAACTACCCTTGTAACTGAGTGAATTCTCAATTACATTGAATATTGTGGTCACTCAGGAATTCGGTTCCTTAAAGAGAGCTTTCACTGACCTGATATTTTAGGGCTGCAAGGCTGCTAATTCTAGGAGGTGGAAAGGTTGTGTTGGACCACACCCAATGACTTCACGGAGATGGTAGAACGGTCCTGTCCAGTTCAAACCTTCTGCCAAGCAGAGATCAGTGTGTACCCTGAATTCATTAACAATTGGAACACTATTTGCATGAAAGACCACATGATGGTTTGATTCCAACAGCTCACACTCTGAATCCCGTCTACATTGCTACCGCAAGGTGCCAGCTCTGTAAATTAATGAGCCACAATCCCAGCCTTCTTGAAAACATGTTGCTCTTATTGGAAAGACTAACATTATCTACCATTCGCTTAGAAACTTGAATAAATGAACACATTTCCCAGAACATTTTTTTCCCTCTGTGATCGCAAGGTTATTTTTCTTTCCTTTCCTTCTGTTCTTTAGCCTGCTTAGATTTAATCCTGAGGAGCGGTTTCCATTTGGACACAATCATTCTTTGCCGCCGCTGTTGCAGTGGCTTCTAATAGAAAATTTTCACTCTTTCTTGAAGCTTATTGATATTCAAGGGAAAGAGCCCTGATCACCTCAAGAAATATTGCTTGGATCACTGGCAATGCCATTTGCCAGGTTCAGCCTCTCACCCTCCTTCACTTCCCATCTTCAAAATGACTGTGCCACACGTGGAGTGCCAAGGAAATCTTTCTTCTGATTCATCATCTCCACTTCTTCCATTTTAAGTAGGGAAGCAAAAAACAACAACAACCAAAAAACCACTTGACACAAAAATCTGATTTGCATGAAACTGTGCCTTGTTCTCCTCTATCTGGGGATAAGCCTGTGGAGCACGCTGCCTTTGAAGGACTACTGGTTGTGAATTCATTTCCTCATTTTCAAATACGGTCTCATCAAATTCAAGAGAAAAGGAAAAATTAGAAGTGCGTATTTTAACTCCTCTGAATGAGAGGTGGGATTCAGCAGGTTCTGACCAGTTCTGGAGAACCAGTAGCGGAAATTTTGAGTAGTTTGGAGAATCAGCAAATCCCACCTCTAACTGGCCCTGCCCCCCATCTATTCTTCACCTCCCATTGAGTTCCAGCTAATTGGCTGGGTCTTCTTTGGTTGTCCAGCACAGGAGAATGGAGCTGGAAAGCAGGTTAGTGTGGAATGGGGAGGGAATGGGGATTTTGCAGTATCCTTCCCCTACCATGCCACCAAGCCACGCCCACTGAACTGGTAATAAAAAATTTTGAATCCCACCACTGCTCTGGATGATCCATTTATGTCACATCTAGAATTGCCCAGCTGAGGAGGGCTTCCAGCTGTCAGAATTTATGAAATCTATCCATTTTATCAAATAGATAATTAATAGTATTATTTAAGTGGGCATATGGCTACCTTCCCCTCAGCTGATGTCTTCAGATGATTCTAGGAACTGAAGTCCAACATGTGAAGGGCACTGTTCTGACCAAGGCTTTCAGAGACACTAACAAACACACATTAGCCCCAAAACCCTTTTTTTTTTAATTTCAACAGCTGTGAATTTTAGTCATTCACAGCCCATAATGAGTCTGAAACAGTGTGTAAATAGTCCCATGGAAGTCTGTCAAAGTCCTTCAGGATACTCTGATAAGCATGCATCTTTATCTTCCTTGAAATACTGCCAATGACTAACTTTCCACTTAGTTATATGAGGCCAAAAGGGAACACAAATTCAACACCAAGCTTCAGGTTTCAAACCAACCAATATGAACAATGTCCTCACAGAGCTTCAAGGTTTAATTCGAACAGAGTAAACAAAGTTGCTCCCTGCAAAGATTCCTGTCCCTTTGCTCCTCTTTTATGGATTATGGGAGAGGCCAATCACCTCCAAGCCTTACTCCCAAGTCACCCCTTTTGTCTTAACTGTTCTTGCCTTCTGGCAGCTCTGTGCAAGCGCGCACTGGGAACAGGCTCTTCCTGTTCCGCTGCAAGTTTCTGTAAGCTCCAGAGCCAGCACATAACTCCCAGATGGCCCTGGCCCCATCTCTGATTCAGAACCAGGACCCTCGTCCGAGTCCTTCCTAGACTCCTGGACTGGCCCATGTTCTTCCCCACTGTCCAAATCTGTAGCCATCCCTGCAGGCTGCCGGTGGACCACTGCAGGCGCCGAATTGAAGAATTGAATTGGGTTGTTGCCTGAAAAGAAATCTCTGTTCTCAGAGACTTAGGACTGTTCCTCACACTTATGACAGTTACATGATCAAAATTTGGATACTTAGCAGCCAGCTTGTATTAACAATGATCACAACCTCTCAGGGTCATACAAGCTCCAGTTGTGACCTTCCCAGCTAGCTGCCAAAAAGCACAGTTAATGGGAAAAGCTGGATTTGTTTAACAATCACACAATGATTCTCATAACAACTGCAGTGATTACTGAACAACAGTGATAAAAAAGGTGAAAAAATCAAGTAATTAAAAATCAAGATTGGAAGCCTGGAGGCTAAAACATAGGAAGAATAGTTGCAGGAATTGAGTATGTTTATGTGATGAAGCTCCCACAACTTCCAAGGGCAACTTCTGTTCCATGGGTTGATTGTTTTCACTGTCAGAAAATTTCTCCTTATTTTCAGGTTGAATCTCTCCTTGTTCAGTTTCTATCCATTATTCCTTGTCTGGCCTTTGGGTGCTTTGGAGAATAGCTTAACCCCCCTCTCCTCTCTGTGGCAGCCCCTCAAATACTGGAAGACTGCTCTCCTGTCTCCCCTGGTCCTTCTCTTCACTAGACTAGCCAGGCCCAGTTCCTGCACCCATTCACAGTAGTGGTATTCAGCCGGTTTGCACTGGATCAGGCGAACCGGTAGCAAGGATTTGGCGTGGATCAACGAACTGGTAGTAAGTTCTGGCTGGCCATGCCCATGACCCAGTTACTGGCTCACTTGCCCTGCCCACCTGATGCTCATTCACCCCACCTGCCTGATGCTGGCCCCTTAAGGTATTTCGTTCTTTTTTCCTCCTCCTGATAATCAGGTGTAGATATGATCAGCTGTGCCAAGATTCCCCTTGCCGAGGCCCAGGAAGGCAAAAAATGGAGGAAGGGTCTCAGCCCCCCCCCTTCCATTTTTTGCCATCCTGAACCTCAGAGGAGCTTTCTGGGAGCAAAAATGCCCCCCAGCCCAAAAGGCCCAAAAAATGGGTGGGGGGCAACTGCAAAAAAGCAAAAAAAAAAGCCACACCCACCTAGTCACATGGTTACACCCACCTAACCTCGCTCACCAAGCCACACCCACAGAACTAAAAAAAATCACTTAATCACTTTACTTAGCAGTGGAAATTCTGTTCCCAATTATAGTCGTAATTCGAAAACTACCTGCATTGGGGGTTGGAGGGAAATTTGGGAGAAGTGTGTTGGTACTTAATGTTACTTTCTCCCCTCCAGATTTGCCAGGAAGAGGGTGGTGGAAAGGAAGCATACAATTGAGAGATAAAGAAAACAGCCAAGGGAGTGAAAAATGTAAATATTGTCTCCCTCCCCATTCAGACACCTAAAGAACAGCAGGCCTCCTACATCCTGTGTTGGCTGTTTTAACATTCAACCATAAACCTCAAGACATCCAATCACAAAGTCTCTCTCTCGCTTTGTTTGGGTATTTTCCCACATCATTGTAGTTGTGTTACTACAACTTTAAAAGCACAACTACAATGACGTGGGATAATACCCGAAGGAAGCTGAACAGCATATATATGTATGTGTGTGTGTGTGTGTGTGTGTGTGTGTGTATTTGTGTGTGTGTGTTTGTGTGTGTGATTATTTTGACAAATGGGAAATCAGACCTTTGCTCCCCACTGGGGTCTCCCGTTGCGACAGCTAAGGCTGGGAGAAAAGCAGCTGTTCAAAAAAGAAGAGAGAGAAAACTTCCCTGCAGCTTTTAAGATTTTTTTTTTCCAGGCCTCTTGTTCGTCTTTAAAGAACAGCTGCAATCTAAATGATGCCAATTTTCTAGTCTCACTCATCAGACCATAGGACTGAAACACCAAGAGTATTAAAAGTCCTGGGGAGGGGAGGGAGAAAAGGTGATTCCCCCAAAATAACAGATTTTTATTTTATTTTATTTTGTTCCAAACCTCTTCAAATTCCCAAGGATTATTCCCAGGGGCCTCCCGGAAATAACCTTAAAATATACTTGTCATTTGAAAGTTTTAAAAAAGGAAATATTCTCAGGCATACATATACATGTGTGTGTGTGTGTATGTGTGTATGTATGACTGATGTTCTTTTCTTCAGCGCCATCTGAAAAAAAAATATGAAGAGAGCATAAAGAAGGGAAAACACATTTTTCAGGGACAAATGTAACTCCATTTTCTGGTCTCAGAAGAGAGGGGGAAACATAATCTTATTTATTTCTTCTTTCCTTCATTCCTTCAAACATTCAATTTCTATAGGCAGTCAACTCAGTCAAGTGACTCTATGCAATTTAAAGGTCTAAAATTTTAAAACAATTAAAACAGTTTAAAATTATAAAAACAATAAGAACCCCCACAAAATAAATATGCATAAACAGCAGCCATTATGATTAATATAATATAAATCAGAAATCCAAGAACTAAGTTCTTTATGTTACATATCTCTTTATAATGCAGAGAAGGTCCAATCTATATTCAGAAATATTTTAATATGCCTCAGTTCCATTAATTTAAAGCAAAAAAAAACACCAACCCCACTTCTCATAAGTCAATGATTGTGTAACATTTAGGATACTCATTTGGGCTACATGTCAATATTTTCTTTATTTTACTGGGTTTTCCATTTTTTGTGTTTTTAGAGCAATCTATTTAAGGATAAACATAAATGTTCTAACAAATATTTCTTTTTCTTCATCAACCTAGAATTATAAGAAAATGTCCCAATATGAGGGCAGAGGGCAAAGAGAGAAGGACAGAAAACATACTATTAACATATTTGAATATTCCATTACCGTGTCATGAAGAATTCAGCAACCTAACTTCTTCTCTCCATTTTTAATTCTGTTTGGAAACTTCATTTCAGACTAAAAAAATGTCAATAGCCTCAGAAAAGTTTTTAAAAGTAAACTATGCAAAAAGACTTTAATAGGCAAACTTTACAACTGTGGAGATCATTTTCTTCCTTAAAAAAAAATAATTCCCAGAAATGTATTGAGCAATAAGTTGTTTTCAAGTATCAATAATAGCCCTGGGTAGTTAGTTTAGCAATCAAAAATAAGATTTTTTTTTCTATTTTGCCTGGTGTGCTGGTAGCGTTCTTTCTGTCTTCTGCCTGTAAGTCTTGTCTCCACTTGCCGAGGGATGAACATCTGACCTTGAGTTACATGCCTTAGTAAGTCCATCTGGAATCTGGTCAAAGGCGTCTCATCTCTTCAGAGTCAGAAGTCACCAAGAGAGACACTCTGTCCTAATTTCCTGCTCTACAGAAATGTTTTTCATGCTATTCTTGGGTTGCATCGCATTTCACTGACAAGTCTTGACCTCTTCTGGGTCATTTCCCCATCAGTGATTGATTGTATCTTCAGAAATGATATAAAGCTTCTCTTCATTACCGTTGCTTTGGCACAACAAGGATGGGATGACTCTAGTCTAGAAGATGATGCAAAGTCTTAGTGGGAAAGTGACTGTCATGACCTGTCAGAATCTGATTCCAAGGGGCAGGCCGAGCAGCTGACAGGGAGTGGGAGTGTGGCTCCGGTGGCTGTGGAAGAAACTGAGGAAGAGCAAAGTCCAGCTGGGCAGAGCAGGAGAGAGGTAGAACAAGGCAGAGGGAATTCAGAGGAAGATCCAGGCCCACCCCTTCTTCATCCTAGGACACATAGGGAGGAATGGAGAAGAGAGTAATGTGAGTTGCATGGCTTACGGGGGAGGAAAGGGCCCTGATTCCCTTCATTAGCTGCCGCTGGGAACACAGTGTTTAAAAAAAGAGTTTGTGTACAGCAATTTGTTGGAAGCAAATTGTGAGATATCTTTTATTGTCAAGGCTTATCTGGGTTCCTGGCATCTTCCCAACTGTGTTTTGTTGGCCTTTGAAGTCTGCAATTCCTTATCCTGCCCTGTCCAGTTCATTGCTGCAGGGTGGTTTGTGTGGATTTTTATTTTCAGTTTATATGTACTTTGTTTTCGGACTGAATTTCTTCCACTTAACTCTTCTTGGGAGAGTTTTTTCTTCAGCTGAAGGTAACTGGACATTGGGGGCAAAGTTGAAGGTGTTAAAGGGACTTTTCTTACTTATTGTTCCCTTTGTGCCATACCCCGGGTCATCACAATGATTACTGTTTCAACATCCTGTCCTCAGATCGGCCATGTCCTTGAGGTTGCAAAACAGAAGGAGGTCACTTACATTTCATCCACTGACTCAAGATCTACCCCATCATCTCCCAGGAGGCACAGTCTATCTGGAAGTCAACCTGGTTTTGTCCATCAACCAACAAAGGAGCAGCTGCAGGAAGACTGCATCACCATATGCACACTCGCTGCCAGAAGGATCATTTGGCTCCAGCTGGATTTGTGTAAGATTTGGAGACCGTTTGATCAAAAAATAGGATATACATCTAAACTTTTGTCTATGGTTTTCCACAAACCTTCTCTCATTCAGTAATCTCCAGTGCAAATGGGACTAACTCAAATACATAGGATTCCGAGCATTTCAGGACCGAGATTCACAAATGCTACCTGAGCTCCATATGAATGTATTACTTTTTCTTCTTTGTTCCCCTCTTGGACCATGCCACAATGATGGAAAAGTTAAAGCTGTTGTTCACTGTTTGGAGTTGGTATTCCAGTGTCCATAAATATGATAAACAAGGCTCCTGGCAGGTTAGAAACAACAACAAAAAATAAAAGCTATTAAAGGATTTGCCAAAATCCCTCTGTTGCTGTCCAGCTTTGCAACCATCTTTCAATGGTAAAAGTCCAGTGAAAAAGTTTGGCTTTGATTACCTTCCAGGACCTTGTGCTATTCAATGCTTTGAAGACAGACAGCTTTTCCATTAATGGCAGAGGCAGAGTGCAAGAGACAGTCTCCCCTGTTTCCCCCACACACACACACCTTGCTGCCCTTCCCAAGCATCTCCTTGGAACTAAATTCTTAACAACACTCTTTAGAATGAATGCCCTTGGATGCACCGTTTCTCCCTGGAAGGCAGGGATCCTTAGCTGCCAGGCCTTATAGATTAAAATCAACACTTTGAATTGCATTCAGAAAACAACTGGCAGTCAGTGCCAAAGTTATAAGGCCCTAAAATACTTTGGATCAGAAGAATGGGAGACAAGGAAATGATTCTTAGAAAATCAAAATCCTTCTACGGAAAGAAACTTGTGCTGGCAGGTGCAAGGACCCAGGATAGGAAAACATGTCCAGAAAACAACTGGACTTTCTTGGTTTCTTCTTTCAAAACCTTTCGCTTTTCATTCCAAAAGCTTCTTCAGTCCAGCTTCATGGATGAGAAGCAAAACCAGAGGTGGTATTCAGCAGGTTCCAATCAATTCTAGAGAATCAGTAGTAGAAATTTTGAGTAGTTCAGAGAACCAGCAAATACCACCTCTGACTGGTCCAATCCCGATCGATTTTCTACCTCCCGAGCGGAGTCTTCTTTTATTGCCCTGCACAGGAGAACGGAGCTAAAAAGCAGGTTCGTGGGGTGGGGAGGGAATGGGGATTTTGCAGTATATCCTTCCCCTGCTACACCCACCAAGCCACACCATGCCCACCAAGCCATGCCCACAGAACCAATAGTAAAAAAAAATTGAATCCCATTACTGTGAATCATTTTCAAAGAAAAAAAAAACAAGAAAGGTCAGCTGACTTTTGGAACAGCACCATTGGGACAACCATGACCTGGTGTTGTAAACAAGAGTTAATCTATTTGGTACCTGACTTATCTCCAAAAATTGTGGTTGTCCCATCACTTGAGGTTTTTAAGAAGAACTTGCACTGGAATGGGATAGGGTCTCCTGCTTGAGAAGGGCTTTGAAGACCATCCAAGGTCCCTTCCACCCGTTATTATTCTGTTATTTCCTACCTAGCACTTCAGGATCAGCTGGGCCCATTTTCAGTTGGACTGACCTCCAGCTCTCTGGAGCTGCATCGCGCCTCTGTCAATCTGTCTTCCATAAATCATAATCTGTGAGCCGTGCACCATTTTTGTGGATGGCGAGCTCTACTCTGCTGACCTTAGCAAGAGCCTTCTGTTAAGAAAACCTCAAAAAGACAGACAAAGCTATTTTCAAAAATCCCGAGGCCCCAGAGACCAAAATATCCTAGAGAGCCAAAACGTTTGCATGAATGTCACTCAGCTCGCCAGGAATAACAAAAATGCATTAAAGGAAAGAGCCAAGGATTTCAAAATAATCTCTTTTTTTTCCCCCATTCAGAGTAGAAACGGCCTGAATAGAAAGCTATGTATGTCTTTTAGCAGGCAGAGCTGAAAAGAAGCCAATGCAAGGAATCCATCAGGTGAAAAGGAGCACTTAAGAGCACGTTAAGGGACGCAGTGGCTCAGTGGCTAAGACACTGAGCTGGTCGATCAGAAAGGTCGGCAGTTCAGCGGTTCAAATCCCTAGCTCCATATAATGGAGTGAGCTCCTGTTACTTGTCCCAGCTTCTGCCAACCTAGCAGTTCAAAAGCATGTAAAAATGCAAGTAGAAAAAGAGGAACCACATTTGGTGAGGAAAGTAACAGCGTTCCATGCACCTTTGGCATTTAGTCATGCCAGCCACATGACCATGGAGACGTCTTTGGACAGCGCTGGCTCGTCGGCTTTGTAACGGAAATGAGCACCACCCCCCTTGAGCCAGAAATGACTAGCATGTATGTTCAAGGGGAACCTTTACCTTTAAGAGCAGGCTGAGGGTTGAAGGGATGAAAATTCTGTCAGAGATCTAACCCTGCTTTGCTTTAAGACTTTTTGAACCCTCTCCCTTTCCAGCCGATAATGCTAAAGATTTTGAAGGACGCAACTTAAATTAAGAGAAAACCCAAGTCTGTTTTTTTTTTAATACTTTTTATTTTATTTTTTCCCTTCTGGGAAAAAGAATGCAATGCTTCCTCTTTAATGTAAGTGCTGTTTAGACACTATTTTGGGAAACACACAGCAAGTTTAAAAAAGAAAAATAGGCAGACTCTACTTGATATTCCCAGCCTGAGAAAAGATCAGTTCTGAAAAGCAAGGAGGTGAGAAAGGGTTGCAGAGGAAAGAGTGGGCTGCAAGACTTTTGAAATCCTGCCTTGAGTGGGTCACCGCCAGCCTCAGTCGCATCCATATGGTTTTATTTTTCACACGTTTTTCAATTCTCTGCAGAAAATGCTGCTGGAATCCAGAAGTGTTAACACTTAGATTTTTAGGTTGTTAGTATTTTTTTTAAACAGGCAGTAATCTCCTCTGAATGCATCCCACCACCTCCTCCTTCCAGAAGTTATCAACAAAGTATATGTCATTCCTGAAAGGGAAAGACATGGAGAATGTTTGGGATTTTAAAGACAGTCATTGTTTTGTTCTGAGGAGTGATAGATGCAAAGATGATTGGAGGACCAGTTTGATTTCATGGTTAAGTTACCCGGCTGAAAGGTAGGAGACTGTGAGTTCTAATCCCACCTTGGGTATTGAAGTCAACTCAATGACTTTGGGCCAATCACCAGGAGATGGTAAGTTCTAGTTCCGCCTTAGGCATGAATACAGTTCGGAGATTTTGGGCCAATCACCAAGAGACTCTGAGTTCTAGTCCCGCCTTAGGCACGGAAGCTGGCTGGGTTACTTTGGACTAGTCCCTCTCTCTCAGCCCAAGACATGTCATAGGGTTGTTGTTGTGGGCAAAATAGGAGAAAGAAGGTATATTGGGTATGTTTGCCACCTTGAGTTATTTGTAAAAATAAGAAAGACAAGTTACAAATAAATAAAAATATTCTCTGGAAGCCTGTTGTATGATGTCAAAGGAAGGCAGCAATTATATGATTTTCTGCTTTATGTTTAAAGTAATTCTGTTTCACTGGCTTTTCCCCTTGCATTTCCTTGCATTGCTGCTTTTGGAGCATGCTTCTGGCATACTATTCATAACACACATTCAATCTGCAGAAGAAAATATTTGTCGCTCAAGGTTGAATTTGTGGGATCCTTGGTGCTCTCAGAGCATGGTTGGAATTTTTTGCAGATGTTTCATTATCCAGCTGGGTAACATCATCAAACATAACCAAAGAAGTTTCCTAGTTGGGTTGTGAAACATCTGCAAGAAAACAACCAAGCTCAGAAACCACCAAGGACCCCACTCAGAAGGCCCTTGGCTCAAAAAGAGAAAAATACCCCTACTTTAAGAAGATAGAGCCTTGGTGCGCAGTGGTTAGTGTGCAGTACTGCTGGTTACTTCTGCTGACTGTCACTGCTTGCAATTTGGCAGTTCAAACCCCACCAGGTTCAAGATTGACTCATCCTTCCATCCTTCCAAGGTGGGTTAAATGAGATTGTTGGGGGCAATGGGCTGATTCTAAACCACTTAGAGAGGGCTGTAAAGCACTATGAAGCGATATACAAGTCTAAGTGCTATTGTTATTGCGAAGATCACAATAGATCCAAATAAAGAGAGAAGGCTGAGACATCCCATTTGAAGTTGAATGACACCAACAATGAAGAATCTCCTGCAAGGTCTTATGCTTTTCTTCAAATGATAAAGTCACACTGGAGTGTAGTACCTCAAGCATCTCGGTCCTTTGAGATGGAACTGCAGAAGTGCCCATTGAAAAAGGGAAGGGTCTCTGATGCCTCTACCCTGCTTATGGTACCCTGACACACTTGATCTCTCACAGATGCCACCAGAAGGGCCAACAGGCATAGAATATGGAACAATGGAGTTGGAAGAGACCTCGAAGGTCAACACCGCTTGAGCAGGAGATCCTATATCATTTTAGAGAAATGGTTGTCCAGTCTCTTTTTGGAAACCTTCAGTGATGGATCACCCACAACTTCTGAAGGCAAGCTAATCCATTGGTTAATTGCTCTCCCTGTTAGGAAACTTCTAGATTGCTTCTGTTTTCATTTAGTTTCCAACCATTGTAATCCATTGACATCTGAAAGATGCCCAGATCTTTTACCCTGGAAGATTGCCTCCCCTGCTTGTAATGAAGACAGGAGAAACTATGAAACCAAAATTGAATGGGATAAAATCATCCTTCTCCATTTCCTGGGCGACTTCAACTCAGATTAATTTACTTGCCTTGCCCATCACTCCGCTGCACTCTGCGGCTAGGAGGGGAAGGGAGGAGAATGAAACATCTGGCAAATTTGCTCCAGTCCGATTGTAAAATATCTTCAGCTCAGGTTTCCTTGAACGGTAAACAAGTCATTGTCTCTGCAGAGTGATTCAAAAAAGGAACCCTGCAATCAGCAAGACGTGTCAAAGTGTTTGTTGCTGCCATTGCTACATTTTCACTCTCACGTGAGAGTCTCTTCCTCCCCTCTGGCCCCATCCCCAAGTCCAGCTTTCCATTTAGATTTGTTGGGTTTTTGATGCTGTTTTCATCAGCAGTGGTGGATGGAAAGCAATTTTCTGCCACTTCGGTAAAAAATGTGCTGGGCCTTACAAAGCAAAGTGACAAATTTAGATCTTCCTCTCTCTCTCTCTCCCTCCCTTCCTCCCCCTCTCTCTCTTTATCCCTCTCTCCCTTGGCAGCCACAGTGATGTTTGGTACTTGGCTGGGTGCTGGAGAAAAGAGGGAAGTCAGGATTTCTAAGATCAAGCTGGCCTTAGGCATCTAAGCCCAGATGAGAAGCACTGACAATTGTCTCTGGGTTTTCGTGGAGAGTTTCTCAGTTTTCTTAAACTGTATATAACAATGTTTGGATTTGATTCATGTAGAACAGGGGTGCCCAAATCCCAGTCTGTGGACCAGCTCTTTTCTGCGTCATACCAGCAACTGGACCACGCAAACAAAGCCCCATCCATGGGATGCAGGCAGCACATGAAACTACACCCTCTCCAGTCCATTGAAAAACCTCTCTCCATAGAACTGATGCCTGGTGCCCAAAAGGTTGGGGGCCGCTGGTGTGGAATTATAGAGTTGAGATGCCTTGAAAGTCATCTAGTCCAGGGGTCTCCAACCTTGCCAACTTTAAGACTTGTGGACTTCAACTCCCAGAGTTCCTCAGCCACCAAATTCTTGGAGTTGAAGTCCACAAGTCTTAAAGTTGCTAAGGTTGGAGACCCCTGACCTAGACCACCTTCTGCTCGGTGCAGGGTCCACTAGAACTTCTCTGAAAGATGACCATCTAGTTTCTGTTTGAAGAGTTACCCATGAAGGAGAATTCAGCATTCCACCTAGCAACCTCTAGTAGAATCATACAGCCAGGAATCTCCTCCTGATGTCTAGATACAACTCTGTTTTAACCCATATCATGTAATTTCTAGTGATGATGGCACAACTGTTCCATCCAAAAGCAAAATAAAATTTCATTATGGCTTAGCATAATATATGAACTCAGCCCATACTTGATGTAGGAGAAGGTCAGGTAGAGAAAGGGGATGGAGTCAAGAGAGAAATCAGCCTGGAATCATTACATTCTCACAAGTGATCTAAGTCCAGCCCCTCTTGTATTCCAATGATTCTTCTAGAGGGCAATTTAGTGTTGACCATTCACTGACTAGATTCTTGTGTATTTGGCATGAGCAATAGTTCAACTTAAGTGGAATTTTAACATGCAATCCTGATTCTTCGTGCCTGACACTTTACATGGAATAATTTCATACATGAGAGAACACAAATCTTTTTTTAAAAAAGAAATAGGACAATGTCCTCAAGGAAACTGATTTTTAAAACATCCATAGGAATTCCCTTTAATATTAAATTTCTCTGAAATCTTTTTTACCTACAGTATATTCCTTGTATATTTTTTTGGCTTTTATTAACTTCCCTGGTATTTTTTGGCTTTTTGGGGGTGTCACTGCTGTTTACTCACAAAGGGAATGCTTGTGAAGTTACACATCCACTGAATGATAGTAAATCTGCTTAGCTACCTCCTTTTTGCAGGAGGAATCTGCTTAGCTACCTCCTTTTTGCATGTTGCAGATTATGAGAAAATCAGACTGAATGTTTTAGCCATTCCTTTTATATTTTCCAAATGCAAAATGGTTGCTGGCTAGGAAGTAATTAGATCTCCTCGTCCCCACCCCCTGTTTCTTTTGGACACAACGGAGTTGTACTCTTAAAAAATATCTCACGTCGATTTCCACACAGCTCCCAATGGCGCTATTCGCTGTTCATTCCAAGCGAGTAAAACAAAATAAGCAAGCATAATAATGCAATCAATAAATTTTAGCATCTGGGGAGAAACAAATGACACAGAAGTCAAAATGGAGATGTTTACTGCTATGATTGCATATTTTTTTGCATGTTTACACTGAGTTCCTTCAACTGGATTTCCATATGTCCAGCTAAGTAGCCAAGGTGACTTTCTGGTCTTTAATTACTCGGCCACCCCATGTGAACATTTTAAATGCTGTAAAATTCTTTCTTTCTATGTTCAACTGGGTTGGGTTGCACTGGCTAAGAATTAGCATCTCAAATACAGTGCAGTGGTGTCCAGGGCCTGGTTGATTAGATGTAAAATGCCAACAAAGAAGACAGGAGGAAAAAACTGCTGATATTCTTGTTTTTAATTTCAAGAGCAGGCTTATTTGATCCATTGGAGGGCTTCTTGTGGGGGAGGGGATGCATTTTGCTTCCAAAACATTTGTCAAACATTAATTCAAAATCAAAAATGGCAGAATGATTTCCTGCCATTCCGAGCTCAAAGACAAATCAATGTGTGCGTACATACACTACCAGTGCACCACTGAATCAATACAGACTTATGGGGGATTACAAAACAGTCAACCAAAGCATCCATCCATTTATCCATCTATCCATCCATGCACACACCTTAAGCCTAGATTGCACACAGTTCCAAAAATAAAACCATTCCTCAAATCCTTCCACAAGCCAAGAAAAAAATTAAAATCTTCACTCTATCTATTTTGCATCATTATGCTGTGAAGAGGAAAGTTGGAGGGTGGAGTTAGGTGTATCATTAGCTTAGAGCCTTTGCATACTCCCAAGTCCAACCCCTCGTGAATTCTGTTATCTTTCACCGATTTAGTGTTGAACTTTAGTAGATCAGATTCTTGTGTACAGGCTTGAATAAATCTTCTATCCCGCAACCTTCTATCCCGCTGACATTTTGCACCTGACATTTTGTCCTTCACAAGGTTGTCCTCTCCTGGCTCATTTTGTCCAGCTTTCTGCTGCCACTGTGGCCAATCAGACGTCTACAGGAAACCAATGCACAGATGAAAAAATAAAGACCGATTGGTGATTCCTGGAGATTAGATGGATGGGACCATGTAGTTTTCATAGCCACGTTGTTTAGGTTCATTGCCCTTGTTACCTTCTGAGATGATTTTTCCATTTTTTCAGTCTAGCCTACAGCTCGGAGGGTTTCATAATGTTCCTCAGTCCAATAATTAATCAGCTTTGCAAGTGATTCTTTTTTTTCTAAACTCAATCAAGGTGACCTAGCTAGCTACTATCACCCACTCATGGTAAGGTCTGGGAGATGGTTTAGTTATTCTTTCTGTGAAGAAGTTTCAAGGAGGATGGATCCTGCTTTTCTAGATTCAACTTCTCCTTGGAGAAAAATTTCCAAGTGGTCTGGCTGCTTCTTTTGAAATCCAGATATGATTCCAGATGTGATCCTGCCAAATTGATATCTTCATCAAGTTTTAAATAAATGTCCCTGAGATGCTTCCTCAGTTCTTCCTCTGCAAATCAGCCATCCATTTCTGTGCCATTACATCAGCCTGAATTAAAAATTACACCCTGAAATCCTCTCCCAAAAGCGAACTCTGATGATCAATTGCCATGTAGCCGAAAGAAGATTTTATATCCTGAATACTGAGTGATCATAGCTCAGATCAAGGCTAATAGCTTTTAATTAAGAGTTCCCCAATTTTCCATCTCCCCAGCTCTGGATGAGCTTCAATTGGATTGCTTGCTTAAATTATCCCAGAATGCTCCGTTCAGTGGAATTCACACCGCAGATTGCCGAGATCTAATTACGCAAGTATTTTCCAACCACTTGGTGATTCACATCTAATTTTTTTGTTGTAAAACAGAAACAGAGGTTAATGAGGGTAATTGTGTTTACTATGACTCAGAGCAAAAAAAAAAAAAAAAAAGGAAGGCAACTCCATTTTTAAAAGGCTTCCTTGTCAGGGATAAATTGATAGAAATTGTCTCAGCGTTTCCCAAAACGACCATAGCTTGATGAGATTCGGGAGTAGGAACTGAAAAAGAAAACCTGTAAAAAACTGAAAATAACAAAACCTGTGAAACAGCTGAAACTTCCAACTGAATGTGAATCACAAACGTTATATTTTGTGCCTAGAGTTCGAACACCTTTCAGACAGTATAACAGTTCACTATTGCAAAGGGCACAGTGTTGGTTGCTACACCATGTCTTACTAAGAGGAGATTTAAAAACAGAAAAAAATGGGAACATTGAAAGAAACTCTTTGTTTTAGGACATAACTGATCATAAAAAAAAACAAATGACAGTTGCATGAATGGGCAAGTTAAGGCTTAGTGGCTTAGTGGGGAAGGTCTGTAGCTTATGAATTTAATTTCTTCGCATTAGTTCCCTCATTGTCTCATTTTTCCCAATCCTAAATTTGTTTTGCACCAGTTATAAAGTCCCCAATTTTGGGCCATTTGTTTAGCAATAACAATAGCCTTTAGACTTATATACCACTTCACAGTGCTTTCCAGCCCTCTCCAAGTGGTTTACAGAGTCAGCCTATTGCCCCCAACAATCTAGATCCACATTTTACTCACCTTGGAAGGATGGAAGGCTGAGTCAACCTTGAGCTTGTCAGGAATCAAACATCTGGCAATGTGAGCAGAGTTAGCCTGCAATACTGCATTGTAACCACTGGGAAGGAAGGAAGGAAGGAAGGAAGGAAGGAAGGAAGGAAGGAAGGA
>BLBF01000068.1:7873091-7883511 GCA_015471245.1 Laticauda colubrina
AAAACAGACAGAAGAAACCAGAAACACCAATCAATCAAACTCCAAGTCCAGTGAACACAGATCTAGACTCTTAACCAATCAGAATAGACCAGCCTCGAATTTGAAACCAGAAGCTGTGAGACCCACATCCATACAGAAGCCTGATGATGGCAGATGAGATTCTGCTGAAACGTTGCTACAACTTTAACAGCACTACAATGACATGAGATAATACCCAAGGAAAGCTGAACAGCATATACACACACACACACACACATTTAGTCAATCCTTATTCTCTTGCTCCTTCCTCTTCTCTAACCAACTGTAAGGGGCCATAGAAGGAGCGTTCACGTCGCGACCCCTGTCAGGTATCTGTTTACCTGCGAATCTTTCTACCACGCTACACCAACCTACACCAATAGTGTTCTACAGTGGCTGGGAAAAGTGTAGCGACACGAGAGAAGAAGACCAACTGTAAAACTTGTCCCATATTTTATAATAATCTGATTTTCCTTATTTTTTAATTCCTTTGTCAATTTGTCCATTTCTGTGCACATCCAGATTTTCCTAATTATTTCAAATTCATTTGGAGTGAAATACTCGTTTCAATCAGTGAAACATTACTACAAGATGTCTATGGAGATTCTCAGTCATCCAGATCATAGCTGTGCCAAAAGATCCTTTTTCAAGAGGCAACTGGACTTTCTGGTTTTTCTTTGAAAACATTTTGCTTCTCATCCAAGAAGCTCCAGAGCTGAAGAAGCTTCTTGGATGAGAAGCGAAACGTCTTCAAAGAAAAACCAGAAAGTCCAGTTGCCTCTTGAAACAGCACCTTTGTGATTACTGCAAGATATTTCTGCAGCCAAATTCCAAAGCAGGAGACTCGATGAAGTCAAATTTTCCAAAGCACCTGAAAGCAGGACAAGAAACAATGGATGGAAACTAATCAAGGAGAGAAGCACCCTAGGACTTAGGAGAAACTCCCTGACAGTGAGAACAATTAACCAGTGGAACAACTTGCTTTCAGAAGTTGTGGGTGCTCTGACACTGGAGGTTTTAAAGAAGAGATTGGACAACTATTTGTCTGAAATGGGATAGGGTCTCCTGCTTGAGCAGTGATTGGATTAGAAGACCTCCAAGGTCCCTTCCAACTCTGTTATTCTGTTATTGAGTTATTCAAATCAACCTAGTTTTCCAGATATCAGGATTTATCAACATTTGGAGACATAAAACTCATGGAAGAAAGCAATCACATCATGTCAACAGTCATAATCATTACCCATTCCACCATCTCAAATACATTTCCTCAAAGCTATTCTTTTATTACATTTTTTTTTATAAAAGCTCTGCTTCCCTATAAAATAGGGAAACATGTGTTTGCCCAGATGTTGCTTAATTTCAAGTCCTATTGCTCCAGACAATACAGCCTTCAGTGAGAAATGATTATAGTGGTAACTCTCAGAAACATCTGGAGGACCATACTTCTTCATTTCCCCTTGGGATTTTTCTAGGGTTTGCCAACTACTTTTTACTGAATTTAATGGATTTAATAGCATCTTTCTGACAGACAAAAGTTAAGAAGGCAACATTTCTGCTGACATGGAAGTAAGGTGTTATCCTGAGATGTGCCAGGCTGCTGTTAAGACATGAGACTGGAATTACAGATAGCCTTTGACTAAATGACCAAAAGGGGGCCTGGACTTTAGATTGTTAAGTGACAAATTTGCTAAGTGAGTTTGATAGCAGTCTTCCGATATCTCAGGGGCTGCCGCAAAGAAGAGGGAGTCAAGCTATTCTCCAAAGCACCTAAGGGAAGGACAAGAAGCAATGGGTGGAAACTAATCAAGGAGAGAAGCAACCTAGAACTAAGGAGAAATTTCCTAATAATGAGGACTGTTAGGAAACCAGTGGAACAACATGCCTCCAGAAGTTGTAGGTTCTTCATCACTGGAAGTATTTAAGAAGATATTGGACAATCATTTGACTGAAATGGTGTATGGTTTTCTGCCTGAGGAGGCTGTTGGACCTTCCAACTTTGTTATTCTATAGATATGAGGTTTTGCCCCATTCTACGAATGTTCTTGCCATGTTTGTCAAGTAAATCACTGCAGTTGTGAAATTAGCAACCCGGTTGTTAAGTGAATCTGGCTTCCCCATTGACTTTGCTTGTCAGAAGGTCACAAAGGTTGATCACATTACCCTGGGACACTGCAACCATCAAAAATAGAAACCAGATACCATCTGACTTTTGATCATGTAACCATGAGGAGGCTGCAACAGTCATAAGTCATAAGTGTGAAAAACAGACACAATTCACTTTTTTCTAGTGTCGTCATAACTTCAAAACTATCATTCAACGAACTGTTGTAAGTTGAGGGCAATCTATATTGCTGAACTTGGTCATGTTGCAAAGAAGGATCCCACCAGGTTTCCCTCTTTTAGAGAGAACTGAGATTTGGTTCTGTGCACAAATGTAATCAGAGAAATGTGTGCAAAAGCAAACCTGCTTCCTGAACGCTCATAAATTTTTAAGTATGGAAATGGGATCCAAGGGGAGAAACAGAAAGGCATGAATTGAGGCCCTCACTCCAAAGAGCATATCTTGAGTTACGCAGAAACTTAAAAAGAAATGTAAAAGAGAAGGTGGGGGGGGGCACAAAAGATTGAAATATCTCTCGGAAGATTAAATGTGAGGCTGAAGTAAGATGAGAGCACCATGAAAGGAAAATTCAGTACAGATGGTCCCATGAATACCAGCTTTATCCATTACTAGCTGGATACCCATGCTTCGTGACAAAACTATGTGATCGGGCTATGCAGGGAAAATTCGGTTCACCATCCACTGGGTCAGTGGTGGGTTGGTGATTGAAACACATAAGGGAATATCGCTGTGACCGCCTTGAGTCCATAAGCAATTCCATAGGTGGAAGGCATAGGCATTTTGGTGAGGTACCGACATTTAGTACTGTAAGGAGGCCCAGGCCGCTCCTGAGTGAAGGACTGGAAGGTCTACCAGTTTGAACTGAGGTAACAAAATGGGAGGCAACTGGCAGTTGGAACAGAGTTATTCCCCACCTGAAATAACTCCCCAGAGTTATTTCAGGTGGGGAGGGGGAGTAGAACTCCTTAGCATCAGAGCATGTTAATTACTGTACAAAGAAATACTAATGATCTGATGGCCATTTTGAAAAATCCTTTCTTAGAGAGCACCTAGAAGTCAAGAGGAACACACGTGCCAAATTTCAAGTTTGTAGGCTTTACGGTTCTAGAGATTTTGTGATGAATGAGTGGTACTTGGCTTTTATATAATAGATTCATAGGAGAGACCACTCCCTTTTGTGAAGAACTAAAAATGTGCGTTCACACAGAGAGATACAAATGACCCAAAAACCTTAGCTGAATCTAGCAAAAATTATATTTTATACTTCTATTTCCCCTCCTTTAAAAAAAAAAAAAAGAGGGGGGGGATACCTAAAAACCAAGAATAAAAGGACTCATTAATAAGAGTCTTTGTTTGAAGTAGACAAGCTCCTTTGTAGTCACTTATTTATATTTTTTGTTTGGCTGTGCTAAGCAAAAAAATCTGGAGCCACTGTAGTCTACTCCACCGCCCATCTCAGTCTATTCAACAAGGCAAAGCTTAGAATTGTGACAACTGGACTACTCAGAGAAATAAGCTCCTATTTCAAAGCCATCTCGAGTTTTTTTTCCTTCTTCTTCTTTTTCCTCCAATGTATGTTGATCCTTCTATTAATGGAAACCCCTGTGAATAAATATCTTGTTCTCTACCCAACACTTTGATCTTCATTCATCACATTCCTTAAGGTCACTCTGAAATGCAAGTTGCCCACAGAATATAGCAGCCCAGGATTGGAAATCAGAAAGGACATAAGGTTGAAATAAGATGTTGAACGTTCAGGTTTCCTGAACTTCTTTAAAGAAGATTTGAAATAATAACTTACTGAAAACCTAAGGGGCTACTTGTTCATTCATTACAGTTCTTGGTAGTATTGTGTCAACTCCGTTTTTCCTTCCTGCAAGCAACTTCATTTGTTTCCTTCATGTACCTTGTATGGAGCACCAATTTTCTGAACTCAAACCATAGTTGTGTGATTTTTCATGTCAAACTCAAATACCAACCAAAGTTGGCATCTTCACCATCCTAACCATCATTCAGAGATTATTCCACAACCACTGCTCATTCTGAAGACAGCATGGGGTGTATTTGAAATGCATGTATTTATTTATTTATTTATTATTTTATTTGTTTGTCAAACATGTACAAGATAACAAGTATAGGTAAACATAAACATGAACAAAGGAAGTAAATACAGATAAATGGAGACAGTAAGACAGGGACGGGAGGCATGCTGGGGCGTTTATGCATGCCCCCTTTAAGGATCTCTTAAGAATGGGGTGATGTCCATGGTAGAAACTTTGAGGATGAAGCTGTGAGGGGTTGAGGCTGGGTAGGACATTCCAGGTGCTGACCACTCTGTTGCTGAAGTCATATTTTCTGCAATCGAGTTTGCAGTGGTTTACCTTGAGTTTGTATTGATTGTTTGCCCATGTATTATTGTGGTTGAAGCTGAAGAAGTCATTGACAGGCAAGACATTGTAGCAGACAATTTTGTGCATTATGCTTAGATCAGATCTCAGGCGGCACAGTTCCAGATTATCCAAGCCCAAAATTTCAAACCTGAAGACATAGGAAATTGTGAGAAACAATACATGTAATATGTATTGAACTTGGTATTTACATTAACAATCCCCCTTAAAGGGCATGGACTGCTGAAGAGTGGCGTGGTAGCCTAGAGGTACTTGCCTCATGCTCAGGATGTTGTAAATTTTATCCTAGGTAGTGGCAGATACTTCTCCCTCTGGGCACAAAGAGAAAATATCTGCTGTGAACTCCGCATAGGTGTCAGGAAGGGCATCCAGCCAGTAAACAGTCAAAACCATTTAGTCAACCCCAACTCTACCCCGATGCAAGGGATTACAGGGTCATTAAAAGAAAAAAACAAGGGAGGTGGACTGCTTGACTTGAAAAGCACAAAAGCTAGTCTTGGTACCAAATTATGTGTACCAAGAGCACTATGGCAGTGAAACCAATTTTCTAGAAAGATGGTGAACTTCTCTTCATTGGATACATTCAAAGAGAGGTCAACTAACATGTAGTAGATTGAAAAAAGACCATGCCCCACCCTGTGGTCTTTGTGCTCCTTTCTCCTCCTTCTTTTAATCTTTTAATGATACTTTTTAGCATAACTATGATTATTGTTATTACTTATATTTGCAATGTTTCTGATTAGAGTGGTGGGCAGCACACAGATTCAATAGCTTGAGTGACTCCTTCCATCTCTCGGATTCTAGGATAAAATCTAGGCTGGTTGTGTCAGATTGTTTTTTACATTTAACATGTTATTCCCAGGAGAGGCATTTCTTTGCTCTCATTGTGTTTTACAGGATAGCAACTGGGAACTAGGCATTTAGGCTTAAATTATTGATGGCTAACTTCTAAGTAAGATTTGTTTTTTGAAAGAGAAAAAAAAATCCCACTGTCTGATTATTAATGTAGATTGGTTAAACTGAGTTTTAGATAAAAGAGACGAGGGAAAAAAAATTTCAAGGAGGAAAATTGATGTTTTTGATCCAAAACAAGCGGTCAAGTAAAGTCAGAAATCGAAAGATTTAGGTCAAGCAAATCTATAGACAGGTTAATTTAGATCAAAATTGGGTGAGTTTGGGGACCAGTAGGCTACATATGAAATTTGAGAACATATTGTAAGTGATTTCACTGTAAGAGAAGGAGTAGAAGAACCTGAGGATAGAATCAAAAGAAGAATCAGCCTAGAATCTCTATGTAGTCACAAAGTTCAATCCCTCTTTGCATTCCATTAACCGATACATAGCTCCAAAATAGTGCTAACCTTTAGTTGAATAGATTCCTCTGCATAAGCATAAGCAATTGATCAGCTTAATTGGGACTTCATGCATGGTCCCACATGATCTTTTATGCCTGACACTCACAAAATATCTGTTGATATGACCAATTATAAAAAACCCAGCCATTATCAGAAGTTATACTGACAAGGTACCACTCCAGTTATGTTTTCTACTATTCCAATCATGCATGATTTACATTTTCAACTAACAAATCTCATTTGTATAATTAAAGTTTCCTGTACCACTTCTGTCAGTCTAGAAAACCCTGAAGCAGTTTACAATCACCATAAAATAATTTTCAAATTAAACACAGGAAAAATGGAGAAGTGAAAGCAAGATAGGGTAGAAACCATTCATTTATGTAGAAATATTGGAGTTGATTCCTGAGAAAAAAGCAGGCTAAAAGGTGAGCATTGTAAGTTGCCTGAAAGGTATCAACATTGGTATTGGTGTCTGGCAGAGATGTGGTCATTCTTGTGCATAATTATGCACAGGTGTCAATACACACCTATGTTGAGAAGGGGATGATGGTAGTGGTGGGATTTTAAAAATGCTACTACTGGTTCTGTGGCATGGCTTGGTGGGTGTAGTTTGTGGGCATGATAGGGGAAGGATACAGCAAAATTATCATTCCCTCCCTAACCCACTAACCTGCTTTCCAGCTCCATTCTCCTGTGCAGGGCAACCAAAGAAGATTCAGCTGATCAACTGGGAATTGGGAAGCAGAGAATAGATGGGGGGCGAGGCCAGTCAGAGGTGGTATTTGCTGATTCTCTGAACTACTCAAAATTTCCACTACCGGTTCTCCAGAACTGGTCAGAACTGGCTGAATACCACCTCTGGTTGATAGGTAAGTGTAGATGGCATTGGTTGAAGATAAACCAATGGATGCACCTTTCAAATCCCAATTATGTGTTGTGTGGAGATCTATGTCCTGCATGTTGATCCAACTTTCTGTTGGGAGGCGGATGGAAGGCAAGGTACATTTAAATGATGAAATGGGACATCTGAAAGATTTAAGTATAAAAGCAACAACTATGCAACTCTCTCAGAATGACAGTTGTATATATCTCCTGACATGCAGTGATGCTGAAGTCTTCTCCAAACTTTAGGTGTCGTCATGGAAGACGTCATCTTCCAAGTCATCACCAAGTCACCACCCAAAGCTGTAACATATAACATAGAATCCCTCCCAAAATGTGCTCACCTGATTAAATTAGAGACACACTTAAACCTAGATTTAACTATGTGATTCCAAAATCTTAATCTGAGGGAAATACTGTATATGGACATCTGAATGTGGACTGTTGAGTTACAAGGAGTTATTATGCTTTTTCATCATTGAAGCCAAAGAGAGAGTAAAAGTTCAGGATCTTATCAAAGCTTCTCATGTTCCTGTGAAGAAGGTTGAACATCCAGTGATCCTAACCCTAAAAATAAGAGAAAGACAAGGAAACCAATGTTCAATGTTCAGTGGTTTAACTAACCCATTCCATGCTTCTCCCCTTTAAGTAAAGTCAGGAAGGAACTTTCTCATCCTTAAAGGTAAAAATAAAGGTTCCCCTCACACATACATGCTAATCATTTCCAGCTTTAGGGGCGGTGCTCATCTCCGTTACAAAGCTGAAGAGCCAGCGCCATCCAAAGACGTCTCCGTGGTCATATGGCTGGCATGACTAAATGCCGAAGGCGCACGGAACATTGTTACCTTCCCACCAAAGGGGTCCCGATTTTTCAACTTGCATTTTTACATTCTTTTGAACTGCTAGCTTGGCAGAAGCTGGGACAAGGAATGGGAGCTCACTCCGTGATGCAGCTCTAGGGATTCGAACCGCTGAACTGCCGACCTTTCTGATCGATAAGCTCAGCGTCTTAGCCACTGAGCCACCACATCCCCTCTCACTCTTACCTTCACTCAATTTTGGTTTGTACACAGTTGAGAGAAGAACCTTTTTTTCCCCTCAAAAATCACATCAACTTTTGTATTGAACACAACATTTGTTGGGACAAGCAGAAACAAAAAAAAAACCCAAGCCCATTAATCCTATCTGCTTATTTTATCTCCTGAACCCAAAATTATAAACATTAAAGGTAAGAGTTTGGGGAAAAGAAGAAAAACAGGTCTCCCCTAGATAAGATCTCTTTCAGAGCCAACCGATTTCACATTTTGTTTGCTGTTAGCGTTCAGCCATGACAGCGTCTTTGGAAGGATCTGCCCAGTTTGAAGATGACTTTTAATTGGCACATGATCAGTTACCAAATGTGCTAAGTTCTTCATGGAGATTAATTTGACTGTGAAATCCTAGACCAAAAAAGGGAGGGGATCTTTCAAAGCAACCATAAACTGACCTACTTCCATAGCTGATGATCAGAGCTGGGCTAAGGATTCCATTTCTTTCATCTCATGACCAATTTGCTGCTGATAGACTCTATTCATCTGCAGAAGATCGTTAATTGATCGTTAACTGATGAATCCGTATACAGACAGAAGGTTATACAACTTGTAACTGGAACAATCTTGAATTGAACACACTCAAAACCGTAGAAATGGTGGTAGACTTGAGAAGAAACCCTCCCATATTACCACCTCTTACCATACTAGACAACACAGTATCAACAGTAAAGACCTTCATATTTCTAGGTTCTACGATATCACATGACCTAAAATGGACACCTAACATCAAAAACGTCATCAAAAAAGCACAACAAAGAATGTTCTTTCGATGCCAACTCAGGAAGCTCAAACTGCCCAAGGAGCTGCTGATCCAGTTTGACAGAGGAATTATTGAGTCTTTCATCTGCACCTCTATAAATGTCTGGTTTGGTTCTGCAACCCAACAGGACAGACAAAGACTTCAGAGAGTAATTAGGACTGCAGAAAAAACAATTACAACCCACCTGCCTTTAATTGAGGACCTGTATCCTGCACGAGTCAAAAAAAGGGCTGTGAAAATATTTACAGACCCCTCACATCCCGGACATAAACTGTTTCAACTCCTACCCTCAAAACGACGCTATAGAGCACTGCACACCAGAACAACTGTACACAAGGACATCACTCTGCTAAATAATAATTCCCTCAACCCTGTTCAACTATTACAAAGTCTGCACTACCATCACTGTTAATCTTGTCATCACTCCTTATCCCCTCCCACTTGTGGCTGTATGACTGTAACTTTGTCGCTTGTATCCTTATGATTTATATTGATTGTTTCCTAATATGATTTGATTGCTTATTGTACCCTATGACTATCATTAAGTGTCGTACCTTATGATTCTTGACTCTACAAATGTATCTTTTCTTTTAATGTATACTGAGAGTATTTACACCAAGACAAATTTCTTGTGTGTCCAATCTCATTTGGCCAAGAAAGAATTCTATTCTATTCTAAATGGATGGTGACTTTCATCAAAGTAATATTTTGAGCCAAGATTCTGAGTCTTCATTCTGCTATCTCGGCTAATATCTCTCTCCAAGCCAGTGCAAACCCCCTTTACAGAGACATACTGAACACCTTGGATATCTCGAAAGTGTCAACTTGAACTTTTAATACCTCCTCCTCTCTTATTTTATATTCTGGGAGAGCTCAAGGTCACTGAGCAAATGATATACCTATTCCATGAATAGAGGCATCATTATGAGTGCAATTTGCAGCAGAAAGGAAAGAAAATCACAACTGTTTAATTAACACCCCATATGCTAAGAATCTGAGCTGGGGGGAGGAGAGAGAAGGGAGAGGGAACCAAAAATAAAATCAAAGAAATAATAGAGGGGGGAAAAGAAAGCTTTTCTTTAACCCCTTTTTCGATTGTTCTTTTGTTTCAAATACCCACAAATTCTCTTCACTACAAAAATCTTTTTTACAAAAAGATTTATTTTGAATGATGCTTATCTGTTGAGAATAGATTTTCCCCCTCCTTTTTTTAAAAAAAAAAAATTAATGGAGCTCTATTGCAAAAAAAAAAAAAATATTAATCATTCTCTTCTTTCTATGTTCCTTGAAGCTACAAGTTCTTTTAAAAATACACAAAAGGAACAGTAGATTCTGTTTCCCTTTTTTTTCCAAACGGCAGACTTTTTCATATAAAATTGGAGAATTTTAGAGCTTTTACTCCCTTGCTTGAGATATCAAAACATAAAAATGTGGAATCCTTGGTGGCCTCTGAGCCTAAATGTATTGCTTGCAGGTATTTCATTAGCCAACTAGGTAACATCTTCAGTGCTAGTGAGTGAGGAATTTGTTCACTATTTATATACAGTAATTAAAAAGAACAATGAACTTTTGTAAAGTTGTCCTGTGCTATACTTCTGAGAACCCACTGGCTGTAGCTGCACATAAAGGTTGTATAGGGTCAAATCTTGTTAGTATTTGGGAAGGTATTTTTACTTTCCCTTTACATAGTTATTTCTTCTTCTTCTTCTTCTTCTTCTTCTTCTTCTTCTTCTTCTTCTTCTTCTTCTTCTTCTTCTTCTTCTTCTTCTTCTTCTTCTTCT
>BLBF01000068.1:7883521-7896400 GCA_015471245.1 Laticauda colubrina
CTTCTTCTTCTTCTTCTTCTTCTTCTTCTTCTTCTTCTTCTTCTTCTCCTCCTCCTCCTCCTCTTCCTCCTCTTCCTCCTCCTCCTCCTCCTTATCATTCCCTTCCTCATCACCCTTCTTCATATCCTCCTTTTTTCTCACCGTATGATTAACCTATTCAGAAGCATCACCAAAATTCAATTCTTCTTAGGGTGCCTTTACAATTCTCAATTTATCTCCAACATCTTAACTTGTTAGACAGGCAAATCCCAAGTTTCAGGATTGAAACTATAGAGGTTTGGGTTGATTGACATGCTTCAGTAGGGACATGAATCACATATGTAATTGTTGGGAAAGTTTTAAGGCAGGTGTAGGCAGGCCATGACAGAATGGCTCTTTTAAGAATCAGCCTACCTCAAGCACATGAAATACATATGAAACAGTGGTGGGATTCACAATTTTTTTACTACTGGTTCTGTGGACGGGGCTTGGTGAACGTAGTGTGGCATGGCTTGGTGGGCATGGCAGGGGAAGGTTACTGCAAAATCCCATTCCTTCCCTACCCCACTAACCTGCTTTTCAGCTCCATTCTCCTGTGCAGGGCAACAAAAGGAGACCCAGCCAATCAGCTGGGACTTGGGAGGTGGAGAATAGATGGGGGCGGGGCCAGTCAGAGGTGCTATTTGCCGGTTCTCCAAACTACTCAAAATTTCCGCGACCGGTTCTCCAGAACTGGTCAGAACCTGCTGAATCCCACCTCTGGTATAAGATGAAAACAGTCTCCTTCAGATTTTTCTTATGAGCTTCCCAAGAAGATCGGATTGACCAATATGAAAAAGAAGAATGGTGCACTAAAAGATGCTTTAGTTAAACCCATCAAAGCCATAGGGGTGAGGATGACTGGATCTTAACCGCTTGGCTCAACGTTTCATCTCCACTCCCTAGAATTCTAATGCATTTTGAACAAGTTGCAGATTTGGAAAGTGTCAACTTAAATTCTACCTGGAGAAGGTGCCTGAAGAGCTCTTTGGAATTGCATCAATTGTTATTTCAAGCACACAGCCCTGCACGGTGCATTGCTTTTCTCACTAGAAGATTTTCTGATAGCTAACAAGCTACAGCTGTTGCAAAGCTTTAAATAACACTTCCAAGTGCTACTCTGAATTCAGTGGCAAATCCATCCGGGTCCCTGGATTTTCTGTGCAGTCATGATGATTTATGACAAGCAATCCTGCTATTACCAGGCTGCAAGGAGAAGCTCCTCAGGACTAAATCCTAAATAAATTAAAGAGATATGAGATGCACTGCAAATAATTTTTAAGATGAGTTTGTCTACACAAGAGCTTCCTGCTTAGAAAGTTGATGTGGTATCACAACCATAAGGCTGAACCAGAAGCTCAAAGGAGCAGGACTCCTACTACAAGGGCTACAGATTAGAAGACTTGCCTAAGGTAATTTTAGCTGGATAAAACTATTTGAATCCTACTCACAGTGAATACAGGGATATTCTATATAATTTCATGCAGAGGTCCCTTTTCATGTAGAACATCTACCTACGTCCATGGTCTCTAGGAGTCAACAATGACCTCATGGCACATAATCAAACAATCAAGCAATCAGATGCATATCAGATATACGGTATTTCTTTTTACAACCCTGTAATCTCTTTTTATCAGGGTGGAGTCCCAAATGGAGCTGAGAATTTACTAGCTGGATACCCTTCCTTACATCTATGCAGAGTACACAGCAGATATTTTTTCTTTGTATCATGATACAGAAAACATCTGTCACTGCCTAGGATTGATCTCTCAACCTCCTGAGTATGAAACGAGCATCTTCACCTCTAGGCCACTGCACCGCTCGCTACCATTGTAGAATACTCACTGAAGAATTATCTTGTTTCTCAGGAAATGTTCCTGCTGCCATCCAGCTTAAGTTGATCATTCTGTAAGATTGCCTGCATTTTTAAGTCCCTTTGGACAGAGGCAAATGTTCAAAACTACCAAGAATGCTGAATGTAGCCAAAGGTTCATCTCATTTTGTATTCTGCATCACACGTGGCAAACCACGTGTGTTGCAGGATCTTACAATAGTCTTCTTCCTCTCTTGTTTCTCACACAGTTGATATTGATGACATGTTCAGAAAGTAGCACAGAACCATCCGGAGAGCAGTTCTACCTTCTATTTAATTTATCTTGACCTCTTTTAACACTCAGGTCAGAGGTGTCTTTACCTTTGAGGGCAGCAAATTCCATAAATACATGGCTTACAGAGATCAAGAGATTAACCAGAAAGAAACTACCTTAGATCGCTCTGTTCTTTGAGAAGGGACTGGCTCTTCTAAGCATCAGGCATCAAACACCTGGTTATAATAACAGTTCAGGATAAGATGTAGGCAATTTTCATTCTTAGATTTAATAGTGATACTGGGAGAGAGGGGATAAATGTTTATTTTATTCGAGGATAGTGACCATTTTATTTCAAAAAGAATAACATATTTTCAAGCATGAATTACGACATGAGGATCTAAAATCAGGCACTTAACCAACCAGGTATCCCATGAGGAGAAAATGGTTGAAAGAAAGGCAGAATACTGTTTGATAATTGGGAGGGAGGATGAATTTTCTGAAGTCCAGCTGCACTTTGAAGTCCGTCAAAACAAAGATGCATTGTGCTGTTTATGTTTCATCCTATGAATGCAGCAAATGAAACAAATTCTATACTTAATTAAATATAAAATACGAGAGGGGGATTGGAAGAAAATTGTTATGAAGAAGCTTAAAGGTTGGAGAAATGAGAGAGGACAGGTAAACTAAATGGCTATGGAGATTCTCAGTCATTCAGGACATAGCGGTCCCCAAGGTGTTTTTACAATAAGCAACTGGACTTTCTGGTTTTTCCTTCTCATCCAAGAAGCTTCTTCAGTTTTGACTGAATGGTTGGGAATAGAAGAATTCATATTCTTTTCAGACATCTGATCATTAGCACTCTTTGTAAGAGTTGTTGAGGCCACGGAGGTTTATTTGAGATGTCTGCAAGGAATATAAGTCCTTCCATTCTCCACCATCCAGTCAGAACTGAACATCAAGCAAAACCCCTGCAAAGAAAAACAAGGAAGTTCAGTTGCCTCTTGAAAAAGCATTTTTGGGACAACACGTAAACTAGTTTGGTCAATAAAGGCATCAGGACAGGATATTCATAATAATGTAATGTTACAATTGTTTAAAAGCATGGTGAGATGGTTTTTATGCTTTTTAATTACAGCAAGAGTCATTGGTTTTACAGTGTGGCCTTGAAGGATTATATATGGCAACATAAATTTAGCCAAACTATTCAGTTCATTTAAAACATTTGCAAAAGTTATAGCCCCTCAACTCATTCTTGATTGCTGATGATTACATGGCAACATTTTGGAAGGGGTTGGCTAGGACCTTCTTCCTAAGGCTTCCTCAGACTGGCCCAAGGCCATTCTGCTGGTTTGGGGAATAGGTAGATTAGAACTCAGGACTTCCCATTCTTCCTGGAGCATCTTTAACCAGAACAGAACAGAATAGAGTATTACTTCACTGGTCAAATGTGATTAGACATACAAGGAATTTGTCTCTGGAGCAGAGGCTCTCCGTGTACATGCAAAACAGACTAATAATAATTACAATTATACCAATAACAGGGGATAGTAGAGAAAATAAGAATTATAATAATAATACTGCAGCCATACTACATGGGTAAATGTATTGGGAATTAGGTGTTCAGTAGAGTGATGGCACAAGGGGAAAAAAATTGTCTCTTTGTCTAGTTATTTTAGCCTGCAATGCCCTATAGTGCCATCCCGAGGGGAGAAGTTGAAACAGTTTTATGTCCAGGATGTGAGGGCTCTATAGATATCTCCTTAGTCCTCCTTCTGAGTAACAAGGAATCCAATTCAGACATCAATGGGCTTTGTAATATCCCCCCCTCATTCTCACACTCCCAAACTATTAAAAAGGAGTTGGCATTTTGACTTTCTACACCAAACCTCCAAACAGCTAGCAAGAATTCTTGCAAGTCCATATATTTATACTGAGTTTAGAAAGGATAGCCAAGAAAGCTTTCCATCCCAGCCTAACCCCCAATGCTACTCTTAAAAGCAATATTCCACTGCTGAACAAATTTTCCATTATTCAAGATTTTTTTTTTCTCTTCACCCAGCCAGATCTCGATGTCATTTCTCTGTCCTTTGCAATGAGCTCTGCCACCCTTCACTAGGGAAGGTAGGATATTAATTTGCAATATATACCTAAGTTCTCAACAGGAAATTGTTTCAGCTTTCTGACTGCCCTCTCCTGTTTATCAAAGAATGTGTCACTGATAGCTTAAGGAGGACCGGGGCACATTTACCATACGGGGTGGACCTGTGTGAAAGCAAAAATATTTTTTTTGGGTGCTATACCTATTATATATACATATACACATCATTTTCCTGTTGGCATTCAGCTTTGTTTGGGTATTTTCCCACATCATTATAGTTGTGCTTTTAAAGTTGTAGCAACGTTTCGGCAGAATCTCATCTGCCATCCTCAGGCTTCTGTATAGAGTTAGTTCCTGGTTTCAAATTTGAGGCTGGTCCATTCTGATTGGCTGGGAGCCTGGATCTGTGTTCATTGGACTTGGAGTTTGATTGATTGGTGTTTCTGGTTTCCTCTGTCTGTTTTGTGGCTTATATATATATATGGTGTTTTCGGGTCTTTTCCCATGTAAGATTGAGAGTATTTGGCAACATTTAGATGAGTTCCCACTCATCATCTTCAGGCTGGTGCTTTAGGCTTCGTGCTTTTGCTCGCACAAGCACTAAGCCGAAAACACCAGCCTGAAGATGGCGAGTGGGATCTCGTTGAAATGTCACCAAGATACTCTCAATCTTACACAGGAAAAGACCCGAACACGCCAAGACCTGCATATACATACATATATGCCTGTACCCGTGAAAATCTATGAATATATACATATATATATAGTTTATCAAGTTTTTCTGATTGTATACCTAATAGAAAAAGTTCGGGTTTAAAATCTACATTGAGTTCAAAGCATAGAAGTGTTTATTACTGCTATCTCTCATACTAGAATCTGATCCACTAACAACCAAGGCTAAATTGGCACTAGATAAAAGTTAACATAATTCATAGGGGTTCTAGGTTTAGAACTTTTGTCACAATGCAATGACTCCAAACTGATGACATGTTTAACCCTGCCTTCCAGCTCAGCCTCTTCTTCTCCTACCAAACCTGATCTACCTTTCATTCAATAATATCTCCCAAAGTTTTGTTTTAACTTGGTTATACTATGTCCAGAGTCCCTTGCTTTGTGGTATGAGCAGCTATGTGGATGGATGGATGGATGGATGGATGGATGGATGGATGGATGGATGGGAGGGAGGAGGGGAGAGGGAAGGAAGGAAGGAAGGAATGATGGAAATTATTGAAAATGTCTGGAGGAAACATTTCACAAGATGCTGAAGACTTTTTGTTTTTATTTACTTCCTCTGTTGAATGCTATTTCTTTAAAAAAAAAAAAACCTTTGGCACTTCACCCACTCCTACTAGTCTAGTTTTCCAATGTGATGTAATGAATCTTGATTAGAATAAAGATTCCTGTTTTTCTGATAATTAATTTGACATGTTTTACATTGCCTTAATTTGTAGTCTCCTGAATGTCAGCTGCTCTGGAAACATGGCCGAAGGGCGGTTTAAGTTGCATTTAAATAAACAGCTAAAACTTTGAAGAAATGTTGGCTCGTTTGTTTTCATCACGGGTATTCTTGCTCTTTTCGGCTTTTTGAAAGGCAGGGTGACATTTCAAATGTCTTTAGGATGCAAAACACATATCCAACATCCCACCAAGGACATTGTAGTGTAAGAACCAATGCAGGATGTCATTGAAGAGTAAATAACACTTTTGGAAAATTCAGATATCAATCAACGTATGCACATGCCGTCTTTCTTAAGATACGGATAAAACTAAGGACTATCAGCAAAGAACAGGGGCAAACATTGAACGTATTTGCTAAGGTGGCATGGCTAGGCCTTGCTAGCAAGCTGCCAATTTCAGGGGCAGTGAAGAAGAAGTCATAAATATTGTCCTTGGAGCAGCTCTGCTAAATCCCTGGAGCCATTTTGTTATCTTGGTGGCTTCCTTCCATCATCAACTGGGCAAACATGTCTGTTCCTAAAGAGATTCAGACATTGCTTTTCAGTGGATATTAGGAGCAGGGTGTAATCTTGGCCAGAAGGTAAATCATGAACCTGGGACAGAATTTACATCACATGTGGAACATACTAATCCAGAGGAGGCTATCTTAATCTGTTGAAGGTCGGCCAATCTGTTGAAGGATTTGTGCTTAAAAGGAGAGTTGCCGAAACAAGGAATGGATGAAGAAAGAGTCAAAAATGAGAAGGGGAAATTCCTAGTTCTACCTCTACAGATCCTGACTCACAATTGTTGTGTGATGCTAAAACAAACAAAAAATCCAGAAGGCTCCTAACAGGCCGATTAACATGAAAAAGAGAAAATTTCAAAAAAAATAATAATAATAACTAAGGCAATTTTGGAAAGTGTCTAAGGCCCTAAGACAGGGGCTACAAAAACCAACTGTAAACACATTGATCTGCAGTTGTGTTGATCTGCAATTATTTATTTATTTATTACTGGTTTTCTGGGTGTTGGTGCTCTGTTCTGCTCATCCCAACTCTCCATATAACTGTTTTGTTCCAAAGACAATCCTTCATCTTGGGTGGACATTGTTCAGCTGAAGATGACACAGCCATCTGCAAAGCCCCTGACTGGGACTTCATACACTGAAGATTAGAAGGAAGTTTAAGTTAAGAAGCAGAATGGAAGTTTTTCAGGATCAGCAAATCGGATTGCCTGCAAACCTCCCTTGCTAATCAGCAGCAAGACTAGAAAGATTTAAATTATCCTGACTACAGTCAACAAACTCCATTTTGAAATAGGTGTTGGGAGTAGAATAGGGAGACCCAGATGTAAACACTGCTTTTAATGGCCATGTCTTACTGGCAGGATTATTACGGTAGCTCTATTATTATTACAATGGAAACAGATTATGTATAGTTCATCAGAAGTGATCCCTACGGGAGGGGATTACCATCCTATGAAGATGTTTCCTCAACCCTTGAAAAAATTATCTTTTCCATGTGGATTTCTCCTTTTGCTAGTGATTCTGATAATGACCTAAAAACATAGGCAGGAAAGCTGTTTAAACTTTTAAAGAAAGAAAGAGAGAGGCATTATCAGCTGTTGGATGGCCATGAAAGACAACTGCTGGGTTGTTTAGTGGTCCAAAAGTGCATCAGCTGTGAAGGAAGAGCTAAGGTGGTCCGTAATATCAAGATATAGCTCTCTAATTTGCTTGCTCTCTAACCTCCCAATCTGCAGGGAACTGGGAAATTCAAGACTGTAATTGCAGGGCATAACAGAATAACTGCTCAAGCAGGAAACTCTATACCTATTTTAGATAAGGGGCTGTCCAATCCATCTGAGGCCAAATTCCAGGATTTATCTTATCTACCACAAATAAAACTTCCTCCATTAAATGTTGACCCATAAGGTGGGCACAGTGTTCTGATCAAGGCTTCCTGAGACAGTAACTGTTATATATTTGAATAGTCCATTTTGATTGGTCCGCCTGACAGCAGGAATTTTGAAGAGCCAACATTGGCCGTGAGCCGTGAGCAGCCGCTATAAAAGAGGTTGCCGCGGCTCTGCTATAGAGAGCAGTCACAGAGAGACAAATAAAAAGAGCTGAAGTATCACTGGGTCTCGAGTCGTTCGTTCCCACAACAGAACACTGGCAATGAACAAAGGAAATCGTTGAGCACGTGGCCAGAAAACCAAGCTAAACAAGATGGCCAGCAACAATGCACCACCCACACCATTCAACCTAGTGACGGAAGACTGGGATTCTTACATCTACCGGTTCCTGATGTTCCTAGAAGGGAACGAACTACAAGGAATCTCCAATCAGAGAAAGAGAGCCATTTTTCTAACCCACTGTGGACCCACAGTGTTCAAGATGACCAAGGCATTGGCAAAACCCCAGGATGTGAAGCAAATGGCATGGCCAGATATAGACAAACTACTGAGAGCCCATTATGTGCCAGCCATCTCAAACCTCATCCAGAGAATTCTACAAGCGAGACCAAAAGGAAGGTGAGAGCATAGGGGATTTTGTGGCGGCTCTAAGGAACATTGGAGGAGCGTGCGAATTTCTCAACATGGACGAGGCCATGGTCCTTGGACTAAGAGACCTCACCCTACAGAGCCGAATACTGACCAGACCCAACATAACAGTAACCGAGGCCATCGCTGAAGCCACCGCAGCTGAAGCAATGCAAAGATCAGCAGCCACTATGCGGCAGATGAATAGGGCAGCACAGGAAACTCTGAGAGAACCTAGCCAAGACCAAGATAAGAAGCCAGAGGGCACTCAAAAACCCGCCACCACAACATACCATGAGGACATCAAATCCATATCCGAAACCAACAAAGAAGACGAAGAGATACATAGACTACAGTCAGAAAAAAATAGACGAGAGCAAAGAGAAAGGAAGTCAGACTTCTGCTGTGCTGGGTATGGAGGCGACCACCCACGTTCCGAGTGCCATTTCCTGATGCTGTTTGCAGGCATTGTGAAAGACGGGGACACATCGCTAGGGTCTGCCGAAACAGAAATAGCTACAGCCCTAGAAGAAGAGGAAGTAACCCCCCCCCCAGAGCGAGAGAGAGGCAGACAGGGAGCCGTTGGAGCCAAGAAAGCAGGAACATTCAATATTTCACCATTTCTAACTGTCTGTTCCTTTTTATATATTATTGGATAAAAAAATGCTTCAATAGTCGATAGCCAGACTGGAATTTTCAAATAACAGTTTAACCACAGAGACTCCCGTATATAATGTCTTCTAAAATACCCCTGTGTTTTAGTTCCTTTATACAATAGAAAAGCATGCCACCCAACAACAGATCATGACCTTCTAATGTCAACAATCTAGTATTTCTTAATGTTATCCATTCCTTAATCCACATCAAATTTGTAGCTTGGTAATACAACTCCCAATTAGGCAAACCAAATCCTCCTCTTATTCTGGCATCTTGCAAAAGTTTTAACTTTATTCTCGCTTTCTTACCTTGCCATATATATTTCAACACAATTTTATTTAAATCTTCAAAATAATCTTTTTCAAGCCTAACTGGAATTGTTTGAAACAAATATAAAATTCTGGGTAGTATATTCATCTTGATTGTTGATATTCTCCCTATTAGTGACAGTTGTAAATTTTCCCATTTCACCAAATCTAGCGCTATCTGCTGCTTAGGTTTGATATAATTATTCTCTTTTAGTGTACTACATTTTGCTGTCAAATGTATCCCCAAGTACTTGATCTTATTTGCGTCATGAATTTTCAATACATCTGCCAGTTCTTCCTTTTGTCTTGATAGTATATTCTTTGTCAAGATCTTTGTTTTACCTTTATTTATTTTCAAACCAGCCACCTTTCCATATACCTCTATCTTTTCTATCAATTTTAATGCTGTTTCAAGTGGGTCTTCTAAAATGAAAACCAGATCATCTGTGAATGCTTGCAACTTAAATTCTTTCTTTTTAATTTTCATCCCTTTTACATCCATTTATTCTTTAATATTTCTGTTTAACACTTCCAAGATTAACACAAACAACAAAGGTGATAGTGGGCACCCTTGCCTTGTTCCTTTTCTTATATTAAAAGAGTCTGTCAGTTCTCCCTCTATAATTACCTTTGCCGTTTGGTTGATATAACAGCTTCTCTTACTTGAATAAATTTTTTAGCAAAGCCCATCTGTTCTAGCTGTAATCACCAGTTCACATTATCAAATGCCTTCTGTGCATCTAAAAATATCAAAGCCATTTGCTTTTCAGGGTGTGCCTCGTAGTATTCCAAAGTGTCCAAAATTACTCTCATACTGTCTTTAATTTGTCTCTTTGGCAGAAATCCATTTTGATCAGAGTGGATAAAATTGTTTAAGTATTTTTTAAGTCTTTCTGCCAATATTGAAGCAAAAATTTTATAATCTGCGTTCAGTAAGGAAATAGGTCTATAGTTCTTTATTTATAATGGATCAGCCTCCTCTTTTGGGATAAGTGTAATACAAGCTTCTGACCCTGATTTGGGTATCTTCTTCTTTAACTTAACTTCATTCATAACTTCTAACAATGGAAGGTTCAATGATTCTTGTAGTGTTTTGTAAAATTCTGCTGGAAGTCCATCTGGGCCTGGTGTCTTTCCATTGTTTTGCTTCTTAAGTGCTTCAGTTAACTCCATCATTATTATATTGCTTTCTAACATTGTTTTCATCTCTGTAGGTATCTGGGGTAAATTAGCATTCTGTAAGTACTGTTTCATTCTTTTCTCATCAATATTCTCTTGTGTGTATAGTTTTCCATAATAGTCTCATATAATTTTCTTCTTCTCTTTACTATCATAGTAAACTTGGCCTTGGTCATCTATTATTTGCAATATTTTCCTTGATTCTTTCTCCTTTCTCAGTTTGTATGCTCACCATCTACCTAGTTTATTTGCATCTTCAAAATAGTTCTGTTTCACACCTCTGATTTTCTGTGCTAGTTCTTCTTTTTCCATTAGTCCCATTTTATGTTTAATTATATCCATTTTTAACTTAATGTCCTTTTTCTGTGGCATTTTCTGTAGCTCTTTTTCAAGTCCTTTATACTCATCCTCTAATGCCTTAGAGGCTAGTCTTTTCATATTTCTTTTCCTTGTATAGTCTATTATCAAGCCTCTGGCATATGCCTTCATTGTATCCCATACGTTTTGCATTGATGTATCTTCTTTTTTTTTTTCTCTAAAGAAGGAAGCCAGTTCTTTCTCCATCCACTGTATGAAATATTTTTCCTTTACTATAGTATTATTTAACGTCCATCTAGATCTTCTTCTTTGTCCTTTCCATTTAATTGTCATTGGATTGTGATCTGCCCAAGTACTTGTTTCAATATTTATTTCTTGAATATTAGCTAACAATTCTGTTGACATCCATATCATATCTATTCTGGACCATGATAAATGTCTGTTTGAATAGAAGGTGTATTGTTTAGTCTTAGCATTTCTTTCTCTCCATGTATCTTTTAAGTTTATTTCATCTATCATTTTAAAAAAAGATTTAAGGAGAGTCTTTCTATTTTGCTTTGTTGTTTTCTGTGATGTGTAGTCCAGTTTATTATCCACAATTCCATTAAAATCTCCCATCATAACTATATTAGGATAGTCCAGTTCAATTATTTTCATATGTAATTTTTTATAAAATTCTTCTTGATTGTCATTCGGAGCATAGATTGCAATCAGGAGTGTTTGATTATAGTATGAATAATATGAATAATAATATGAATAATATGAATAGTGTTCATATTATTGTCCATTATTTCCACCATTAGTAATCTTCCATCGTCATCGGTATAGATCAATTTCGCTGGAATAATATCTTTAATGTATAAAACCACTCCTCTTTTCTTGCATTGTGTCAAAGAAATAAATATTTTCCCTAATTTTGGCTGTATCAGCAATTGTTCATGTTGCTTTTTGATATGTACTCTTGTAGGCAGATTATATCACATTTTAATTTCTCTAATTTATGGAAAGTTTTCTCACCATAAAGGTGAGTTAAGTCCATTTACATTAATTGTAATCAATTTTTTCTCTTCCATGATTATGTTTTGTAATTAGGTTTGACACCTCTCGTAGATCTTAGTTCACATTGTTCTTTGACTTCCACCTTTCCGCCTACTGTACCTTCTTCCTTTTCAGTCGTTATTTGGCAGTCCTCTTGGAATTCAGTTAGAGACATTTCTTTTTCTGCCTCCTCCTCTTTCCTGCCAAAATATTCTGTATAAAATAATTCCACTTTCTCAATTGAGTCAATTCTGTGTCTCTGTTCTTGCCATGTGAACATTAAACCTTTTGGAATCAGCCATCTATGATTCACCTCTTTTTTAAGTAGAATTTTAGTCAGAAATTGGTATTCTCTTCTCATCTCTTTCACTCTTCTGGGTACTTGTTTCAAGACCACAATCTCTTTGTCTTTATATTTCAATGTTTTCTCTCTTGCCACTTGCAATATTTGCATTTTAATGGCTTTCCTTGTAAATCTGATGTGAACTTCTCTTGGTAAGCTATTTCTCATTGCATATCTTTTGAAGACTCAATATACCTCATCTATTCCATCCATCATCTTCTCTTTAGTTATTTCCAGAGCTTCAGCCAAAATTTCTATCATTATCTTAGCTAAGTTTTGTCCCTTTTCTTCCTCTATGTTTTGGAATCTGAGATAAAATTCTGATTTGTCCGTCTCCTATCTCAACATCCCACTTTTATCTTGTTCAACCACAATTAATCTGCTATCAATATCTCCAATCTTCTTATCTCTTTGTTTATCTTCTTCTTCAATTTTTTGGAATCTCTCATCATACTTCATCATCATTTGTTGAATGTTCTCCACCTTTTCATCAGTTTTTCCTGTTCTTTGTTCTCTTTTCAATATTCTCTGTTCTTATTTGTATATTTTGAATTCCTTGCATAATCATCTGCAACGTCACTTTTTCCTGTTCTTTTTCTTGCTGTAACATCATCTGTATTGAGCGTTGTCCTCCAGATGGTGAAGATGAAGAAGTAGAAGTTGAGGAACCAGGGGCTGGTTTCTTTCCTACTCATTTCAGACAATTCAAAATCTTCAGGTTCTTCAAGACCTTAATGCACTTGGGAAATAACCAATTGTAATTCCAAGTAAAAATAGTGGGGAAAAAGAAGCCTATTATTATTATTATTATTATTATTATTATTATTATTATTATTATTATTATTA
>BLBF01000068.1:7906221-7925316 GCA_015471245.1 Laticauda colubrina
ATAGATAGATAGATAGATAGATAGATAGATAGATAGATAGATAGATAATGATAGATAGATAGACAGGTGATAGACAGATGATAAATAGAGAAATGATGAGAAAGAGAGAGAAAGACAGACAGACAGATAAGAGATGACAGATAGATGATAGAATGGATGGATGGATGGATGGATGGATCGATGGAGAAAAGGAGGATGAAAGGAAGAAAGGTTTCTTTCAATCTGCTTCTAATTGTGACCTCCTCAAGAAATAACCTCAGCTGCATCCTTAACTCTCAGCTATGGAAAATATTTCTTCCTTCTTGGTAGGCTGTCAAGTGGAATCTGGCTAGACACTATATAGAAGAAATGAGACGTATAATAAGATGGACACAGTGTGTGTACCCCAGACCTTATGTTCTCAAATACTAGACCTAGAGCTGGTATTCTGTCTGAATTTGCCAATTTAAATATCAATGTCCTGGGAATGTTGGGAAAAGCAGTACACAAATGAGAGAGAGAGACAGAGACAGAGAGAAAGAAAAAGACTCAACACCTTGCATTCTAAAAGACTTGGGAAAGGACCCCGATCAGCTACCAGTGGAAATGTTTAGCAGACTCTGAAATCAGGCTTAAGAGAAAAACATATACGCCCTCAAAATACCATTATGGACAGCCTCTTCCTATATACATTTTTTGAATAGGGCAGATTACTTGACCTGTCAAGCATTTCTCCAAAATTTATCTTTTTCTGCTGAACCGGTCTCCTTATGCAGCTGACTTGAGATGTATTTTAAGTACATGTCCCCCTACCAATTGAAATCCTCCCATGTTTAAAGAAAATGCATGCTATCAGAGATGATTCTATCTCTTTCAACTTTCCTCCTTCTTGAAATAATAGTTGTGATTGAACCTCGGAAAACAAGTTGTTTGAGCTAACTTCAGCAATTAAAAAAAAAAAACTGGTCTTCTTTCAAAAACTCTATTAGGACTCACTCCAAGTGATGTATTATTATTTTTCCCAAATGCTATTTTGTAACCAGGAATGGACGAATGGTAGGTAAATTGTGCCCTTTTAAAGAAGGGCATAACTCTTTAAATCTTTCTGCTTGATCATGAATTTAAGATGAAATACAATTCCACCAGTTATCCCATGACTAGACATTGACAGAACTAGCATGATATTCGCAGGAGCATCTAGAATATCATTATTTTTATTTTTCCAAATAACACTTCATCATTTCTGCCAAAAAAATAAATAAATCTTCATCTCTCTCTTGAGATCTTTAAGCTGGAGATCTCAAATGGTTTTCATAACGCAAAGCAGTGCTTTTATTGACCTTTCAAACTTAGAACATCATCTTTGGAGGAAACACACACACACAATGTAATTACATTCAAAATCAATTGTTCACTGCAGCCAAAAAGACCCATAAATGTTATAAGAAAATGTTTATAGGTGTCTCTGGGATCCTTGTTTCTTAGACCCACAATAGCCAAATCGTTTATTCAGTTAGAGAAGGTATATGTTGTGGCCCTCTCTCAAGAGCAACCATGGACCATAACAACATGGCTTTTAATAAAGCAGTAAATACAATATCTAAATAAATAAATTACAGCGTGCCCCATGTGGGTTCATAAGAACATAAATAAACCAATTCAGGCCAAGGATTCAAAAAAAAAAAAAAAAGTTAGTTTGAAGTTTCCAGCAATGAAAACAATTGTGTTACTCTCAGAGGTGGCATTCAGCAGGTTCTGACCAGTTCTGGAGAACCGGTTGCGGAAATTTTGAGCAGTTTGGAGAACCGGCAAATATCACCTGTGACTGGCCCTGCTCCCATCTATTCTCTGCCTCCCATTGAGTCCCAGCTGATCAGCTGGGTCTCCTTTGGTTGCCCTGTATAACAGAACGGAGCTGGAAAGCAGGTTTGTGGTATGGGGAGGTATTGGGGAATTTGCAGTATCCTTCCCCCTGGAGTGGGGAGGGAAACAAAAATTTATTTTTTATATCAGATTGTAAAGGAATTACTAGTTATTGTAGGTACATGCAATGAATCAAACCAGAGTACAGTTAAATATAGTGCAGAAACAAAGGAAGTTCCAAGCGACTGAGGGCTGTTACACTTCATAATCATTGTAATAATGTACATAATAATCAGTGGGAATTTCATCATGGGTGAGGTAGGGACGATTTTTCAGTGTTTGCAGTTCCAGCACCAGAAATAAAAATTACTAAATTATTTGAACATTGGAGTTTAAAAATAGAGTATGTTGCATCATAATTCTTACCCTCCATCCTCTTTGCAGTCCTCCTTTATTGAAACTTACATTAAACACAGGTAGTCCTCAAACTTACGGACCACAATTGAGCCTAGAATCTGGATTGCTAAGTGAGATAATCATAAAGTGAATGTTGCTCCATTTTACAACCTTTCTTGCCACACTGAATCACTATGTTGTGGTTAGCCAGCAGCAGGTACGGAAGGCTGAGGAGAGCAAGGACTCAGATGAGGGGCCAGGACCATTAAGGAGTGGACTGCTGCCTTCAGAGATTGTGGGGGCTGGCAGCAGCGATGAGGAGGTTCCCATGGAGCCTGTGCCAAGTGTGTGTGCGTGCAGGGCTGCTTGCAGGAAAGAGCAGCTGCAGCAGCACGGGCAACTCGGGAGAAAGGCTGCAAGGTAATGGCCCCTCCTTCAAGAAGATAAAAGCCAGCTGTGAATCGGATGTTCTTTGCAGGAAGCAAAGACATTTTGAAACTCAAGTCTCATGAACATTGCAGTATCTTTGTTGGTATTTGAAGACTCTTGTGTTGTAAAATATTTTAGGTAACTTTATCTCTTATTCTTGGCAGCCTCACACAGTTTTGGCGAGGCTCGTGTTTATCAGAGTTAATAAGTTTGCAGCAGCCTTTTAAGCAGGGATTCATAAGAATCATTAAAAGGTTTATGTTCCCTTTGGTTCGTGTTTGTTTTATTGGAAAAGGGTTTGGGTCAGAACACACTGCAGTTGTAAAGTTAGTAACCAAGTTGTTAAGTGAATCTGGCTTTTCCATTGATATTGCTTATTCAAAGGTCATGAAAGATAATAATTTTATGCGCCTGGGACAATGCAACCATCATAAATAGGAACCAGTTGCCAAGCATCAGACTTTTGATCATGTGACCATAGAGATGCTGCAATGGTCATAAATGTGAAAAATTTTTTATCATAACTCATTGTTTTCAATGCTGTTGTAACTTTGAATGGTCACTAAATGAATTGTTGTAAATCAAGAACTATCTGCAATCTTGGATAAAGAATTGGGAAGGGTCTCATCTGGCATTATATTTTATTTTCTTAAAAATGGCCTAATGATAAAGATGTGCTCATTGACTAGATAGAACCAGTCTTTCAAGATGTTTTACATCTTAGAATGGATTAGAACCTCAGTCTTTCCATCCCTAATCCAACAGCTTCCCTGCTACTCTAAACTGGGCCTCAGGTTGAGAAAGGTTGAACCAAAGTCACCCAGAGAGAGGCTGTGTGTAAAGGGGAAACTGAACTAAGATGTCCCCACTTGTAGTTGAACATCTTTATCTCTACTTCACCCAGGTTCTTGGGCTGAGGAAGAGGAATTGGCCCAAAGTCACAAAGAGAGATTCCATGACTGACATGGAATTTGAAACACCAGTCCAACTCTTTTACCACTACACTAAACTGTCTCTTGGACTTGAGAATGTGAGACTGGCCCAAAGTCTCTCAGAATTAGGCAGATGTCCCTGAGGGAAATAGGCAAGATGTCAGCGTTCCAGCAAACCTCCATTCCAAATAATAACTCCGAGTCAGACATCTCTCCAAAAGTTCCTTTTATTTGGACAGTAACTGGTACATCTGTGGAATCCTGAATCTGAAATTTTTGGGCTTCCTTGCAAAAGTAAAAACTACAAAATCCATCTCCTATACCCATCACCACATCACATGGCCTAATCACCATCCAAAGTAAGATTTCTTTTTCACTATGGGAAACACTACATGACCTTGAAACAGCAAAAGAATTTTATTTTGTCTAACTAGATATACTCAAGTGAATTCCCCTCTCCCACTTTCCCAGGCTCAATTGTGGCAGCATGGGAGCATGGGATCTCAATAGGGCTTCCAGAGCTGACACAAGAACTGTTAGGTGAACAAAGAGGGCTGAAAGATTCCTTAAGTCCTGAAAAGTAAAATAAACATTCAGAAGTGACTCGGGTCAGACTTGCAACATTCTGTTATTAGAGCCAATTTCTATCAAGTACAGTTCTTGTCTTCCTGTGGACTCCCGTTTCCTGATCTGGTCTGCCTCATAGAGCTTATAAAGGTTCTGTACAGTGGTGGGATTCAAAAAATTTTTACTACCAGTTCTATGAGAATGCATTTTGCGTGCACATACGCATGTGCACAATGTTCAAAATGCACCAATTTTAAGCACTACAGCTTACCTTCAAGGGCAGCCCCGGTAAGTAAAACAGCTGAGGCGTGGGAATCCACTGTGCAGCCCGAATCAGCTGAGCTGAAAATCGCGGACATGTAAGGACGGGATAGATGGGGGTTGGTGGACAGGGCCAGGTGATTGTCAGCACTATTGGATTTCTAGAACTGGTCCGAATCAGCAGCATCCTACCACTGATTTTGTACCTACAGAAGACCTGAACCAGGATCTTCTTGATTACAGTCTAACACTTTCACTACCAGACCATATTGTCTCTCAGAAAACTCACTTGATCACACAAACCAACGGAGGACCAAGTTTGGATACATTTGTCAAGTGTCATGAAGCCAAACCAGGTTTTTTGTCATGAGATGGCACACTTGGCAATTGTCAACCATATTCATGTAAAAGTGGAGGGGGGAAATCCAGATTTCAAAACTCAACCAGCTGAGAATATTAAGATGGGCTAAATGTGTGTCTGGCACTCCTTTTCAAAATGGGATTATTTGAGATTAGTTTTCTCGTCTCTTCTTAGATGGCAGCGTTCCCGGTGACTTTCCTTTTAGACAGGTGCTTAAAGACAATTTTGTTTCATTTTGCTTATTCTTTTGTAGTGGGGCTATTCTCTTGTTATGCATTGAGGCTTGCAGGAACTTGCCTGTTTTTATAACAGCAAATGATTTTGCTTGTCCCCGAAGCTTCATGTCTCCCCCTGCGCTGTCCAGAATTTTTCTCCTATCTTGTTCTCTCTTTGCATTATCCCACCTGCCAGTTCAGACAAGCTTCAGGAGCTGCTAGCTTCTACTCCTTGTTGAGAAAGAAAACGCTTTTACGAAGACTGGCCTTCTTGTCACCAGCAATCTTGCAGTGTGCCATGATGATTCAACCCAATAGCAGACTGTTTGTGCTACTAAGCCCTGAGAAATGAATAGAATAGAATGGAATGGAATGGAATGGAATGGAATGGAGTGGAATGGAATGGAATGGAATGGAGTGGAGTGGAGTGGAGTGGAGTGGAGTAGAGTAGAGTAGAGTAGAGTAGAGTACAGTAGAGTACAGTAGAATAGAATGGAATGGAATGGAATAGAATAGAATAGAATAGGGAACAAGAATAGAATAGAATAGAATAGAATAAGGAATAAGAATAGAATAGAATAGAATAGAATAGAATAGAATAGAGAATTAGAATAGAATAGAATAGAATAGAATAGAATAGAATAAGGAATAAGAACAAAATAGAATAGAATAAGGAATAAGAACAGAACAGAACAGAACAGAATAGAATAGAATAGAATAGAATAGAATAGAATAGAATAGAATAGAATAGAATAGAATAGAATAGAATAGAACAGAACAGAAAAACTGGAAGGGACCTTGGAGGTCTTTTAGTCCAGCCCCCTGCTCAGACAGGAAACCCTATGGTGGTGAAGTGAGTTGAAAGGCTCCTCTCCTCAACATTGTAGTTTTTGGCTTATGACCATAGTGGAGCCCAAAATTTATGTTGCTAAGTGAGAAATTTATTAAGTGAGCTTTGCCCTATTTTACGATTTTTCTTGCCAAGTGTGTTAAGTGAATCATTTCCCCGTTGACTTGGCTTGTTAGAAAGTCACAAAAGCGGATCACATAACACATGGGCCACGCAACTGTCATAAGTATCCGAATGTAAATCATGTGACCAGGGGGATTCTGCAACGGGTCATAAGTGTGAAAAATGATAATAAGTCCCTTTTTTTCAGTGCCGTTGGAACTTAGAACAGCCACTAAGTGAACTGTTGTAAATTGAGGGTTACCTTTGCCAGATAGATGCTAGAGAAGTAAGGCAAAAGACAGAAAAAATACTCACACCAGCAAGGTATTGTTGATGAGGATGATTTTCAAAGGTGGGTATTCAGCAGGTTCTGACCAGTTCTGGAGAACCGGTAGTGGAAATTTTGAGTAGTTCGGAGAACCGGCATGTTTTGTTCGGAAAACACAGGAGGTAGACCGGGTTCCAACAACAAATACTTTATTCTTCAACTAGTTAGTAAATAGGAACACTTGGCTGAAGCCGAGGCCAGCCTTTTATACAGGCTGGCTTGCCTGCTTGCAGCCAATGGCAGTTGTTTAAATTTGCCGCCTTTTAGCAGCTCTTTGGATTGGTTCCTAGTGAACCAATCCAATGTTCATTTTATTGACCAATCAGGTTTGTAGATTTGGAGTCACCCACTTTACATATAGAACACCCCTCCCCCCTTAGTTCAGTCCTACGTGGTGACGTAGTCTCGCAGGTAGGCGGGGCTTTTCCGGACTCGACTTGACTTGCGCGGTTCATTCTTAGTGCAGACTTCGACCGGTTCGGATGGGGCTGCTGTGTCGTCCGTCCTTCTCCCTGGAACCGTCTGGAAGGGTGAGTCAGCCATTTTACCGCCGCCTGAGTTTCTTAGGCTGACGGTTTTGCCGCTCCCTCCCGTTTCCTCTGGGCAGGTCGAGCTGGCTTGGCTGGCCCCTTCCGATTGGGCTCTTCACGCAAGTCTCTCCAAAAAGTGAGTCTTTTATTTGCTCTTTTTGTTCGTATGTTTCATTGGGTTTGGTTTTAAACAGTTCTTTATTTATTTCTCGCCTTTCCCCCCCCCACCTTGGTTTGCAATTCGCCGGTTTTTTCGGTGAATGTTTGTAAGTCTGTGGTTCTCTCTATAATTCGAGATCGAAGCTGGTCTATGTGCCGCTTCCATTCCCTGCCATCGTCTAATTTTAATCGGTAGGATTTGGGGCCTGTAATTTGGATAATCTGTCCTGGTAGCCATACCGGGTCCCTGGTGAAGTTTTTAGCGTATACCAAATCGCCTATTTCGAATTGTCTGAACCGTGTAGAGGAGTCAGGGGGGTTTTCTGGGGTAAAATTTGGGTGTAACCTATCAAGGTGAGATCTTAATTTTCGCCCCATAAGTAATTCTGCTGGGGACTTATTGGTTATGGTACTGGGCGTTATGTGCTGGAGTGTGAGCAAACGGTTTACTTTCTGTTGGACATCTCCAGCGTCCATTCGTTCCAAACCTTCTTTAGTAAACCGGACCATTCTCTCAGCCCTGCCGTTCGCAGCCGGGTGAGCTGGCGCGGTTAGGGCATGTCTTATACCTAGGGAGGCTAGGTATTGCTCAAATGGTATGCTGGTTAGCTGTGGCCCGTTATCTGAGACAAGAACGTCCGGTATGCCTTGGGTGGCAAAAAGGTTGTCCAGCTTTTTAATTACAGTTTCTGTTGTCGTTGATGGCATAACTTTTACTTCAAGCCAATTTGAATAGGCATCAACGACAATCAGAAAGGTATGCCCCTTGGTAGGACCCGCGAAATCAATGTGTATTCTTGACCAAGGTCCCCGAGGGGTTTCCCAGTCCTTAACGGGTGCTTTTGGTGGGGATGGTCTAATTGCCTGGCATTTGTGGCATGAGCTTACCCAATACTCTATGTCCTTATCAATACCCGGCCACCAAACATAACTTCTGGCAAGGCTTTTCATCTTAACCATTCCCGGGTGCCCTTCATGTAACAACTTAAGTACCCTGGGCTGTAATTTGGCAGGGATTACTACCCGATCACCCCACAACAAACACCCCTTTTGGATTGAAAGTTCAGTCTGTCTGGACCGGAAAGGTTTAAAGTTTTCAGTTTTTTGATTCTCCGGCCAGCCTTTACCTACCCAGCTAAGAACGCGGGCAGTCAATGAGTCTTTCGCGGTGGCTCTGGCGACATCATACGCTGATATGGGTAGATCGGGGCAAGTCTCGATTTGTAGCGTTGTCATCGCTGGTGCCGGGTCTTCGTCGGTTGCTGGTAAGGGTGCTCTGCTCAAAGCGTCTGCATGGGAAATTTGTTTCCCTGGCCGATGTGTCAGAGTGTAGGAATAAGCTGCTAGGAACTCTGACCATCTCGTCATTCTTGGGGACAGTATATTAGGTGTTGGCTTGTTTCCCGCCAAAATCCCCATTAGCGGTTTGTGGTCCGTTATGATTTGAAAAGTCCGCCCATATAAGTATTCGTGGAAGCGTTTTACTCCAGCGACAATTGCTAGAGCTTCCCTGTCCAATTGGCTGTAATTCCGCTCGGTTTTTGATAGAGTCCTAGAGTAATATGCGACGGGTGCTTCTCTGCCATCAGGTAGCTGGTGGCTCAGGATGGCACCTACTCCATATGGTGAGGCGTCGCAGGTCACTGTTAATGGCAGAGTGTTGCTAAATTGGATGAGAACGTTTGTTGATGTTAGCAAGCTTTTAATATTTTGGAAGGCTTTTTTTTCTTTGTAACCCCAAGTCCAAGTTGCCTTTTTGTCTAGCAGACGGTGTAACGGTTCTGCTATAGTGGCTTTGTTTGGCAGGAACACGTTATAAAAATTAATTAATCCTAAGAATGCTTGTAGTTCGGTTTTATTTCTTGGTTCAGGAGCGTCTTTGATTGCTTTGACTTTTTTGTCTGTGGGGTGGATACCCTCTCCGTCTATTGAGTAGCCCAGGAATTCAACGCTGTTCTTAATTAAACAGCACTTTTCTCTTTTTACCTTGAGGCCAGATTCCCTAAACTTAGTTAATACTTCTTTGAGTCTGTTCCTTAATTGAGTTTCATCTCTGGCCGAGATTAGGACGTCGTCAAAATAGGGAACGACTCCTTGTATGCCATTTAGAAGGCGTTCCATCAGACTCTGGAAGACGCCAGGGGCCACGCTTACTCCAAATTGGAGCCGGTGACATTTGAATGCGCCCTTATGGGTGACTATAGTCTGTGCTTCTGCTGTTTCTGGGTCCACTGGGAGTTGTTGATAGGCTTGTGCCAAGTTGAGTTTGGCGAAAACTTTGCCTTTTCCCAGGGAATGAAGCAAATGCTGGACTACTGGCACCGGGTATGCGCTTGGTTGTAATGCGTGGTTCAGGGTAGCCTTATAGTCACCACAGATTCTGATGGACCCGTCAGGTTTAATGGGTGTGACAATAGGCGTTTCCCACTTGGCATGGTCCACAGGTTCTAACACCCCTTGGGCTATTAATTTGTCCAGCTGTTCCTCTATTTTTGCCTTTAGTGCAAAAGGAACTCGCCTGGCTTTTATTCTTCGTGGGGCTATTTGGGGGTTTAGATTGAAAGAAATGGGATTTCCCCGATACTTGCCAAGTGAGCCGTCAAAAACATCCTGGAATTCTCGGATGAGGTCGTCTTCCCAGCCGGTTGTAGTCACTCGATCGACCCCGGTCATCCCGATGCCCAATGGCGCGAACCATTCGATGCCCAGGAGGCTTGGTCTGTCTGGGTCGACTATGGTCAGCGGAAGCACCTTGACGTGATGTTTGTAGGCGACTCGGAATTGTCCCATGCCTACCACAGGGATTTGGTTTCCCTGATAGTCCTTGAGGGTTAGGTGCTGCTTCTTCAATTCTTTGGGTTTGATACCTGGGACTAGCTGTTTTATTGTGTCCCACGATACCATGGAGAGGAAGGACCCCGAGTCCACTTCCATCTTGCAGTGTTTTCCTTCGATTTTCACGATGACTTTAATTTTTTTTCCACTTTCCATCTGAGCGCTCTGTATAATGACAGTTTGGTGTGTATTGGCTCGCTTCTCTTGTTGCCACTTTCTCTCGGCTCGTTTAGGCTCGGCTCGTGTTGGGGAATTTCTGCGTCTCGTCGGGCTGTAGTATTTTTTGTTCCTGCAGACCTTCTCGATGTGCCCTCGTTTTTTGCAATGCCGGCAGATGGCATCGAGAAATCTGCATTCGGCTCGGGGATGGTTTCCTCCGCAGCCAGCGCATTCCCTCCAATTTCTCCTTTCGCGCTCTTTTTTGTTCGTGAGCAAACGGTGGACCTCGTCGTCCTCTTCGCTCGATTCAATTGTTTCGCCCGACTCTTCGTAGTGGGTTGTGGTGGCAGGGTGCTTTCTGTCTTTGGTTGGTGTTTCTTCGCTGTGTGTGTTCATCTTTTTAATGGCTACGGCAGATTTTTTCGCGGCTTCAGAGGCTGTGGCTTCCGCGATGGCTTCGGTAACGGTGATGTTGGGCTTGTTGAGCAATTTACTCTGTGCGGTTGAGTCTCTCAGGCCCAGCACCACGCGATCCCTCATTGCCTCGTCTATGTTCAAAAATTCACACTCACCCCCTATTTGTCTGAGGGCAGCGATGAAATCGGCGACGGTCTCTCCCTCTCTCTGGTCTCTGCAGTAAAATTCGTGTCGCTTTATTAAGTTAGACACCATCGGAGCGTAGTGTGCTTTGAGGAGTCTTTGCAATTCTGTCCACATTAGTTGTTTAACGTCCCGGGGCTTCGCAAGGGCCTTTGCCATCTTAAAAACTGTTGGCCCGCAGTGCGTCAGGAACACAGCTCTCTTGCGTTGCTCTGAAATGCCTTCCATTTCATTGCTCTCCAAATACATTTGGAAGCGATCAGCATAGGAATCCCAATCCTCTTCGTTGGGATTGAAGGGTGCGGGCGGTGTGTTGTTTCCAGACATCTTGGTTGTAATCTGGACTTCTTATCACTGCGTGCAGGTTTTTTCGTTCAGGACGATCCCATCCTCGTCGCCAGTGTTTTGTTCGGAAAACACACGAGGTAGACCGGGTTCCAACAACAAATACTTTATTCTTCAACTAGTTAGTAAATAGGAACACTTGGCTGAAGCTGAGGCCAGCCTTTTATATAGGCTGGCTTGCCTGCTTGCAGCCAATGGCAGTTGTTTAGATTTGCCGCCTTTTAGCAGCTCTTTGGATTGGTTCCTAGTGAACCAATCCAATGTTCATTTTATTGACCAATCAGGTTTGTAGATTTGGAGTCACCCACTTTACATATAGAACACGGCAAATACCACCTCTGAGTGGCCCTGTCATGACCCTGGTGAAGACTGACTCTGAGGGAAAGGAGGAACAGCTGACAGGGAGTGGAAGTGTGGCTTCAGAGGTTGTAAAGGAGGGTGGGGAAGGGCAGAGGCTGGCTGGGCAGTCAGAAAAAGACCCAGGCCCATCCCCTCTTCATCCTAGGACACGCAGGGAGGAACGGAGAAGGGAGCAACATGGCTTACAAGAGAGGCAGTGGCCATGATCCCCCTCATTGGTTGCAGCTGGGGAGAATAGTATATAAGAGAGACGGTTAAAATGCAGCATTGTCAGAAGCAAAGCGTGTGTTATTTTGGGCTGAAGTTATCTTGGTTGGCATCCTTCCAACAGATTGTGCCTTGCTATCTTCTTGAAGTTGGTAATTACTTATCCTGGCCCATTGTGGAATTTCCTTCATTGCAGTTTGTTTGGTTTTTTATTTCACCTTTATCTGCTCATTAAGTTTGGACTGTATTGTTTTCTTTTGAAGACTATTTTTCAATTAGTTTTATCTCCAACTGAAAATTATTGAACAGTGGGGCCAAGTTGGAGGCATTAAAGGACATTTATTTATGTTTTGGATTTTGTTACGTTGGTGTTATACTCCAAGTCATCACAGGTCCCTTCCCCATCTATTCTCTGCATCCTGAGTTCCAGCCGATTGGCTGGGTCTTCTTTGGTTGCCCTGCACAGGAGAACAGAGCGGGAAAGCAGGTTAGTAAGGTGGGGAAGGAATGGAGATTTTACAGTATCCTTCCCCTGCCATGCCCACCAAGCCACACCCACAGAACCGGTAGTAAAAAAAAAATGAATCCCATCACTGATGATTGTGTGTCCTTTGACATGACAAAAATAGGAAGATAAGTTAATGCCCCTATCAAAAACAATAATTCTTTTTTTTTTTTTTCAAAAAGATCTGCCATTAATTGGAACTCTCCTCTGCACAGATTTCAATGAGCATTCAAATCCTTTCATAGTTGTTAAGTGAGTCACGCAATTGTTAGTAACCCAGTTGTTAAGTGAATCTGGCTTCCCCATTGACTTGGTTTGTCAGAAGGTTCAGCAAAAGGTAGCCACGTGACTCCAGGACACTACAACTGTCAAAAGCCCATGCCAGTTGCCAAGCTCTGAACTGCGGTCATGAGGACCACGGGATTGCTGCATGTGTGAAAAACCATCATAAGTCTCTTTCTTTTCAGTGCCGTTGTAACTTCAAGTGGCACTGAATGAACTGGATTACCTGTAACACTTAATATATGCAGGTTTTTACATGGGTTGGGAGTCCATTGTGGAATTGGAGAACAAAAAAGAAATGGAGCAGCATGGGGAAGAAAATATGTTAATATATGTGCCAGCTTTCTCCACTTGTTTCATTAATGTTAACAATGTCTGGTTTCTTTTTTTTTAAATCAATTTGTTCAATGCTCTCGCTGCCCTTGACAAGAGACATTAAAGAAAATCAAAAATACGTGCTCGCCGTTCTCCCTGCAGTGAAGGGAGGCCTCTGTTTTCTAGCTGATTTTACTCAATCAGAGCCTCTTGGGCCTTAGTACTCCCTTTCTCTGTTTAAATTTCCCTCAGCAGGGGGTTTGGCAAACAGGTTTCATGCAGGGGTGGACTTCAAAAATTTTAACAACTGCCTGGTTGTTGGGTGGGCCTGGCCACGGTGAGCATGGCCTAGTTGGCCTCTGACACCATGGGGGGGGGGGGGGGTTGCCTTCCCTGGGTTCCAGAGGCTTTCCTTGAGCCTCCAGGAGGGCAAAAACTGCCTCCCTAGGCTCTGGAGGCTCTCTGGAAGCCAGAAACTAGCCTATTTCTGGCCTTCCTGAACCTTTGGGAGGCCCATTTTTTTTGCCCTACCTGAGCCTCCATGCACGCCCTGCACTTACCTGCATCCCAAACGGGCTGCGTGAAGACTCCTGGGAGGGGAAGGGCAGGGTGGAAGCTGAACAAGGAGAGATCCAACCTGGAAATAAGGAGAAACTTTCTGACTGAGAGAACAATCAACCCATGGAAGAGAAGTTGCCCTCGGAAGTTGTGGGAGCGTCATCACTTGAGACTTTCAAGAAGAGATTGAATTGCCATTTGTCAGAAATGGTGTAGGGTCTCCCGCTTGAGGTGGGAGTTGGACTAGAAGACCTTCCAACTCTATTCCAATGGATTGATAAGGCCTGAAGAGAAATAGCAAAAGATTGAACATATGATGAATGGTTGTATGAACTAGGCATGGCTTCTCTAGTGAAGAGAGGGATCATGGGAGACATGATAGTAGTCTTCCAATATTTGAGGGGCTGCCAAAGAGAGGAGGAAGGGGCCAAGCTATTTTCTAAAGCACCTGTAGGCCAGACAAGGAATAATGGATGGAAACTGATCAAGGAAAGATTCAACCTAGAAATAAGGAGAAACTTTCCGACAGAGAGAACAATCCACCAATGGAACAGAAGTTGGCTTCAGAAGTTGTGGGATCTTCATCACTGGAGGCTTTCAAGAAGAGACTGGACTGTCATCTCTCAGAAATGGTGTAGGGTCTCCTGCTTGGGTGGGGGTTTGGACTAGATGACCTATAAGGTCCCTTCCAACTCTGATTATCTGCTATCTAATAATCAATTGATGGGATTGTGCCATGCCTAATTTTATCAACATCATTTGATTTAAAGCAGAATAAGTAACTGCTTTGCCACCTGTAATGGAAAGTGAGAATAAGGAAGGGAAAGAAGAACTGTAGCCAAGATAATAGTCAGATAAGAGAAATCTGAGTCCAGAGCAGGAATAGAATTCGAGAAAGAGTTTCAGACTTGGCTCTCCTAGTTCTCGTTAGAATAAAGTCAGGAAATATCAAGGCACATTCAGACATCCAAAATTTTGTTTCTAAAACCCTAAAAGTAGTGTTAATATTCATGACTTTAACGTTCAGATCTGATAACCAAGAAGTGGCCATTCTGTTGCCTTACTGAAACCAACCATCACAGAAACACATAACCTCCACTTTATTTACAAACATGGCAAAGCTGCTCTCACAATACAGTCTTCAGTGATTGACTTATTTGTAGAGGATGGTATCCTAGGGAAGGGCGAGTAGGGCCAGCCAGGAGTGGAATTTGGGGGCTCTCCAGAACCCCTGTGAACCCCCCAACAGCCCACCCAGGGGTGAGATTCAAAGTTTTTAACAACTGGTTCTGTGGGCATGGCTTAGATGGTGGATGTGGCTTGGTTGTCATGTTATTGGCTGGGTGTGGCCAACTCAATATCACTCACATTGAGGCATGCATCTCCTCGCCTGGCCTCTCGTGACTGTGAGGATGCTGCAACAGTCGTAAGTATGAAAAACGGTCATAAGCCACTTTTTTCAGTGCCATTGTAACTTTGAACGGTCACTCCACACAAGCAAAGTACCAGCAAAGGAGGGGAAAAAAACTCCAGAGAAGTTCCTGAGAAAGGAAGTCCAGTCCTGCCAAGAATGTAATAAGGGTTAACGAAGAGGCAGTTTCTGTAAGCAACGCCAGAATGTTTCCTTCCTGCCTTCTTTACAGGATTAGACCAGTAATTTCTTCTAACAACCGGTTCCCCAAACTGCTAGAAGGTTAACAACTGGTTCTAGCGAATAGGTGCGAACTGGTAGAATCCCACTCTTGAATCTCCTGCTCCTTTCATTTGGCTGAATATTAGAAGCTTTTTTAAAAAAAGAAAGAAAGAAAAGACCACGAATTATACATTCACAATCCCTTTCTTTATATATCTTGCAGAGAGTAAGATGAGAAATGGAAAAAAAAATGGAAATGTTTGGTCCCTGTTCCACCAGCTTCCCAATTCCATGCAGGAATCCCAGTTACGGCCTTCATGGCAGATGCTTGTTCATCCTCCACCTGAAACCATCCAATGAAGGAGACTCCATCATCTTTCTGGGTAACCTAGATACCTTCCACATCAAGTGACTTTTTTGATACTTTCTCCCTCAAATCACAAAATGTTGTAATGAGACAGCTCTTCTGCAGTGAACATTATAATGGTGATGCATTCCTAGTTCTCTATTGCTGACTTCTTATGACTATGACAGCCTGTGATTATATTACCAGCAGACAGAAGGTTGATTGAGCTGAGATAGCATCTGTTTGGGATCAAATTCCTTGTTAGTCAAAATTATACCCTTTGTTTTCTTCCTGGTGTCGATGGTTGATTACTCATCTCTTCAAGAGGGAGGAGGTTACTCATGATCTTGGAGGATCCTGAAATGATACCTCCTCCAGATGCTACCAGACACAACAAGTCCATTGTCTTCCACTTCTTTGACATCCCCAAAGACTTAGTTTTTAACTAACTCCCATCCACTGTTTCTAGCGTTTTTACATCATAACTTGATTGCTGCATCTCCCTATTGTTGTCTGCAAATCCTAACAGGATTTGTTTTACTCTGTTTTGACAAGGGAAAAATAAAGTTGGTAATCCATTTCAGAATGGGTGACCTTTGTGTTCATAATACAAGGACCATTCATATGTCTGTTGCACTGCTTTGATTGCTTCAATAGCCATTCCTCATCATAATTATGGCTTCATGTTTCTTTTACATCTCACCTCGAGCAGAAATCCGACAGAAAAGATCTTCCTGCTCTAAGTCCCTGGAGATTCTTTTCAGCTCCTGATTTCTGAGAGCAATTAACCTGGTTTGTCACTCAGCACCAAGCTTCCCCATTTCCATCAAGCTTCACCTTTGATAAGATTTACTCCATTGTCTGCTTCTCAAAAGTCAAGGTTAGAACAATAGATGAAGCATGGTGCAGATTTTGTATGCGAAGATGTGGATTGTCAAAAAGTTGGCATCATTTCAAATCTGGGTGGGGACCCTTGAATATATTAGCCAAGTGGTAAATTTGCTCAGTAGCATAAAACTGTCAAATGCCCTCATTTGCATGGCTAAAGTTTAATCCAGAGAATGTCACTTTTTTTGCTTCTTCTTTCAAGTTGCTTGCTAGCATTTCATTTGACCCCTTCACTGCCCGACATATTTTATCTATTATCTAATTTATCTCTACAGCTTACATTCAGTTCTATTACTAACATTAAAAAAACAGTATTCAATATAAAAAATAGAAATGCCAGGGAAATAATGCTATAGGGATGCTATAATGACTGTATGCTACGAAGGCTATGATGTTCCCATTAGAAAGGAATAAATCTTCCCAAAGTCTGAAAAGATATTATTGGCAATTCTACAAAATAAAACAGGGGAAATATTCAAAATAAGGAATTTCCTTGGCAGATCACAAAGATGGAATGGACTTGTTCTGTGTATGTACAGGTGGAAGAGAGCCTTGGAACAAAAAGAAACCTGGAAAATGCATCTGGCAAAGGTTTTAACCTGAATTCAGATTCTTCCAGTTCCTTGGAAAACAGATGTGACTTTGGGTACACGATTCTTTCAAGGCCCTGATCCTTCCACTCCCCACCAGTCAGTTAGAATGGAAAAAGCTTCTTGGATGAGAAGTGAAACATTTTCAAAGAAAAAAAACAAGAAACTTTAGTTGCCTTTTGGAAAAAGCACCTTTGGGACCTGGATGATTGAGAATCTCTGTAGACATTAAGCTTCTTAGATGACAAACGTATTGTTCTCAAAGAAAAAAACAAGAAAGTCCCATTGTCTCTTCGAAAAGCATCTTTGGGACACTTGATCTCTATAATTTTAAACTGTCAGGCAATCTGGTCCAAAATATAATAATATTTCCATGCATTTCCTCATTTGCAAGCTTCCATCGAGGTGGAGACCATGTACATTAAATCAAAAAGAAATCATAATATTTCACCAAGATCCAACTGCATGGTTTGTGGATTGATGAATGTCCTCTACAAAAAAAAAAAAAAAAACCTGGAAGATGGGTGGGTGGTTGGTAGTGGATATCTGCCAATGTTTCATACTTTTAGTAGAAGTAAACAAAACTCTGCTATCTTGGATGTCTTTCAGGAGAGAAGCAAACCCAATCTGTTTTGGAGATGTTTTTGGTAAAGTTAAATCTGGGTGATACATTGTTCCAATCTGTATGTCTTGTGTGCATACGTTGACTTGCAAATCGCATTGGTTAAAATGTTACTGTTGCATATGAATTGACTTATTTTCTTAATTTGCTGGACCACCTCTTAGAAAGAGAAATAAACTGAAAATGAGACCATCTGTTTTTGAACAAATGAATTAACAAGAGTGTCTTGCTCAACCAATCAACAGCTTGCCTTGGATTTGGTCAACAACATCCACAGACTTGATGCCTTTACTATTATCACCACATGCTCAACGCCTCTTGGCTCGGAGCTTCCAAACACATCCTCATTTTTTCAAAATAACATATAATTTCACTCCAAAAAAGTATACCCAGCCTGCGCTCCTGCTTCCATTGCTGGATGTAGAGAAGATGCCCAATTCTACATTGCAATTTTGTACGCTGACAGATTACTGCTCTGATCATGGTTTTTCCCACTGAAGCAACAGTATCGCCTCCCAACATATGTTGCAATCTTGAAATTTGCTTATATTAAAGAGAGTTTTTTTAAAAACCAACTCCCTTTCACAAATAGGCTTATATTTTCTAGTCTTATTTAATCAAGAAGCCTTTTCCCCACTCAATAGAATTTGAAAGCCCCAGACCAACATGAATTTAACATGTCAAACATAAATTCAGGGAGGAGTCCTTGGTGCTCTCTGAGCCTGGTGATTTTCTTGCAGACATTTCATTACCAAGTGAGGTAATATCATCAGTGCACCAGTTTCTAGCCTGGTGCCTTAGCCACGAGATCAAATTGGTGCTTGTATTAAATTGTATTTACATTTTTAATATAAGACTTAAATTTGTTAATCACAAGCAAACTAAAATCCCACAAGTGAAGAATTATTTAAGTTCACAAGAATATTAGCACAAAGAGGCTGGTGAGCGTATTGTAAGGACAGACCCCAGAATGAAAACTGCTTATTTCTTAAGGATTCAACATGGTTTTAAAACATAAGTCAAGGTCTCTAAGTTACAGAAACCCAGATCAAGTTGCCTGTTGAACCCTACACCTAAGGTAGCCCTGAAGGTCAAAAGTTTGTTGCTCGGAAGAATTAAAATTAAAAAGTAGTCCAGTTCTCCAGTATAATCTCTCTCTTTGTTTGCCCCCCCCCCCCCCCGGCTTGGTATTTGAAAATTCAAGCCACAACAATGACATTCTAATCATGAAACTTCAAGACAAAATTCTTTTATTCTGCCCAACTAAATTGGCACTTCGGGATTAATAACACTTTTGATGCCTTGTGTGTGAGACGATAAAAAACATGACCATAATTAGTTCTTCTGCTGGGAATATGGTTTATGCCACTGAGCAAAACCAGATTCCTCTTCCAGCAGCACGAGGTACTTTCAAACAGAGCTAATCCCTAAATCTCCCCTGTGTTCAGCAAACTGAAATCCAGATGGACCACAGTTGGTGATGGAGAAGGGAAAGGGATGGTACCTTTTAGCAAAACATTGTTATAGACCTTGTTCAACATTACCTTCTCCACTGATTTCCCCTTAACAGACAGGTATTTTTAAATGAAGATCATTCAAGACCCAGGGTAATTAATATTTGTCAAAGAGTCTTGAAACAGAGCCCTCTCTCCAAAAACTTCCTGCCAGTCTTATTTCTTCAAAATGTGGAGGGATGCATTTAGCATCATAACAGAGTTCTGAAAAGCCAGTAGCTGCAATGCCATTGGTACCTATACTGTGCACTTAGCAATAGTACTTAGACTTATATACTGCTTCACAGGAAGGAAGGAAGGAAGGAAGGAAGGAAGGAAGGAAGGAAGGAAGGAAGGAAGGAAGGAAGGAAGGAAGGAAGGAAGG
>BLBF01000068.1:7925326-7937936 GCA_015471245.1 Laticauda colubrina
AGGAAGGAAGGAAGGAAGGAAGGAAGGAAGGAAGGAAGGAAGGAAGGGCAATAGCAATAGCCCTAAGAGTTATATACTGCTTTCCAGTGTTTTTACAGCCCTCTCTAAGCAGTTTACAGAGTCAGCCTCTTTCCCCCAACAATCTGGGTCCTCGTTTTACCCACCTCGGAAGGAGGGATGGCTGAGTCAACCTTGAGCCGGTCAGGACGGAGCTGCTGACAGTTGGCAGAATTAGCCTGCAATATTGCATTCTAACTACTGAGCATGATGGATGGAAGGAAGGAAGGAAGGAAGGAAGGAAGGAAGGAAGGAAGGAAGGAAGGAAGGAAGGAAGGAGGGAGGGAAGGAAGGAAGGAAGGAGGGAGGGAGGGAGGGAGGGAGGGAGGGAGGGAGGGAGGGAAGGAAGGAAGGAAGGAAGGAAGGAAGGAAGGAAGGAAGGAAGGAAGGGCAATAGCAATAGTGCTTAGATATATACTGCTTCACAGTGTTTTTACAGCCCTCTCTCAGTGGTTTACAGAGTCAGCCTCTTGTCACCAACAATCATTTTACCCACCTTGGAAGGACAGAAAGCTGAATAAACCTTTAGAAGGAAGTAAGAAAGGAGGGAGGGAGGAAGGAAGGAGCCCTCTCTAAGTGGTTTACAGAGTCAGCCTATCTCCCCCAACAATCTGGGTCCTCATTTTACCCACCTTGGAAGGATGGATGGCTGAGTCAACCTTGAGCCTGGTTGAAATGCCAAATTGCAGGTAGCCAGCAGTCAGCAGAAGCAGCTGGCAGTACTGCACTCTAACAACTGTGCCACCATGGTTTGGTCCTCTTAAATCAGTGGCCCCCAACCTTTTGGGCACCAGGGACTGATTCCATGGAGAGAGGCTTTTCCATGGACTGGAGGAGGTGTGGGAGTGTGGTTTTGCATGCTGCCTGCATCTGCGGATGGGGCTTCATTTGTTTTCATGGCCTGGTTGTTGGCATGTCATATCCCGGGAGTGGGGACCCCGGTCTTAGATGACATATTTGATGACAATTTGGTCTTTTTTGGGGTGGAGTTTTGGCACTAAGTAGGATGAACCCTTGAAGCATCATGCCGTGAGTTCCAGTGTCAACTCATAAAATATTTCTCTGGTCTTTTTAGAGTTGCCAATAGAAAGGGAGAGGGGAGCAGTGCAGCAGCTTGCAAAACCAAAATTGCATTCCATAAATGTTTTCAAAGATAGTAGCTAGGTAACTGAAGTTTCGGCCACACAAAATTTTAACTAGAAAGCATGATTGATGATTCTTGGCTGTGGAGGTATCCCATTGGAGAATATGAATTATGATATACCCAGGGGGGTGGGGGAAAACCAGGGTCAAGGGTGACAAAGAATGATGTGTCATAAAGTTGGCTACACCCAGGCAGTGCCGGACATGTTAACTCCCAATAAATCCTTTTTAAGTTTTGGAAGTTTGGCTCAAGACTCATGATTTAAATGGGGGTAACTGCACGAGCTCTGACAATCAGCACACTCATAAATTGGAAATTTGCTTCATAATTTTACAGGGTCCTCCAAAAAGACACCTCTGTCTAATACAGGTGACTTATGGCCACAACTGAGGCCCACATTTTTTTGTTGCGAAGGGAGTCAGCTGTTAAGTGAGTTTCACCGCATCTTGTGACCTTTCTTACCAACATGGCTACATGAATTGCTGCTGTTAAGTTAGAAACGTGGTTGTTCACTGAATCTGGCTTCCCCCATTGACTTTGTTTGTCAGAAGGTCACAAAAGGGGGATTCCATGACTTTGGGACACAGCGATGGTAATAAATATGAATTGCTGGGCAAGCATCATGGGGATGCTGCAAATGGTCGTAAGTGTGAAAAAAAGGTCATAAGTCATGGTTGCAGATGATACTAAGCCGGCAGGAATAGCTAACATCCAAGAAGATAGGCTCAAGATACAGATGGATCTTGACAGACTAGAACACTGGGTCCTCTCTAACAAAATGAAATTCAACATAAAGTAAAATTCTACACTTAGGCAAGAAAAACCAAAAGTACACATATAGACTGGGTGAAACCAGGCTTAATAGCAGGAACTGGGAGAGGGAACTGGGAGAGGGAACTGGGAGAGGGATCTTGGACAACCAGTTAAATGGGAACCAGCAGTGTGCAGCAGCAGCCAAAAAAGCTAATGCAATCATAAATTGCATTAACAGAGGGAGACAATCAAGATCAAGTGAGGTACTAATACCACTCTATAAAGCCTTAGTAAGACCACACCTAGAACACTGCATCCAGTTTTGATCACCACACTATAAAAAAAAAAGGTTGAGAATCTAGAAAAAGATTCTAGAGAAGAGAAGAGTAACCAGGATGATTAGGGGGCTGGAGACTAAAACATATGAAGAACAGTTACAGGAACTGGGCATGGCTAGTCTCGTAAAGAGAAGGACCAGGGGAGACATGATAGCAGTCTTCCAATATTTGAGGGGCTGCCACAGGGAGGCAAGCTAATCTCCAAGATACCCACAAAAGTCAGACAAAGAATAATGGATGTAAAATGAACAAAGAGAGATTTAACTTGGAAACAAGGAGAAACTTTCTGACAGTGAGAACAATCAGCCCCTGGAACAGAAGTTGCCTTCGGAAGTTGTGGAGTTGTTGTCATCACTGGAGACTTTCAAGAAGAGATAGGACTGCCATCTGTCAGAAATGGTGTAGGGTCTCCCGCTTGGGCGGGGGATTGGACTAGATGACCTATAAGCAGGGGTGGGATTCAAATCTTTTAACAACCAGTTCTGTGGCCATGGCTTAGGGGGTGGACATGGCTTGGTGATCATGTGATTGGCTGGGTGTGGCCAACTCAACATCACTCACATCAAGACACACATCTCCTCACCTGGCCTCTCATGACTGTGTGGATGATTCAACAGTCGTAAGTGTGAAAATGGTCATAAGTCACTTTTTTCAGTGCCATTGTCACTTTGAATGGTCACTCCACACAAGCAAAGAACCAGCAAAGGAAGAAAAAAACTCCAGAGAAGTTCCTGAGACTGGAAGTCTAGTCCTGCCAAGAATGTAATAAGGGTTAATGGAGAGGCAGTTTCTGTAAGCAACACCAGAATGTTTCCTTCCTGCCTTCCTAACAGGATTAGTCCAGTAATTTCTTCAAACAACCAGTTCTCTGAACTGCTTAGAATGTTAACAACCAGTTCTAGTGAATAGGTACGAACTGGTAGAATCCCACCCCTGCTTTATAAGGTCCCTTCAAATTCTGATTATCTGTTATCTGGTTTCAGTGCTGTGGTAACTTTGAATGGTCACTGAACGAAGTGGAGGACTACCTGTGGTAAAAGTGAGAGTGATTTGCTTTCCCCTTCACTCTGTTCTTCCCCTCTGATTCCATCTTATCCTTCTTGTCAGCTCTTGAAATGGGCCTGGTTCAAATCTTATGCTCTTTGTACGGTTTTGCATAAAGAAGTGGTTTTATTCTCAATTTTTTCTTTGCAGAAAGCAAAAAGAGAGCGGTTGCACTGGGCAATCATCCAGGTCAGTTTGGCTTGGACCGAGACTCACCAGCCAACTCTTGATTCTGGCATTTCATTTGCTACTCTGTGTTCTGACATCCATCAGCCAAGCGCACACTGGACGCTGCTTTATCTCATATATGCAAATGTTACCTTTACAAGGTGGCTAATTTTGGCTCTTCTTCCAAGAGTGCTTTGAATGTGAAGTGTGCGGCGGTGACATCCTCACTCCCATTAGTAAAGTACTTTTGTGGGCTCCCACGCTTGCATTTCAATTTTTGTTTTGGAGTCATGGGGGGGGATTAAAATATTTAGAGTATTATCGTGCTAAACTCAATTTCTGCTCAATTTCTCAAAGGACAAAAACAGAAATCTTTTCCTGTAATTTCTGCTTTATCCCTTATTTTTAGAAGATCAGAAACCTTCCTATAGATTTCTCTCGCTGGATTTTTTTGGGAATAGTTCTTTTTGGATTTGGAGACAAAGGTAGGACTTCTGGTGAAAGTATTTTATGGCTGGTGGTTTTATTTGATAGCTTCTCAACCTGAAACTTCTTAATAGTGAGAATAATTAACCAGTTGCCTCTAGAAGTTGGGGATGCTCCATCACTGGAGGTTTTCAAGAAGAGACTGGACAGCCATTTGTCTCAAATTGTACAGGGTCTCCTGCTTGAAGAAGGAGTTAGATTAGAAGACCTTCAAGGTCCATTCTAGCTCTATTCTGATTGATTGATTGATTGATTGATGGATGGATTGATTGAAGAACTCCATTGCTCAAGTTTCTTTATGAGACCATTACTTGCTTTTAGAAGAAGCTACGGAAAGTATCACATTCAGGTGGTTTAGCGCCGAGGAAGCGAGGCAGATTGGTGTAGTGGTTAACTCATCAGGTTAATTGTGTGCATTACGTATCTGATATTAACACAGTTGAGAAAGTCCAGAAATATTTCACAAGAAGAGTTCTCCACTCCTCTACTCGTTGCAGAAGACCTTATGCCACCAGACTCGAAATTCTAGACCTAGAAAACCTAGAACTACGGTGCCCTCAGTCCGATCTAAGTATAGTATATAAAATTATACACTGCAATGTCAACGAATACTTCAGCTTCAACCATAAAAAAACAAGAGCAAACAATAGATACAAACTCAAGGTTAATTGCACCAAACTTGATTGCAGGAAACAGGACTTCAGCAACAGAGTGGTCAATGTCTGGAATACTCCACCTGACTCTGTGGTTTCTTCCCCAAACCTCAAAAACTTTAACCTTAGACTTTCTATTATTGACCTCATCCCCTTCCTATTAGGTCTGTAGGGAGCGTGCATAAGCGCACCAAAGTGCCTTCTGTCCTTGTCCTATTGTTTCTTTTATTTTTCTTATATGTACTCATTTCTTGTATTCATAACTATGTTTATCCTTATACCTGTTTGTCAAATAATCGCTTGACAAAATAAAATAAAATAAATAAATAAATAATTCTCACCTTATGGACAAAACCAACTGACTGACTTCAGGCCAGTCACTCCATCTCAGCCCAAGGAAGCAAACAATGGCAAAGGATTCCAAAATCTTGACCATGAAAACTGCAGGGAACTTATCCGGGCAGTGATCAAGAATCAACATGAACTCAAAGGGACCAAAACAAACAAACAAACCCAGATGAAACTTCTGCACAAAAACTAGAGAACCCTGGTTGGTATTTGTGTATGTGTGCTTGTGTGTGTGTTTGTGTGTAGTGCTTCACAGCATTGTTCTTTGGCCAAATAGCATATAAGCCCTGGTTCCAAATAGAATCCTGAAATCTATTTCCAAACCATAAGGTTAAAATCTTCTTGGACAATTGGCAACCGGTTTCCAAAGCATGTTGTTTCACTGTATGGGTATGTAATTTAATATATCTGAAGCCAGTGATGTTTGGTATACTATAATTGGGAGACCCAGGTAGGAGGACAAAAAGCACATTCCTCAAAGAGCTTGGAGAAAAACCTTGACTTGCATGAGTGTCCAAGTTTATAGCATTACTTATAGCATGATATTATTACTTCATTTATTGTATATTTGTAATACAGGTAGTCCTTGAGTTACAGCTGCATTTGAGCTTCAGAATTTATGTTGGTAAAGGAAACATTTGCTCAGTGAGTTTTGCCCCGTTTTACAACTTCTCTTGCCACAGTTGCTAAGCAAATCATTGCATGGGTTAAGTTAGTAACATGGTTGTTAAGTGAACCTGGATTTCTTGACAGAAGTTTGCAAAAGATGATCACATGATCCTGGGACATGGATAAACCATGCATGCTGGTTGCCAAACATTTAAATTTTGATCATGTGACCACGGGGATGTGGCAATGATCGTGTGAAAAATAGTCATGTCACCTTTTTCCAGTGGCCATTGTAACTTTGAAAGGTCACTAAATCAATTGTTGTAAGTTGAGGACTATCTGTAGCTATAAATGAATGCACTAATAAAGCCATCTAAAGGAGGGGTCGCCAACCTTTTGGACCTCAGGGACCACCAAACTCATAATTTTAAATCCTGGGGACCACTAACATGAATTCAAATTTCTTAACCAGTTCTATGGGCGTGGTCTAATTTGTGGGTGTGGCTTGGTGATCATGTGACTTGTTGGCCATGGCTTATATGCAAATATTATAAATATTTTTGTAAATATTGAATTTTTTATTTTAAGAAAAGCAACTTTTACCCAAAATCAGGCAAATCAGGCAGGCAGATTGAGTTGCTCACAGAATCATAAATTCATTCAGAGATCTATCTTTCTGTCATCAGCTACCTGCACTGAATAATAGAACCTTCAGTCCTAAGGGAGGTTCGGCTCTGCTGAAAAGCAGAGCCGAAGATCTAAAGATTCACTAGAAAGCAAGAAATCCAACAATTTCCTACTTTCGAGCTAATCTAAATCTCCCAGCACAGCAGAACAGATGATGGTCAGAAAAAGGAAAAATAGCATTTTAGCAAGCAAGTTTACCAGGTAAGGAGTGAGTGGGCGGGGAGCATTCCCGTGGGCCATGTGGGCAGGGTAGCCTTGTGTTCCCACGCAGCCTGGATTAATTGCTTTGGGGAGTGCTCTGGGGATGACATATCTCTGTGGACCACCAACATTTTCTCACAGACCACCAGTGGGTGATGGCCAGCTGGTTGGAGACCACTGATCTAAAGTACAGAGGTCCACAAGTTTGAATCCCAGCAGTGGGTTTCAGCCCATAACCCACCTGTCTGGGAAGATGGAGATACTCCGATAGTCACAAATTTTGATTTTCTTGGAAGAGGCTCTCTTCTGTTGCCTTGGTACCATTATCAGCCAAAACATGGCCTTTGTGAGTTTTGAGCGGCAAGGACCACACTCCACAAACCAGGAAGGAGAAAGACAACCAAGACTAAAGCTAAACTGAATTCAAGCATAACTGCACACCAGAACAACAAGACACAAGGACAGTTTTTTCCCCACATGCCATCACTCTGGTAAACAATTCCCACAACACTGTCAAACTATTTATTAAGACTGTATTATTATTATTATTATTATTATTATTATTATCATCATCATCATCATCATCATCATCATCATCATCATCATCATCCTGTTCTGACCAAGACTTTCTGAAGCCAAGCCACACTAAAAGCCTCCAATACAGGAAACACAATGTTGCCAGCCAATCAAGACAAAAAAAGCTACAAACAGACAGAAGATATTAGAAACACCAATCAAGCAGAACACAGCAAACTCCAAGACCAATAAACACAGACTAAGACTCCCAACCAATGAGGATGAAGAAAAAACCATTCTGGCACAGCAGTAGGCTAGCCCCAAATTTAAAACAGAAATAGCTGTGAAAGTCTGACTCACAGATGAACACAATACAGAAGCCTGATGATGGCAGATGAGATTCTGCCGAAATGTTGCTACAACTTAAAAAGCACAGCTACAAGGACATTGGAAAAATACCCGAACAAAGCTGAATAACTAACATACATACATACATACATACATACATACATACATACATACATACATATTCTTCTGTTGTTAATGATAATGGGAATTTTTGAATTTCTCTGCAGATTCAGTCATGTGTACCTCTGCAGCTCCAATCCTCATTCATTACAAGGGTACATCATTACTAAAAAGGTGTACCTTTGTATTTTGATTTACAGTCTTTGATTTCCTTCAAATTCAAAACAAAACTAGGGTTTGCATAGCTAACCCAGAGTGCCTGATTATTGCAATGCCATTAATGAAATGTCCGTAGTGTATTCCTCCATGCCAAGGTTAGATGGCTCCAGAGTTTTCCCGCAAAGTTCTGTAACCAGGTTTTGAGCCAATATTACACTTGATTTTTGAACTGATATCACTCTTTGTCCACACAAATTCTCTTGTATGTTACTTTAATTTTAAAGAGCAGAACACAGAGCAACTCTTGTGGATAAAGTGAAAAAAATGGGATGGCATGATAGCAGTGTTCCAATATCTCAGGGGCTGCCCCAAAGAAGAGGGGAGTCAAGCTGTTCTCCAAAGCACCTGAGGGCAGGACAAGAAGCAACAGAGGGAAATTAATCAAGGAGAGAAGCAACCAAGAACTAGGGAGACATTTCCTGACAATGGGAACAATTAATCAGTAGAAGTTGTGGGTGATCCATTAGTGGAAGTTTTTAAGAAGAGTTTGGACAATCATTTGTCTGGAATGGTATAAGGTTTCCTGCATGAGCAGGAGGTTGGACTAAAAGACCTCTAAGGTCCCTTCAAACTCTGTCATTCTGTTATTCTAACAACAAGGTCCCTTCCAACTCTGTTATTCTGTTATTCTGACATAATTTGTGCTTGTTATGGAAGTAGGAAATTTCCATAATAAGCATAAATTCTACCAACTCCCATCTATTGGGAATTTGAAAATTAAATCAAGGACTACAACACATAATTCTTCAACCACACCCCGAACACGAAACAAAATCATTTATAAGTCATTATGAATTTGGAGCAAAATGAACTGGAGAGGCTCCAGAATTCTTACTTTTTAGGGCCTTTGCAAGTCTATTTTCAAGTAAAATGTATTTCAGAACAAAGATCTGCCAAGTTGTCCATCAGCCAACAGTTCATAATTGCCATTGGACTAAGCAGAGCAGCTACTGCTGTCTTTCTCACTATAGGAAGGCATACTTCATTTAAATACTAATTATTTCTGCATTTGCAACTCTAGGCTATAAATCAACTATAAAAATTTTATGCACAAAAGCATCCTCTTTCCTTGGCATGAAGAGGAATCGCCCTCCTGCAAAGAAATAGAAAAAGGGAAGAGAGATACCACATCGTGCCCTGGATTATCTTCCCAAGGGCTAAATCTGCTGATCACCCAGTCCTTGACCAAGTGATACCTTGTTCCATCACAGTACCCGAACTGCTACGAGTCCTAGGATGCTTCCAGTTCAGGTCATGTATAGCAGACATCCCTGCCGCACTGCTTAAGTGTGTTCTATGGAGGTGCTGGGCCAGCAACCCGGTCCTCCTTAAGCTGCTGTGAACCCTTGATTAGGCCATGAGGTTGTCATGTATAGTGCACAGCATTGTATGCATGATCTTGATACTTAGTGTCATGCCTTGTGGACTATTGTTCACAATAGCATGTTATATTAAAAAAAAAAAATCAAGTGGATCTCAAATAGGACTGCTTTCTTGGTTGCCCTCTCCCCTGGCTAGGTAAGGGAATAAAGGAAAGGACTCTAATACAAGACCTACAAACCGAGATTCAGCTGCAGAGGCAGTGACAGCCGGTCAATATAATAGCAAGAGTACTTAGACTTATATACCGCCTCACAGTACTTTACTGCCCTCTCAAAGCCGTTTTACAGAGTCAGCATATTTCCCCCATCAATCTGGGTCCTCATTTGACCCACCTCAGAAGGATGGAAGGCTGAGTCCACCTTGAGCCTGGTAAGATTCGAACTGCCAAATTGCAGGCAGCTGACAGTCAGCAGAGGTAGCCTGTAGTACTGCACTCTAACCACTGTACCACTGTCGTGCAGGCCCATGATAAAACACAGTGCCTCCGTACTGTATCTGAAAATGCATTAAATGTAATTGATGATGAAGGTTCTAATGCAGGAGCTCTGGGACTTTTTAAAAATCACGATTGCTCATGCCAAAGAGAAAATCTTGCACAGTGTTTTGAGGACAGACTTAAGAAGCTCAAAATTTGAGGGGAAAACAAACAGTATGGCCTTAATTTTCTCAACACTGTATATTTGGTTTGGTTCTGCAACCCAACAGGACAGACACAGACTTCAGAGGATAATTAGAACTGCAGAGAAAAAAAACAATCACTACCAACCTGCCTTCCATCGAGGACCTGTATACTCCTCGAATCAAAAAGAGGGCTGTGAAAATACCTACAGACCCCTCACATCCTGGACATAAACTGTTTCAACTCCCACCCTCAAAACGATGCTATAGAGCCCTGCACACCAGAACAACTAGACACAAGGGGAGTTTTTTCCTGAACGCCATCACTCTGCTAAACAAATAATTCCCTCAACTATTTACTAAGTCTGCACTATTATTACTATTAACCTTCTCATTGCTCCTTATCACCCATCTCCTCCCACTTGTGACTGTATGACTGTAACTTTGCCGCTTGTAACCTTATGATTTATATTGACTGTTTCCTAGTATGATTTGATTGCTTACTGTACCCTAGGACTATTATTAAGTGTTGTACTTTGATTCTTGACTCTTGACGAATGTATCTTTTCTTTCATGTACACTGAGAGCATTTGCACCAAGACAAATTCCTTGTGTGTCCAATCACTCTTGGCCAATAAAGTATTCTATCTATCTATCTATAAGAAGTCAACTAAAAAAATATATCAGTATTTTAAATCATCTAATTTCAAAGTAATCCAGCTATGAAAAGACCAGGCTCTACCATGCCTGGATGGACTGAGGAGGTTCAAATTCCTTTTCAACCCTTGACGTTTACCTTGGGCCTGTCCACATTTTTCAGGCTACTATCTCACTCCGTTATTTTGAAGATAGAAACAGATTTCTCCTCCACCTTTGAATTGCAGAAGAAAAAGTAGGATAAAAATGCCAAGAGGCAAAATCAAAGAAAATGGAAACAATAAGAGAAAAATGCAAACGTCACACTAGGAGGGAAAACGAAATACAATAAATGCTCCGCCTGTGACAGAAGGTGACAACTGAGAAAGATGTCAGCTAGTTTATCGTTAATTTTTTAAATCGAGAAAAGAATGAATTACATCCAATTGTCAAACTCAAAGGAAAGGACAGGAAGATGCTGCCACCTTGAGGAAAGATTGTTGCCAAAATGCTACTTTTAGAGTTTGCTTTATAGGTAGTTTTCATTTAGTAACCCCAGTTGGGAGCCACAACTGGGCCATTGAGTGAAGCGGTCGCTAAGTGAAAGCTCAATTGTATTTAAGATCTTATTTTAGCTTCCCTTTGCTTTACACACCTACAAAGTTCAACAATGTAAGGACTGATTGCAAATTGTTTCATCCCCATAGTAACTCTGAATGTTCATTAAACAAGACAATTGCTAAACAATGACTACCTGTAAATCAAGGTTCAGAGGAAAGTGCCTGGGGAAGAAAATTACTGATGCTGCGGTCCAGGAGGCCCACAAAAATTTTTTCAACTTGAATGCAAAAATGGATGCCAAGACAAGATTCCAAGTGGAATTTCATGCTTAAAAACAGTGGTGGTTGCTGTTTTTAAAAATCAATGGTTGGAAGAAATATCCGTCTGGTTCAGTTCATGGAACTGAGATTGGTGGGTGGTATTTATACCTTTTCTTGGGCTTTGCACTTGAAGTTTCTGTTCCTGTGCAAGAACATGTGTCCTATTGGCTGTTTTCAGATCCCAGGGGGCCATGAACAAATCCTAGGAGTTTGTCTGAGCTAAGTTTGGTTGAAGTTCGAACTACTGGGGGTGATGCAACAGAGCAATGAAGGGGCTTTGGGCAATTCCTATTGTGGCTGAGGAGGGCTAATCCTGTTCTCATCCAAACCTTGTTCCAAGGAAACAACCATGAAACCTTTTAGTGATTCTTTATGAATTCCATTCCTGGGTTAAAAGGTTGTTTCAAACTAATTGTCTCTGATAAGAACAAGCTTTGCCAAGGTTGTGCAAGGCTGCCAAGAACACTAGATAAAGTTGCTAAGAAATATTTCAAACACAAAGAGTCTCCAAACACCAACTAAGATAGTCTGAATGTCAACAAGGCTTAAGTACAAAAATGTCTTTGCTTCCTGCAAAGAACTCTGGTTTCTCAGCTGGCTTTTATCTCTTGAGGGAGGGGCTATTACCATGCAGCCTTACTCCTGAGTCGCCTGTGCTGCTGCAGCTGGTCTTTCCTTCAAGCAGCCCTGCGTGCATGGGCACTGGGCTCCTTGGGGACCTTTTCATCCCTGCTGCTGGCCTCTACAATCTCCAAAGGCAGCATCCCACTCCTTGGTGATCCTGGTCCCATCCCTGCATCACATGCAAGCCCTTCATCCGAGTCCTTGCTTTCTGAGACCTCAGCCGTCCACACCTGCTGCCGGTGAACCACAACAAATACTACCTTGGGTGAGGGTATTTTCTTATGAATAGAGCTCGCTATCTCTTTATCTCTTATGTGCTGAATCTGTTGGGGGCTATTAAGAAAAGTGGGGGCTGCTTTCCAGGAGCACCTTTCTCCATTTCTCATCCAGGGAAATATAATATTCTGCCTTTTTAATATTTTTCAAAATACTTCATTCTTCTAGGGGAGGGGAGGGGTACTAACTTTCTACACAACCACAAGCAAGATCATCAGGGGCGAGATGAATCCTTAGTTTGAAAAATGTTTAACATTAAAGAGAGAAAATCTCAAAAGAGAAAGGAACAAAGTCCTTGATTAAGAGAAAGCCTTCTGCAGGTCAACAATGTTTGCTGAATTTTCTCATGGGCTACAGGATGGGGAATTGAGCAAAGAATGAAGTTTGAAGAAAAATATGCCCTGTAGCTGGTGGAGCTCAACTTTATGGCTGTTTGGTATCAGGAAAGAAAGAAAAAGAAAGAAAGAAAGAAAGAAAGAAAGAAAGAAAGAAAGAAAGAAA
>BLBF01000068.1:7937946-7948682 GCA_015471245.1 Laticauda colubrina
AAAGAAAGAAAGAAAGAAAGAAAGAAAGAAAGAAAGAAAGAAAGAAAGAAAGAAAGAAAGAAAGAAAGAAGAAAAACTATTCTAACCAGAAAGCCAAATCAATTGCAGACCACCTATCCAAAAATGAACCCCAGAGAAACTAAACCCAATGCAAATCTTTATTACCAACTTAGCATGAAAGAATCATGTGCCAAAAGCAAAACAAAAAAGCAAAAAAAGGAGATAACTAAAGAAACAGAAACAAATGACTTCCAACTTTCTTTCCAACAGATATTAACAAATCCATTATCTCCTATTCCTCTTAACTCTTCCACAGATCCTTTCTGCCCCTTATTTAATCCTCATCTTTTAAAAATCATTAAATCTATAAATCATCATTTTCACCTACTGATGGATGCTTTCTGGGTACAACTCTTTAATAAAACCAACTGTAGGTTGGAAGGAGTTGCATGAACAGTTATTTTCTCCCAATCATTAACCAAAACAGGCTCCAGGTTTCTTCACACTTTATACAGACATCGTCGGACTACACAGACCAATGGTCTAAATTTCCTGTTTCCTGTTACAGTTAAACAGTTGAGCAGTAAAGCACATGGTGACTATATTTGTTTGCTCTGTGTGGTGCTTTACATAAACAGAATTTCTACTAATATTTGAGGGATTGTCACACAGAAGAGGGTGCCAATCTATTCTCCAATGCACCTGAGAGAAGACAAAAAAATAACGGATGGAAACTTATCAAAGAGAGATTCAACATAGAACCAAGGAGAAATTGCCTGACAGGGAAAACAATTAATTACTGGAACAACTTGGCTACAGAAGTTCCATCACTACAGGTTTTTAAGAAGAGATTGGACAACCATTTGTCTGAAGTAGTATAAGATCTCCTGCTTGAGCGGGGGGTGTTGGACTACAAGATCTCCAAATTCCATTCCAATGCTGTGATTCTGTAAATAAAACCTTCCTTCCTTTGGTTCTTATCTCAGTCTTCTGAACTTCATTTGCATCTCCCATGTCTGGCTTTCCAGACATGGGAGATGAATCTAGATGGATCTTGACAGACTAGGACACTGGGCCATATCTAACAAAATGAAATTCAATATAGAGAAAAGTAAAGTCCTACACTTAAGCAAGAAAAACCAAAAGTACACATACAGACTGGGTGAAACCAGGTTCAACAGCAGGAACTGGGAGAGGGATCTTGGAGTCTTAGTGGACAACCAGCTAAATAGGAGCCAGCAGTGTGCAGCAGCGGCCAAAAAAGCTAATGCATAAATTGCATTAACAGAGGGATACAATCAAGATCAAGTGAGGTACTAATACCACTCTATAAAGCCTTAGTAGGACCACACCTAGAGTACTGCATTCAGTTTTGGTCACCACATGATAAAAAAGATGTTGAGACTCTAGAAAAAGTACAGAGAAGAGCAACCAGGATGATTAGGGGACTGGAGGCTAAAACATATGAAGAACGGTTACTGGGCCTGGCTAGTCTGGTGAAGAGAAGGACCAGGGGAGGCAGGAGAACATCTTCCAATATTTAAGGGGCTGCCACAGAGAGGAGGAAGGGGTCAAACTATTTTCTAAAGCGCCTGTAGGCCAGACAAGGAACAATGGATGGAAACTGAACAAGCAGAGATTCAACCTGGAAATAAGGAGAAACTTTCTGACAGTGAGAACAATCAACTGATGGAACAGAAGTTGCCCTCGGAAGTTGTGGGAGCTTCATCACTTGAGACTTTCAAGAAGAGATTGGACTGCCATTTCCTGCTTGGGCAGGAGGGGGGGGTTGGATGAGATGGCCTACATGGTCCCTTCCAACTCTGATTAACTGTTATCTGTTAACTATCAGTGAGCTTTGGAAGCCATCAAGAAAAGTCATTCAGAAACAAAGCTTTACATGAGGAAAATGGATAAATTGGGGAATTATTTACAATTCACACACTCACAGATTTCAAGGCATTTGCTCCAAAGCTGGGCTGACCCCACACTTCCCAATCTGCCATTTGCAAGGAAGCTCTGCAGAAGAAAGAAATGGGGGAAGGAGAATAAAACACAAGATGGATCATGAAAGCTCTGCCTTTCCCAAGATGGATACCTTGGCAGCCTTTTGCCAGCCACTGTAAAAAGCAAATGAAAATTTAAGTGCAGATCAGAAAGGAATCTGAACACAGCATGGTTACATTTAAAACTACCTGGCAACAGGCAAGCTAGTCATTCGTTATCTACTGTACAAACCCACTAATGTGGGCATTAAGCTGTTCTCCATACTCTTGGAGATTTTAAAAAAGAGAGAGGAAGGGAGGAAGGAATGATGTCTGGTTCTTATAAAATTGCCATCCGTCAAAAGGTAACGCAAGGCTTATTACTTTAGAGCAGGATCACCACACTGCCTTTAATCAATCATCCTGCCTTTCTTTGTCATCCACAACAGCCAAAGACATAAATCACGTGACCATTGGGATGCTGCAATGGTCATAAGTGTGAAAAATGGTCATAAGTCCCCTTCTTCAGTGCTGCTGTAACTTCAAACGGTCACACAGTGAATTGTTGTAAATCTAGGACTACCTGTACGTAAAAATTGTTTCTATACTGATTGGGGTGTATGTGTGTGAGAGAGAGGGAGAGAAGGAGAGAAGGAAGCAGAATCAAGAGTTAGGCATTTTCTGAATTTTTGACATGCTGAGCCCAGGGGTGGGATTCTACAGGTTTGCACCTATTCGCTAGAAACGGTTGTTAACATTTTAAGCAATTCAGAGAACTGGTTAGAAGAAATTCCTGGCCTAATCCTGTAAGGAAGACAGGAAGGAAACATTCTGGTGTTGCTTACAGAAACTGCCTCTCCACTAACCCTTATTACATTCTTGGCAGGACTAGACTTCCTGTCTCAGGAACTTCTCTGGAGTTTTTTTCCCCTCCTTTGCTGGTACTTTGCTTGTGTGACATTCAAAGTTACAATGGCAATGAAAAAAGTGACTTATGACTGTTTTTCACACTAACAACTGTTGCAGCATCCCCACAGTCATGAGAGGCCAGGCGAGGAGATGCGTGCCTTGATGTTGAGTTATATTGAGTTGACCATGCCCAGCCAGTAACATGACCACCAAGCCATGCCCACCAACTAAGCCATGCCCACACAACTGGTTGTTAAAAAATTTGAATCCCACCCCTGGCTGAGCCCAAAAGATTTGCCTGTTCTAGTCCATCAAGGCTGGCAAAAACAAGAACTTCTCAGATTTCTGAAATTATATCTAGTGGGATACCATGACAGAAACTTGAAAACCTGCCAAAGCAATTCCACCTAACAACTTACATCAAGTATAATTAAAGTGGAGTTGGGCTGAGAATTTTATTTTTTCCTGCCTCCTCTCTCCTGAACCAAGTGATTTTTCTCTTTGATGGTCTTGCTCCCTTCTCATTTCCAGTGATAAAATGTCTGCAAGAAAGCAACCAACTAATAGAGTACCAAGAACCCCATAGTCATCCTCATCCTCCTCCTTCCACCACCTCCCTTCTAGCACTGCTGATGTTAGCTAGTTCAGTAACAAAACATCTGCAAGCTCAGCTCTGATTTCACCCTTCTAGCATGCATTGCAGGGAATGAAGTCACCAAAAACCTTGCCAGAACTAGCAAACCTGCACGAACTGGAGTGATTGTGGGGATACCCTTCCCCTGAATCAGTTCTCTCTCCCAGTTTAAATACCTGAGTCACTTTGAGCTGTACTGTATAATAGTAAGATGGAAATTCTGTATAGTCAACAACACCCCATCAAAAAGTACCATCTTTTTTCCCCCTCCTATTGCTGTTTCTACACAAGGTAGAACCACAGGCCCTGATTTTCATCTGCCGGAGACTTCAATAATCCCAAATCTCTGCTATTATCCTGCTTGCATTATCACCTTTCCTTTTGGTTGCCTCGACTGTCTCTCATCCTCCTCCTTGTTATTAAGGGAATTATATCTTTACACCCGGTGTGAAGGCATCCTGCAGTCCATCTTTTCATCACAAAATCCTTTGTGCTAGCGATTCCTCCTCCCTTTTCTAGTCTTTTTCAATATCTCACAAAATAAGAGCTGCCTTCTTTCTCTCTGTGTTCTGGGCTTTCTGTTTTCTCCATTTCTGTACCACAAAAAAAGTTTTCTTTCTCTCCCTCCCAATTTTTATACCTCCTATTTTTCTTTATCAGGGCAGTTTCTCCCCTTTATTTGAGACTAGCTGGAATTACTCGTGTTTCGTGATGAAACTATGTGATTTGGCGATACAGGAGAAATCCAGTTCACTCTGGTTCAATCCATTGGCTCAGTGGTGGTCGGTGATTGAAACACATAATGGAATATCACTACCACCGCCTTGAGTCCATAAGCAATTTCATAGGTGGAAGGTGTAGATATTTTGGTGAGGTACCAATATTTAGTGCTGTAAGGAGCTCCAGGCCACTCCTGAGTGAAGGAGTGGGATGTCTGCCAGTTTGAACTGAGGTAACAAAATGTGAGGCAACTGGCAGTTGGAACAGAGTTATTTTCAGGTGGGGAGGGGGAGTAGAACTCCTTAGCATCAGAGTGTGTTAATTGCTGTATCAGAAATACTAATGAAACACTAATGATCCAATGGTCATTTTGAAAAATCCTTTCTTAGTGAGCACCTAGAAGCTAAGAGGAACATACATGCCAAATATTAAGTTTTTAGGCTTTATGGTTCTGGAGATTTCATGATTAGTGAGTGGTATTTGCCTTTTATATAGAGAGATGTCGCTTTCATCCACATCAAGCAGGAAAGCTCTCTCTTGGTCATCCAAGGATGTTCAGCAGCATTCCAAAAGACATGGGTTTGTTCTCTACTCCATAGGCATGCTTGTGAACATCCCATGTCATTATCCCCCACGCGTTGACAATTCCTACTGTAAACCACAGCCATGCAATTCTAAACAGGCAAACACACACACACACACACACACACTATTTTTAGTGCTTTGTGAATCATACTTGCTCCCTAATCATCTTTTTTTTCATTTTCCATAAATGGGAGGAGAAAAAAGACAAGCAATTCTGCTTTGAGGCATTTCTACTTGAAGAAATATCAGAGCCAGAAATGTTAAGAGGTGGAGGAAGATGAATTTTGATAAGGCAACAATAGAGGCTGCATTTCAAAGTGAATGCTTACGAGACTTCGGGCAGGAAATTGTGGTGTCCAGATTTTCACAAAAGGACTTTATTTTCTTTTATTTTTTTTAAAAAGGCCCCTCCTGTTCATATTATAAAAGCTGACAAGCCAAATGCCTCCATTGTGCAGAATGAAAGCAGCTATCAGTTAAAAGGAAGGACACCACTGTTTGAATCTTTATGTCCAATCTGAAATGACCATTTGAACGCAAGTTAATTTTCTGTAGCCATAACAGAGTTGGAGGAGAGAGTGACATATTTCTTACCCATAATAAAAATGATGAAGGAACCACTCTAAAAGGATTGAAACAAACAAGAGCCAGAGTCCTACATCAAATTGATGTACATATGTGTGTGTGTGTGTGTGTGTGTTTGTTTGTTTTCTTATGTTTCAGCCAAACAGAACACAGCCAACTGCAAGACCGATAAACACAGACCAAGACTTCCAACCAATCAGGATGAAGAAAAAACCATTCAAACAAAGCATGAGGCTAGCACCAAATTTAAAACAGAAATGGCTATGAAAGCCTGACGTACACACGACGAAGAGAAACCCAGTATACGAACCTGATGATGGCAGATAAGATTCTGCTGAAACCTTGCTACAACTTTCAAAGCACAACTATAAAGATGTGGGAAAATACCCGAACAAAGCTGAATACTATATATATATATATATATATATATATATATATATATATATATATATGTTTTTTAGCTTCCTTCGGGTATTATCCCACGTCACTGTAGTGCTTTTAAAGTTGTAGCAACGTTTCAGCAGAATCTCATCTGCCATCATCAGGCTTCTGTATGGAGTTTGTATGTGGGTCAGGGTCTCACAGCCGTTGGTTTTAAAGTTGAGGCTAGCCTATTGTTGTGCCAGGATGTTTTTTTCTACATCCTGATTGGTTGGGAGTCTTGGTCTGTGTTTATTGGACTTGGAGTTTGTCTGATTGGTGTTTCTGGTTTCTTCTGTCTGTTTTGTGGCTTTGATTGGCTGGCAACACTCTGTTCCTGTGTTGGAGGCTTTCAGTGCAGCTTGGCTTCGCATGAAAGGATGCACACATGTAAGTACCCGCGAAAGCCTAAGAAAACAAATATATATATATACATACACACAGACAGACAGAGAGAGGAGGGGGGAGGGGGGGAGGGAGAGAAGAGAGAGAGAGAGAGGAAGAGAGAGAGAAAGAGAGAGAGAAAGAAAGAAAGAAAGAAAGAAAGAAAGAAAGAAAGAAAGAAAGAAAGAAAGAAAGAAAGAAAGAGAAAGAGAGAAAGAGAAAGAGAAAGAGAAAGAGAAAGAGAAGAGAGAGAGAGAGAGAGATGCATTAATTTGATGTAGGACTCTGGCTCATTTGTTAAAATCCTTTTAGAGTGGTTCCTTCATCACAGCCGAAAGCACCAGCCTGAAGGTGGCGAGTGGGACCTCATTGAAACGTTGCCAAGATACTCTCAATCTTACATGGGAAAAGAACCAAACATGCCAAGACCTGCATACCTGTACCTGTGAATTGGTTATTCAGGTTTTCTCCTGCTTAAAATTGGAAGTATCTAGGCGACGTTTCGATGAAATCTCATTCGTCATCTTCAGGCTTGTTTCTTCAGCTTTGTGCTTCTTAGAGTAATGTGAGCTTGCAGCTGCTTCTTCCTTTTAACTGTTAGTGGGGGTGCGACTTGACTGGGTGGGGGCTTGGCTGTGTTCAGATTGGCTGGGGGTGTGTTCTGTTCAGGTGGGGGTTTGGTTGTGCCCCCAAAACACAGATCAGAACACAACTGTAAAAGTCTGACTCACAGACGAACACAATACAGAAGCCTGATGATGGCAGATGAGATTCTGCCGAAACGTTGCTACAACTTTAAAAGCACAACTACAGTGACGTGGGAAAATACCCAAACAAAGCTGAACAGCATACATGTAAGTACCTGTGAAAACTTGAGAAAACACACACACACACACACACACATATGTATATGTATACGTATATGTGTATATATATTCTCCCTTTCTTTAACTCAAAGCTCCAAAAGCAAACAAGGGTTGCGTTGAATTGCAGGTAGTCTTTTTATGACCAAAAATAAGCTCAAAATTTTGATTGCTAAGTGACACAGTCATTAAGTCAGTTTTGCTCCATTTTGTGACCTTGCTTGCCATTCAATTGATACGTTAGCAATTAACGGTTGTTGAGTGAATCTGGCTTTCCCCATTGACTTTGGTCATCAGAAGGTCACAAAAAGAGATCCCCTGACCCCCCAGGGATGCTGCAACCATCATAAAGACAAGCCTGTTGCCAAGCGCCTGAATTTTGATCACGTGACCCTGGGGAATGCTGCAATGCTCGTAAGTGTGAAAAAGGCTCGTAAGTCTCTTTTCAGTGCTGCTGTAACTTTAAACGGTCACTAAATGAATGGTTGTAAGCCAAGGATTATCCATGGGTTGGAATCAAGCAAGGCTCCTTAGTCAGATCTGGTTGCATATGTTCCTATAAGGATAGGAGGAGTATTGAGCCACAGTGGCTCAGTGATTAGAATGCAGTACTGCAGGTGTGATGACCCAGAGTGTAATGCAAACATAATAAAATCCAAAATGTAAATAAATGTCCTTTAATGCCTCCAACTTGGCCCCACTGTTCAATAATTCTCAGTTGGAGATAAAATTGAATCAAAAATAGTCTTCAAAAGAAAGCAATACAGTCCAAACTTCATGAGCAGATAAAGGTAAAATAAAAAACCAAACAAACTGCAATGAAGGAAATTCCACAACGGGTCAGGATAAGTAATTAGCAAATTCAAGGAGATAACAAGGAACAGTCTGTTGGAAGGACGTCAACCAAGATAACTTCAGCCCAAAATAAAACACGCTTTGCTTCTGGTAACACTGTGTTGTAACCATCTCTCTTATATACTATTCTCCCCAGCTGCAACTAATGAGGGGATCATGGCCACTTCCTCTTTCATAAGCCAAGTTGTTTCCTTCTCTGTTCCTCCCTGCGTGTCCTAGGATGCATAGGGGATGGGCCTGGTTCTTCCTCTGACTGCTCAGCCAGCTTCTGCTCTTCCCCAGCCTCCTCCACAACCTCTGGAGCCACACCTCTACTCCCTGTCAGCTGTTCCTCCTCTCCCTCAGAGTCTGACTCTATCAAGGGCATGACAGCAGGCTACTTCTGCAGACTGCCGGCTGCCTGCAATTTGGCAGTTCAAATCTCACCAGGCTTAAGGTTGACTCAGCCTTCCAGCCTTCCGAAGTGGGTCAAATGAAGACCCAGATTGTTGGGGGCAATAAGCTGACTCTGTAAACCACTTAGAGAGGTCTGTGAAAGCATTGTGAAGCAGTATATAAATCTAAGTGCTGTTGCTACTCCTCCCTCCCTCCCTCCTTTCTTCACAGTTGTTAGAATGCAGTATTGCAGGCTAACTCCTCCCACAGCCAGGAGTTCAATCCTGACGGGCTCAAGGTTGATTCAGCTTTCCATCCTTCTGAGGTGGGTAAAATGGCGACTCAGATTGTTGGGGGAAAGACGCTGATTCTGAGAGGACTGTAAAGTATTGTGAAGCAGTATAATACGTCTAAGTGCTATTGCTATTGACATTCTTGAACTCTGGAGTTGGAGAAGACTACTGAAAATATCAAAGATAGCCCAGGAAACCAAATAGATCACTGAACAAATCAAACCAGAGTTCTCCCTTGAGGCATAAATCACTAGGCTCAAATCACTCTCAATCATATTATGCCAAGATATCATGTGTCTTGGAAAAGGGTTTAATATTGGGGAAGTGGATAGAAAGAGGCCAATAAGAGGGAATATTTGTAGCCCAGGGTTGAGGACAACATAGGGGAGAGGACCAGAAGAAGTGAAATGGACTCTTTGGGGTTAATATTGATTCCTCTGGAGAATCATGGTCTAGAGTATTTATTTATTTGTTTGTTTGTTTAATTGATTGATTGTCAGTTGCTTACAAGATAATAGATATAAGTATAAACATGAGTAAAAATACAGGAAATAGGTACGAATAAATGGGGACAATAGGACAGGGATAGTAGGCACGATGGTGCACTTATGCACACCCTTGCAGACTTCTAAAGAATGGGATGAGGTCAATAGTGGTTAGTTTGAGGTTAAAAGAATGAGGGTTAGAGGATGTAACAACAGGGTCAAGTTGTGCATTCCAGGCATTGACGACTCTGTTGCTAAAGTCCTACTTTCTGCAATCAAGCTTGGAGCAGTTAACATTGAATTTGTATCTGTTGTGTGCTCTTGTATTGTTGTGGTTGAAGCTGAAGTAGTCATTGACTAGTAGGACATTGTAGCAGATAATTTGGTGTACTATGCTTAATTCCAACCGTAGGTGGTGTAGTTCAAAGTTGTCCAAGTATTGTGACTGAGGCATGAAAATATGGACCTTAAAGGATCAGACGCGGTTCCAAAACCATCTATCCCTGTTGTAAATATCGTCCAAATTTTTGTTGTTCTTGTTAGCTTCATGGAGGAGAAGGAGCAAGTGTGTTTGAAGTGTGATCTCTAAGGAAGTCACTGGAAAGTCTCAGCCACACACCAGATATTTACTGGTGAAACAATATCAGCTTATTTCTGCAGCTTTTACTAATGTGTGTATTTTGTTTTTCTGTCTATTGACTTTCCTGCCTTTGCAGTAGAGAAGAACTTCACTAATTTACGCTAATGGCTGACAAGGGCACCACAAAAATCAGTCGACTTTGCAAATTAAGAAACTGGTAAACATTCCTAACCCCAGAGGTGAGGATGTGTTGCGTTGTTGCTTTTCATTTATCTTCATGCAAGATATATTCATTTGCATGGGTTTTTTTTTCTTTATCTCTCCTGTTGTATAGCTTTATTGGAAAAATAATTCTAATGTATCTTTTTAAAAATAAAATCATAATTATTGATTTACCCATTTGAGGTGCTATTTTTAAGAACCCACATTTTGCAGTAAATATAGAGCGAGGAACACTTTCTTCTTTTCAAAATAATCTTTTGATTTCTGATTTGTTTGTTTATGAAAGGTTATTAGAAGGCAGCTTTCTTTCTGAAAATATTCTCAGTTGAAATTGCTCTCAGAATGAAGTCCAGTTAAAAAATAATTCTGAGAAAGAAGCCATTATTATTTTTGCTTTGCCTTTCTTTTACTTTTGTGTGTTTCTATGTCACGGCTGTTTTTCCTTTGCCATAAATCTTGATTAAAAACAAACAGTCTAATCCCTCCCTCCACAAATTCCCTCTTTATGGATTATGTTGCGGGAACATTATTATTGTTTATAGTAATTATTATACTAATGCCTTCTGCTGTCTCTCCTTGGTTAAAATTTAACCAAATTCCTTTGGAGAAAAAGCACATTTTTGTTGTTGTTGTTCATTACTTTGTAAATCACTAAGTACATTAACAACACTACATAAAAATCATGGCAATTACTTATTAGATTCTTTTTCTAATGTTTTTACCCTACGAGCATTAGAGATAATTATCTACTTCTTTTCTGTCTCCTCTGTTGCAGTTGACAATTTACCAGTATTTCACACACACACACACACACACACACACACACACACACACACACACA
>BLBF01000068.1:7948692-7991560 GCA_015471245.1 Laticauda colubrina
AGGGAGGGGAGAGGGAAGGAGAGGAGAGGAGGAGAGAGGAGATTAGGGAGAGGAGAGGAAAAGAGGAAAGGAGAGGAAGGAGATTGGGGGGGGGAAAGGAAGGAGGAGAGGAGAGGAGAGGAGAGAGAGAAAATTGTTACTGGGCTTCCTGTGTTTACAAAGCTTTTATTTCTCAGTGGCCCTCCAGAAGATCCCTAGGATTATGTGTTACAGGACTCAAATTAAAAATTAAATAAGTACCTAGATATACAAACAACACCATGCAATAACATTAGGAGAAAAATCAATTGGCTAACATGGAGCCATGTTAATTTGTGGGTGGATCAGCTTACCAGAAATTCTTAGCAGCTCAAGACCAACATGGGACATGCACTGATCAGCAAATGACAGAGGTCATCCTTTCCATAACTTGAGTCCATTCAATCTCTAACTCTGCCTAAAGACCTCTTACCTACACCCAATGCAGGTGTACATTTTGCATTACTCTTAAACCAACCAGCCCATCCCAAAAGATTTCAACAAGGCCAGATATGGATTTAGAGGTGAAAAGATATAAAAAAGTTCAGCTTGACAACATTGGGACATTTTCAGGACTCTGGAGAGCTCATGGTAAGAGACTTTTCCCTCTGCCTGAAGCAGTTGAGACCTTACAGTAGTTGGCAAGGCCAAAAGTTTAACTGCACTCCTCTTGTTGACCCTGGGCTTCAATGAATGGGATCACACAACATATAAAACAAAAGTATGTCATTTGTGATTTGTAGTACTGTGGGAACTCATCCTGTGCTACATAAAAATACAGTTCATTTGTTTGATCATTGCACATACAGCAATGTGAACATAATAATTGTAATCTGTTAAGTGTAGCTTTAGGGTGGATTGTGGTGTATGAACCAAAGAGTCCCGACTTCTTTCCAAAATTATGACCCATCCTTTAAAACTGAGCAGCTAAGATAACAGGAGGGCTACATATACAGGAAGATCATTGACCACAAATGAGAATGCTGAGAGATTTCACTGAATTGGGGTGATCTTCAATTCATTACGTATTCCTCTCTCAGCTCCTCCTAAGGGAAGTAAGTGCTTTCCAAAGCTCTTTTTGCATTGATTGATAAGATTGCTGAAGTATTGACTTGGTTTTGCTCCTGATTTCTCTTTGAGAAAAACCATATTGTGGGTGAAAGAGGTTTTGGGGGGTTCATTGCCTCTGACTTTTCGAAGTCAAGAAGCAGTTATAAGGTTAGAATTGCCTGATTAAGACAACATGGTCCTAAGCAGAGGTGGTATTCAGCTGGTTCTGACTGGCCCTGGAGAACCAGTAGCAGAAATTTTGAGTAGTTCCGTGAACTGGCCAATACCACCTCTGACTGGCCCCACCAACCCCATCTATTCTCTGCCTCCCAAGTCTCAGCTGATTGGCTGGATCTTCTTTTGTTGCCCTGCACAGGAGAACGGAGCTGGAAAGCAGGTTAGTGGGGTGGGGAGGGAAAGGAGATTTTGCAGTATCCTTCCCCTGCCATACCCACCAAGCCACACCCACAGAACCTGTAGTAAAAAAAAATATCCCACCACTGGTCCTAAGCATGTGTCAACTAAAAAGATATGCCTTTGGTCTTTTTAGCTGCCAGAAAAAGGGAATGGGGGAAAACAAGGCATTCTTGAAATGCCTAGATAATCACCCTGGTAGCCCAAAGTTGTTGGAGCATAAGAAGGTTATTGGAGAGCATGATGGATGACTCTTGGAGATGGATGTGTCCCATTGGAGAAGTCACATCCAGGGGGTGGGGGGAAGACCAGCGTCAAGGGGGAAATGTATGATGTGATTTAGTATCCATGCCAACATGGCAACTTCTAATAAATCATTTTTCTTTTCTCTGAGATGCAGCTAGACTTTTGATTTAAATGAGGGTGGATTTGTTGGAGCCCTGACAGCATGATTATGAACTACAGTGGTTGAGCCCACGAAGACAAAATGAAATATACCTCCTGATGGCTTTGTACAATAATGCAGGAAACTAAACTGTAATGTTTAATCCAGCCCTGCAGATCACAAAAGTTTCTAGTAGCATGTAAGTTATATTAACAAATCTAAGAAGCTGGACTCCAGACATTTCTTATTATGAATAGCAGCATACCTTGTTGTTACTCTCTCAGCCATGTCCTTGCTGAACATGAGATCCCATTTAGTCATCGTGATCATCCATGCAAAAAATTGATCACTATGGAATTCTCCTGTTCCTCTTTTCTAAAGCAGTTCATGTTCCTGAAACTTGTAGCAACCCTTCTCATGTTGAACTTTGCACCACATTCTTGCTCCCTTATGACTGAAAGACTAGTGGAGTGATAAAATCATCTGATTAAGCCTAAGAAAACTTGGATTTCAGTGGTGAGATTCAATTTTTTTTACTACCGGTTCTGTAGGTGTGGCTTGGTGAGCATGGCAGGGGAAGGATACTGTAAAATCTCCAGTCAGAGGTGGGATTTGCTGGTTCTCCAAACTACTCAAAATTTCTGCTACTGGTTCTCCAGAACTGGTCAGAACGTACTGAATACTCACCTCTGGTTTAGATCTTCACTCATCTGGGAAAGTCAGAGGGAGACTTCGGACCAGTGAGAATTTAGGTCTACTTAAAAAAGATGTGCTTCAAAATTCAGGTGCTTGGCAACTGACTCCTATTTATGACTTCTATTCCTGGGGTCCCATAATCCCTTTTGTGACCTTCTGACAAGCAAAGTCAATGGGGAAGCCATATTCACTTCACAACTGCAATGATTCACTTAACAACGGTGGCAAGAAAGGGGGTCAAATTCACTTAATGAATGTTTCACTTAGCAACAGAAATTTTGAGCTCAATTGTGGTCATAACCAAGGACTACCTGTAGTTTAGGAAACGTTTCCAGATCTCCCAGAAGCCTGTAGCTGGCTCCAGAAAGTAGCAGGCCCAGAGTGGTATTTAATCCAGTGGTGGGATTCAAATAATTTAACAATCAGTTCTCCACCCTAATTATTTCTTTCAACAAACTAGTTTGCCAAACTGCTCAGAAAGTTAACAACTGGTTCTCCCGAAGTGGTGCGAAGTGGCTGAATCTCATTACTGATTTAATCTGATGTAGCAGTTCCTTGGAGTTAAAAATGATGGTTCAATTTCCATTGCTTCTCTTTTTTATTTTTCTTTACTAGGATGCTAAAGGAACTGTCTTTTCTATTAGGTTTTGCAGGAATCTGTGACTAAATCAACACAAAACCCTCCACCGCAAATTATTTTCAATGTACTCTACACATTTGCTTTACTTATCTTGTTCTTCTTTGGTCTATCTTCCTATCCATGTTCCACCACCACAGTGGAATTGTGTCATTCCCCCAAGCAAACTACTCTGGGGTCAATTCACCACCCCTGGCAGTTCAGTTGATTTCCCAAGTGAATGTAATTGCAACCTTATTTATGGGATGTTCTTTCAGAGGTGTATCAAAGGCTTCAGTGAGCATAAGTTGCAAGGCGAATGTAATTAGAACAACAGCCACCAATTTGCAAGCCACCTTTAAAGAAAGGAGGGAGGAGAGAGGGAGGGCTTCCTTGGGGAAACAGGATACACTATGAATAAAAATGTGGATCATGGATAGGTTTGCATGGGTGTTTTCTTCTTCAGAGTGAGCCACCAGACATGGTAAAACTCTGACCATGAACTAAAGAACCACCAGAATAAAACCTATGTTACACTGAGTTTTTTACCAAATATATTGACTATTAAGAATGACATCTTGCACATGCTTCTTCAGAAGTCAAGGGGTGCACATTTAAATAAGCGAGCATCAGAGTACGGACTAACTGCATTGGGTTGAAGGACTTACTGAAAAGACTTGGGAATATGACATAGTCCATTTAGGAGCTACAGTACGATGCAATCTCCAGTGTGCTTATATATTACTTGATTGTATTGCTTATGGCCACTAAGAATTGTCATCTACACTAGATGGAATTTTTTCATGATGATCTGACCCTAATATGGTCTTTGAAATAACAGAAAATATTTGTAGCTCGGGTCTTAGACCTGGGTATTGGTTTACTCTCCAAGTTTGTTTCAATTTAGTTTCTGAACCAGTGGTGGGATTTAAATTTTTTTTACTGCTGGTTCTGTGGATATGGCTTGGTGGGCATGGTAGGGGAAGGGTGTTGCAAAATCCGCGTCCCCTACCTACTCCTGGGGGAAGGTTACTACAAATTCCCATTCCCTCCCCACCCCACTAGCCTGCTTTCCAGCTCCATTCTCCTGTGCAGAAGACCCTGCCAATCATCTGGGACTCAATGGGAGGCAGAGAATAGATGGGTTGGTGGGGCCAGTCTGAGATGGGATTTGCCGGTTCTCCAAACTCCTCAAAATTTCCACTACTGGTTCTCCAGAACTGGTCAGAATCTGCTGAATACCCACTTCTCACTGTTTGCGTGTGAAGCATAGCTACATCACAGTACTTTTCCAAGTATATATTATGCCCAAAAGTTAAAAAAAAACAAAACAAACCTTCCAACCAATTCTTGAAAATCCTCATTATTCTGAAATGCATCTACAATTCTCCTTGCTGTTCATTTGAACTCCACCTCCTTCCTTCCTCAATCTGCCACCCTCCAGATGTCTGCCTTGAGACAATACATCTCAGAATTTCTTGCCAGCAGTCAACTGTCTTAGGCTAACGTCATCACTGGATCAAAAGCTTCTTTAAAGAAAGAGTACTTTAAAAGAGTACTTAAGGCTGGAGTAGTGAGAAAGAAATCTTCTTGCAGCCTTTCCATAGGACTATCCCCCCCCCCATTTCAAAGGAGCTCAAAGAAGTCCCCTTTTATCTCCAGCAAGCCAATTTTTGCAGCTTTTGTTGAGAGCTTCATCAAAGACTCCCTTTCATTCTAGATAAACAACTACGGAGAGGCTGAGACCCTAAATTCTTTGTCCTTCTGAATCAGAAAGTGACTGAGTGAGGGGGAAAAAGGGGGTAGCCCCAAATAAAATGGGACAGGTGTCTTGAAGATAAAAAAGAGAGAGAGAGAAATATGTGGGTGGAAAGAAATGGTTCACTTTCTTCTGTTGATATCTGGAGCCCTCTGGCTGTTTATTAAAATAATATAATTATATGTCCATCTGCAGAGTTTAAGGTTGAAATGAGGGGTCCTTGGTGCTCTCTGAGCTTGCTTGTTTCTTGCAGATGTTTCATTACCTTGTTGGAAGTTAATACCCACCCCTCCCCTAAGAAAATGAAATACTTTAGGTTATATTTTAAAAAGGCAGAATATTTCCCAGAAAGAAAAGTAGAAACTCAGAAGCAGAAACTCACCTCAGAAGCAGAAGCACACCCCACATCCCTTGTTAATGGGTGGGCCATTAAGGCCTGGGCTAGAGCAGTCTACATAACAAAGCCCTCTACCCATCTCACCACCTGGCCTGGGAAGATTGCATTAGCCAGCACTCAGGTGAAGCCATGTGGTCCAGACAAAGTCTACAAAGTTAGCTAAGACCCCCATCCCTGGGAGTTGGACAGCCAATGGGATGCATTTCTTACACAGGAACAGGAAACACTAAGGTATATAACTAAGGGTCTCTCAGCATCTTGGCCCTTTTTTTCCTTCACCCAACATCTTGAAACATGTGATCGTCCTTTTCACTTTGGAGCTCCAAGCCTGTCCACCATTAAACCATCTTTCCAAACAGCCTCCATGTTTCCAGTGTCTTTTTCCCCACTTGGAACTGAACCCAGAAGGATATTTCTTCCAACAACCCAAACTAGGTAACACCATCAGTGTTGGAAGAGAGGAGGAGGAGGAGGAGGAGGAGGAGGAGGAGGAGGAGGAGAACTATGTGGACCTTTGTGCTCACTGAGCTGGGTTGTTTTCTTACAGACATTTCATTAGGTAACATCAACTAGGTAACATCATCAGTGCTAGAAGGGAATGATGGGTTTTGCATTGAGGACTAGGATTGTAGGGCTCTTGGTACTTTCTGAGCTCGGTTTTTTTCTTGCAAATGTTTCATTACCCAAACTTGGTAACAACATCAGTGCTAGTTCCTAGCACTAGCACAGTTTCACTAGCACTGCTGATGTTGTCTTGTTTGGGTAATGAAACGTCTGCAAGAAAACACCAAACTCTGAGAACGCCAAGGACCCCTCATTTTAACCCAGAGCTACAAATATTCTTCTGTAAAGGTGGAAATTGAAATCTTGCAGTCATCGAGCTACAAGTTACCAGAACATTCAACCAGCTTATCAGTTATGAAAGAAGCCATGTTTGGCACTGTTCAGCACATTTCTGGAGAACAGCAATCATGATGCGGGAAAGGAGCAATTTGGTTAGCCTAATTTCTCAGCCTCCCTAAATATGAATTGTGGGTCTGGTTTAATCAAAAATAGCTATCAGGCCTGTGTAATCATTCCTGGAAGCTTGCAAGCTTCAAAAAGGAAATGGAACAAGCTGATTTGCATTGTTGGATCACACAGATCCATCATTGGCTTGGCTGGGCTTGGTTTGCCTTACTGTAGCTTGTAAACCATGGTTTAGGATTTAGTGTCATGGATGAAGACCGTGGCATTCAGGGTTTTTTTTTTTTAAAGAAGGAAAATGCAAGATAATATTTGTAGCTCACAGTTGAAGTGTGGAGTCCTTGGTGCTCCTTGAGCTTGGTTGTTTTCTTGCAGACGTTTCATTACCAAACTAGATAACATCATCAGTGCTAATAGTGATGATGTTACCTAGTTTGATAATGAAACGTCTCCAGGGGCAGGATTCAAAAATTTTTAACAACCGGTTCTGTGGGCATGGCTTAGGTGGTGGGAGTGGCTTGGTGGTCATGTGACTGGGTGGACATGGCTTGGTGGTCACGTTATTGGCTGGGTGTGGCCAACTCAATATCACATCGAGGCACGCATCTCCTCGCCTGGCCTCTCATGACTATGGAGATGCTGCAACAGTCATAAGAGTGAAAAACAGTCATAAGTCACTTTTTTCAGTGCCATTGTAACTTTGAATGGTCACTCCACACAAGCAAAGTACCGGCAAAGGAGGGGGAAAAAAAACCTCAGAGAAGTTCCAGAGACAGGAAGCCTCGTCCTGCCAAGAATGTAATAAGGGTTAGTGGAGAGGCAGTTTCTGTAAGCAACATCAGAATGTTTCCTTCCTGCCTTCCTTACAGGATTAGCCCAGTAATTTCTTCTAACAACCAGTTCTCCGAACTGCTTAGAATGTTAACAACCAGTTCTAGCGAATAGGTGCGAACTGGTAGAATCCCATCCCTGAACGTCTCTAAGAAAGTCACCAAGCTCAGAGGCCACCAAGACACCATCACACGTGGCACTACAAGAGAATACTAGGTGGATATTGAAAAGATGGGAAGCAATCTGAATCTGAATTGAAGGCAAGAAAAAAATAGGTGTGGTCAGTCATAATAATGGGGAGTTTCATAAAGGGGAAATTTAATGTATTACTACATTTACCTCAGTTCTATTTTCTTAAATGGATGCTTTCCATAGAGGTCTGAATTCAGATCCCAGAATGTGGATGTAGAGACAGAACCTCTCAATGCAGAGACAATTAGGTCAGAGTGGAATTCCAACACCTAAAGAGTCAGGTTGGTGTAATGATGAATATGCTGGACTAGGAGCCACGAAACTTCAGCCCATGGATGGTTCCTGGGGAACTTCAGTTCGTCTCTCCATCAGTCAAACCCACCTCACAGATAGGTGTCAGGGTTCTGGCCGATGCCCTAATTAAATCATGAGCCTCAGGCAAAGCTTCAAAAGAAATCCAGTTATTTATTAGAAGCTTCATGTCAGCATGGACCAAGTGAAGCCAACTCTGACCTCACTTAATTCACGCCTTGGCTCTGACCCTGTTTCCCCCTCCCCCCCCAAGGTGTGTCATCAGTTACATTCCCCAACAAAGCAATTTTGTGGGTTGTAGAAGTCACTCCCTCCAGCCACTGTAGATCTCCATGGAGATGACCTTGACGTTGCTGGCTGGAACGTGCTTTGTTTTGACTGAAATGCAAGTTTGATGCAGCTACAAGGCTCAATTCCCCCATTCCCCTGTCTATAGCAACTCAAGAGTATGTGAGGAATGTGATGTTGACAGCAGGGGTTTTTGGGTGGGGGGAAAACAGGAAGTGGGGGCATTGTCTGGTAGGATAGAAAGTCAACAAATAAATAAATAGCAGCTATGAGAGAGAGAGAAGAAACAAAGAACTCATTCATCTTCTCTCCATAGAGATCAATTGCCTTTGACCTTTTCTTAATCAATCCATTAATTAATTACTGGGGCTTCTGTGCCCTTCAGGTCTAATGAACAGAGGGCAGCTATCTTCCCAAATTGTTTCTATCCAAGCTGAGCATGAGAGAAAAGCTTGGTTTTTTTTTTCCTTTCTCTTCATCTGTTTTCCCTACGCATCATGTTTTTTAGATTATAAAGCTAAGGTCAAGGAGTGTCTTATACAGATATTTATAAGCTGCCCTGGGAGACCTTTTGAGGGAGAGGGGAGAGAAATGTTGAAAAATGAATAAATGCATTTATGTAGACAGAAGAAAAGACTCAGCATCCCACTAAGATCTAACTCAATAAGCCAGTCATTCATTGTGGCCAGTAAACCTAAATAGGTTGGGTGACTGCAACAAAGGTTTATGCTAACAATCTTAATAAAGGAAAAAGTGGTTTTCCTACACGTCCGCGAAAGAGGTTTTTTTTTTTAAACAAAAAAAAAATCAACACGAGAGCCATAAGGTGTGGTTGAAACCTTCTCCCTCCTTTTTGTATGTGCATTTCAGGACATCTTTAGAGGAGCGTGGTGGCCTAGTGGTGAAAACACTAGGTTGAGAGTTCAATCCTAGATAGCGGCAGGTGTTTCTCTCCCAGGACGCAAAAAAAAAAGAAATCTGCTGTGAACTCCACATAGGTGTCAGGAAAGGCATCCAGCCAGTAAATGCTCAGCAGCATCCAGTCTCTCCGATGCTGCCCTGAATAGGGACATACAAAGAATTATTGCAGGATACATGTAGGACTTTGCTTATGCAGTGGTAGTTACCACATTGACTTTTTTTTTAATCTCTGTCCACAGTTAACTGTTGTATTCTGGACATTATCCCATTACACTAGATAATCAGCAAGGCTTCCAGTTGCCAAGCCCAGAAATTAAAGATGATTGTCAATTCTGTACATCATCTAGGCTAAGAACATTTGATCTTGATTCCAATGAACGCTGGGGCCAAAACTTGCCTAACAATTTCTTATCCTCTAGAAGATTCAATCACTCATCAGGGAGCTTATTAATCTACTCTCTGTGTTGTAGAACTTATTTTGATTGATAGATTATATGCCATCAAATCGGTGTCATCTCTTAACCATCACATCCTTCATGTCTTCCAATGGTGTCCTCATCACCACTGTAATTGAACCCATCCATCTTGTGGTTGGTCCTCCCTTCTTTCTCTTTTCTTCCACCTTCCCACCATTGCAAACTTCTCCAGAGAGCTAGCTTTTGGCATAAGGTGACAAGACATATTAATTTTACCCTGGTCATCTATTCTCCAGGGAGAAGTCTCGACTGAGCGATATGGCAACTCCTTGATTTGTTTTCTTGACTAACCGTGGTATTTTTAGGAATCTTTTCCAAAGGTGAAGTTCAAAAGGATCAAAGTTCTTCTTATTTTTATGGAAGACATAACATAATCCTTATTTCACAGCATACAAAACATCCTGCAATGATAGAGTGGGTATGACATCATATTTTTTTAAAGAAAAAAAATTATACAGTAGAATACAAAGAAAATCAGAAGAGTAGTTTCCATACGTAGCTTCTTTTGGGTTTTTCTTATCTGAAAGCTACAGCTGTGATAGAAGAGAGTAAAGGAAGAAGAATGGCAGCTATCCCCCCAAAAAGTATGTGTGATTTGTGTTATACATCAAATGCCAGGCTCACTCCTGAAGATTAAAACATAACTAGGCATATGCCTATCTTCGAAAAGAATCGTACAAGATATTCAAATTTATCTGAAAGACAGACCTATCTCTGGAGAATCAGGCAAGAACACACAAACTCACACCTGAGCACAAACCTCCCAACCATCACTTCAAAACTGACAGCTTTTTATATACAAGGGATTGCCTTGTATAAATTAAAATGTCAATCTGTTAACACATGAAAAGGGGGCAGAGCTTCAAATGTGTGGTTTCAACCCCCACTTTGATTATTTCAGCTCTCCCTGTGGATATCAAGACCATTCCTCAAAGGAATCCCACTTCTGAAACCAGTTTTCAAAAGCCTGAAAATCCACCCGCTCGATTCCAGAGCCCAGGCACCATTCTTACTTTATTCTGCTTTTTCCCAGATTTCTGTCTCTTAACACGTTGATTGAAAACATTAGCATCTGCTTTGTACGTATGAAAAAAATCCCACAGCAACAATGGAAAATCCATGTTAGGAAATCAAAATTACCCATTGAAACCAGGAGAGAGTTATAGTTTGAAAGGGCAACATAAAGATTTATTGTTGTTTTTTTTAAAGATGGTGATGGTGTCATCATCACGTCATTGTCAACTCTTTGAGACTGCATAATTTTGTTTCTAAGTCTGTAAACTAGGAGTGTGGGGCTGAGGGAGGGCATTTCACAGGATAGCTGTCCTCGTAGGGGAAGAAACTTCTTTCCTTTCCACTACAGGTAGTCGAGGGACTTAAGGCCCCACTTGAGCCAACATTTCTGTTGCTAAGTGAGACAATTTCTTGACATGTGACCTGTGGCCTTTCTCAGCATGTGTCCTTCTCTCTTTCTGAAAAGAACAGAGCCACAATGCTTGCAGAAACCTGACATTTATCAACAGATTTCCCCTTCCGAGCCCGAAGCCTTTGCTCTGTCTGAGAGGAGAAACATCATTAATCTGACAATGCCACCCAGGGGTGGGCTTCAAAAATTTCAGCAACTGGTTCTCTGCCCAGTTGCTGGCTGGGCATGGCCATGGTGGGCATGACCTAGTCAGCCTCCTGCACCATGGTTGGGGGGGGGGGGCATTTTTGCTCTCCCCAGGCTCCGGAGGCTTGACTTGAGCCTCTGGGAGGGCAAAAATGGCCTCCCTGGGCTCCGGAGGCTCTCTTGAAGCCAGAAACAGGCCCATTTCCAGACTTTCTGAACTTCCAGGAGGCCCATTTTTCATCCTCCCCAAGCCTCCATGCGCACCTTGCATTTACCTGCATCAGAGGTGGTATTCAGCAGGTTCTGACCAGTTCTGGAGAACTGGTAGTGGAAATTTTGAGCAGTTTGGAGAACCACCTCTGACTGACTCTGTCCCCAACTGTTCTCTGATTCCCATTGAGTCCCAGCTGATTGGCTGGGTCTTCTTTGGTTGCCCTGCACAGGAGAATGGATCTGGAAAGCAGGTTAGTGAGGTGGGGAGGGAATGGGGATTTTACAGTATCCTTCCCCTGCCATGCCCACTAAGCCATGCCCACCAAGCCACACCCACAAAACTGGTAGTAAAAGTTTTTGAATCCCACCACTGACCTGCATCCAAAATGGGCCACGTGGGGAGTCCTGGGAGAGGCCGGGTGGGGTGGCCGGGCAAGCCAGGAATGGGATTTGGGGGTTGCTCCAAACTGCACAGAATCTTAGCTAGGGGCTCTCCCAAACTCCTGCGCACCCAGCAGCCTACCCGATACCACCCCACTCCCTGGCATTGAGAAGCAATCTCAGATTAGCCGGACCCAATATTTCAAGCACAAATGGCTTCAATCAGAAGCTAATTCCCAGGCACTCCATCCATAATTAGTCTGTCTTCTTTCATTTAGTTGCTAAAGGAAAGGCTGCTTTTGACAAGTTATCATGCTCTTGGATATTTACAGAATGGCAGGGTAACATGAGATGTCTTGGTGTTACTACCCAATAATCGATCTTCTGCTTTGTTAATGGTAAAATCTATAGAGATTTCTGAATGGAAAGGGAGGCTATAAAAAAAGAACCAAGTACATGTAAATGAGCAAAACCATCAGGAGTGGTAACACTGTAGAGGCAATATTGAGAAGAACCACAAACATGTTAAGATTTTTTTTAAAAATGGAATAGATGCAACCTGACTTTAGGAGTGAATGTGGTTTTTTTTTTTTTTTTTTTTTTTGGTTTTTGATAATTCTGAGAAAATCCAAATGAAGGCGGCTTCAATAAAAGGGAATATTTATAGTTCAGGGTTGACATGAGGGGTCCTTGGTGCTCTCTGAGCTTGCTGGTTTTCTTGCAGATGTTTCATTACCTTAATTAGATAACATCATCAGTGCTAGTCTAGCTTGAAGAAGGTGTGACAGTGTTCGGTTTGCTTCCATAGTATTTGCCAATCTCATGTGATTGGTTTCACATTAACATCTCTTCACTCTCAAAACCCTCCACACCTTTGAACATTTCTCCCACTGAACTCCAGAACCCAAGAACCAAGTAGAACATTCTATCCAGTAGCGGGATTCAAAAATTTTTACTACTGGTTCTGTGGCTTGGTAGGCGTGGCAGGGGAAGGATACTGCAAAATCCCCATTCCCTCCCCACCCCGCTAACCTGCTTTCCAGCTCCGTTCTCCTATGCAGGGCAACAAAAGGAGACCCAGCCAATCAGCTGGGACTCAATGGGAGGTGGAGAAGAGATGGAGGTAGGGCCAGTCAGAGATGGCATTTGCTGGTTCTCCAAACTATTCAAAATTTCCGCTACCGGTTCTCCAGAACTGGTCAGAACCTGCTGAATACCCACCTCTGATTTTACCACCATTAGGTGAACAAGAAGTCTCCTTCACCTGCACTTCCCTCAAACTGATGTCCTCCAGATGATTTGGACTTCAGTTTCCCCAGGTTTCCTTCCTGATAAGAATTCTGGGGTCTCTCACTGCTTACTCATGGTTCATGGAATCAATGGAAAGCAACTTGGGGCCAATTGCAGACCAATTGCGGTTTTGTTCTGCTCTCGGAATTTAAGTGGAGGACTTCTGCAATGGACCTTTCCCCCCCCCCTTTGGACTCCTCTTGAAGGCTGCTTGAGGTTGAAGACAGGAAAAAGCAGTGAGGTCTTCATCCTTACTAGGAGGATCTTCAAAGTGCATCTAACTTGAGTCCCAAAGGTGCTTTTTTTTTTTTTTCCCTAGAGGCAATTGGACTACCTTTTATAGATCTCCTCACAGCCACAGAGTCAGCCATCAGGAACAATAGACTGGCAGAACCAGAATCAGAACAATTAAGAATGAAGATATCTGCAGCCCTCGCCAGTGCCCAAACACCCCCCCCCCTTCTAATCTGAACTAGATACCAGAAAGTCCTGTTTCCTCTTGAAAAAAGAGGAACAACTATGACCTATTTTGGGACAACTATGACCTGGATGACTGAGAATCTCCATAAACATCTATTTTGGGTATTACTTCATTGACATGGACCACGCCTACACTGGCCACATTGGACTCCTAAGCTCATCCAAGAAAGTTTGAGGCAATAATATTTGAGAACACTGAAAGCCATACTTTTAAAGATGGGGAATATGAAGATAGGGTTAGTTCATGTTGTTCAATCACTAAGTCATGTCCAACAATTCATAACTCCATGGATCACAGCATGCCAGCCCCCCTCCCTTCTCCTTCACTGTCTGGAAGATTTTGTGCAAATTCATGTTCATTGTATTGATGACCCTATCTAATTATCCTTTCTCCTTTTGCCTTCAATCTTTCCCACCATCAAGGGTCCCTCCACCCCCCCACCCCCACCCCCCCACCCCCGTGAGTCCTCTCTTCTCATTAGGTGGCCAAAGTATTTGAGCTTCAGCTTCAGTATCTGTCTTTCCAAAGGACAGTCAGGGTTAATTTTCTTTTAAGATGGTTAATGTTAGGTAGCTCTGTTAAGAAGTTCTAGCTTCTATTTCTTTCCTTCTTATATGGAAAGAATCAGGCTGGAGGATTGGTGTGGGGAGCATACCCCCCCCCCACACACACACATCTGACCCACAGGACATAAGTGTCAATTTTGTCCACTGGAGTCAGAATTCAAGAAGCAACTGGTGATCCTTCCATCTGCCTCCTTATTCCATGCAACTGATAGGCCCAAATATCTCCATGCAAATGATAAGCTGGTTTTAAATGCACCATTATTTAATGGTATCAAAATACAAGTGTGCAAAATTGACATGAAAATATTTACCAAAGCTAGCAAGCTAATTCAATAGAAGCTGTAACTTGGCATTTTGCCTTTCAATAGCCCGCCCTTATTCCTAGACAGATTAAAAAGCCTGTATCTTGAAACAGGCGAGTGTATTAGCATTTAATCCTTAATTACATGGATAGTTACTGTGTTGAGAAAGGGCATCTGAACAAGCTGGCAAGAAAGTAGCTAAGAAGTTTTGCTATTTACATGCTGCCAGTTGTTGTTGTTTACTCACTTGGATAAGATTTTTTTAAAAAAATGTTTAAATTAAGTTTTGTATTCTTTGCCTGGAATCATCTAGTTGTGCACTGTGGAACTCACACATAAGTGGCTGTATAAATTTGTTTAACAGATCAAATTAATAAATGAGAATCTTTTTTCCTACCCGCCCCCTCTCCCCCATCAAAGCAAAATTAGGGAAGGTAGAAGCCATCCTGGACATTCCTACCTTCCCTGTCTAACCAACCCAATCATCACTGCATTTACAGGCTACATCGTGAGCAGATTCTCTTCATTTTTCAACTCGGGCTGGGAATCTTCTACAGCCCCTTCAGCCCAAAAGTTCCTTCCAAGTCTGCCTTCAACTAAGACAGGTTCGCCAACCGCTGCAAGATCACCAAAGTTTAAGCAACCAACCCAACAAGGATGCAAGTCCCGGGCAACGGCGCATGAATCCCAACCATCAAATTAAGCTCGCCTCTGTCTGAAAGGACCCGGCATAGGCGTTAGTGGAGTCCCTTCTAGCCTCGCCATGTTTCTCTTCCCCGACGAAGAGCTCTGAAAGACCCGAAAAGCTTGCACAGTTTGTTTGTTTTTTCCCCTGCGCCAAATTCTCCCGCCGCCTCCAACTCTGGTCGGCTGATCTCGCGCTGCTTCCCAAAGTCTTTTCTTTCCAGGACTTTAAAGCTTCCCTCCCTCTCAGGCCCCCGAGCCCAACAAGGCCTTTCCAGCGGACTCACATGATGCCCCCGAGCCCGGTCGCCTGCCTGCCCGCCCGCCAACCCTCCCTGCCCAATGCGCCACGGTTCCAGCCTTGCAAGATGCATCCAGCTCAGCATCAGCCCAAAAGCCGCCGGGCGCCCTGCGTGGTCGCCCTGGGTCTGGGGCTGCTTTGGGGGACGGGAGCCTTTGCAGGGGGGCTTCCTTTGCCGGGGGCGAGCGCTCAGCACCTCCGCGAGGATCCAGGTAAGGCCGGGCGAGTTCCTCTTCCCCTTTTGCAGCTGCCTCCTCCGTGTCCTGCGCGCACTGCCCCGGCAAGCGGCGTCCTTTGGCAGTTGGGAGTAGGTCGGTTCCTCGTCTACTTGTGAGTAAGTTGTACTCGGTGGAGCCAGGTTGCTCTCCCGATAGCTCCTTGCCAGGCACAGGAGTGGAATTAGGAGGGTGGAGGCTATAACAATGCATGCAATTCTGGTTTCAATTCATGGGATCCCCTCAACCAGGAGCATTGATAAGGATAATAGAGAGTCTCAGGATTTGTTGACAAAATCAGAAAAGAGGAAGTGAGAAGCCGCCTGGGAAAGCCAAGGGAAATCATCAAAACCATAAAAAAGCAAAAGTTAGAATATTTTGGGAACCTGATGTGACGCCCAGAAAAATACAGCATACTTCAGTTAATCCTCCAGGGAAAGATTGAAGGCAAATGAAGATCCAGGCAGAAGAAAAACATCATGGCTTCAAAATTTAAGGGACTAATTTGGACAAAACTCAACAGCACTTTTTCGTGCGGCTGTTGATCAAAATAGGATTGCCAACATCCGATGACGGATATGGCACAAGAAGAAGAAGGTCTCAGGGTTGTGACTTTCAGAGTTTGCATTCCAGAGTGTGCTTTGGAGCAAGGGGTCGCCAACCTTTTGGACCTCAGGGACCACCAAACCCATAATTTTAAATCCCACGGACCATTAATACGAATTTTGACTCATGGTGGCTTGCTGGCGTTTTCCCTCTGCTGCAGAAAGCAGCAGGGACCCTGGGAAAATCCCCCAAAAAGTCTGCAAGAAAATTCCCCACCCCGTTTTCCTAAAGAATCAATCATTCTTTATTTGGGATCACAGGATACTGTCTCTAGCTCCGTTCTCATGGGGGAAAGAGAAAGAGACTTTTGGCTTCATGCAAGGAAAGCAGCAGTAGCAGCAAAAGTCTTTCTTTCTCTCCCCCAAACTCTGCCAGAAAGGAGTCTTTGCCGGCGCAGACCTTTGGAGCAGGAGGCCTTGCAGGGTCCCAGAGACTCATTTCTGGCAGAGTTTGGAGGAGAGAAAGAAAGACTTTTGCTGCTTTCCTTGCGTGCATCCAAAAGCAGAAGAAAAAAGGAGCAGCCCAGTGCCCGTGTTGTTCACAATGCAAACAATGCAAGCCTTGTGTTCCCACGCAGCCTGGATTAATTGCTTTGGGGGAGTGCTTTGAGGATGACATTTCTCTGTGGACCACCAAAATTTTCTCGTGGACCACTAGTGGTCCCTGGCGACCACTGCTTTGGAGGGTGTGTGTAGTCATTGCCAACTTGGAAATCCTGTTGAAATAGAAAGGCTTGGTTTCTGCAGAAGAGAATCTACCTGGAAAAGTTGAGCCTTATTTGGGGATGTTGTGAAGGGCTTTTTTGTGACTCCATACTTTCTGCTAATAGGTGAGGAATGATTAGAAAAAGGACCATGCCTGTATAGATGATGGGGTTAGTGGTGGTAGAGGTCCCAGCATCCTTTTTTGCCATGAGCAGAAAACATTTTGGGCATTGTCCCAAGGATGCTTTTTCAAAAGGCAACTTGACTTTCTAGGTGTTTTTTCCCCTTGAAAAGGTTTAGCTTCTCATCCAAGAAGCTTCTTCAGTTCTGCCTGAATTCTTCAGAACTAAAGAAACTTCTTGGATGAGAAGTTTTTTCAGGGAAAAACCCAAGAAGGTCCAGTTGCCTTTTGGAAAGGTGCCTTTGGGACAACCATGACCTGGAGGATTGAGAATCTCCATGGACATTTTGGAGAATTAGATGACAGTACTTCAGTAAGGATAAATACATTTGGGAAGAGCCAAATGCTTTATTATTCTTATTATTCTTATTATTTCAGCAAAATCTTTTTTTAAGCTACTTCTCCCAGAAAAGAAAGAGACCATCCTTGTCATTTCTGCCTTGCCCTCCAGTTCTTCAAAGTAAAAATACCAAGGCAGCCAAGATGTGCTTTTTATGCAATTAGGATTTCCTAATTTGCTTTACAGAAAACAAAAGCCAGTGTGTTCTCTCCCCATCGTCGGAATTCCCCGATGGGTTTTTCACACCACAAGAACGAGTAGAAGGCGGCATCGTGATCTATTTCATCATCATTTTTTACATGTTCCTGGCAGTGGCCATAGTCTGTGATGACTACTTCCTCCCAGCGTTGGAGATGATCAGTCACAGTAAGTCTGCTGTGCGCTATCTTATCTCCTTCCCACAAACCGAATTGCCGTTCTGAGACAATTCTGGGCACAAGGCAACTGCAGTTTAGAAAAAAGTTATGCGGGTTTTTTGTGTGGCTTATTGTAGGAAAAAAGGATCCGAAAGGCAGGAGCAAAGAATTCAAGCATTATCTCTTGGGCTTGATCAGTATTCATCTCTTTGGCAGATAAAAAGGATTTGGGAAAGCAACTATGAAATGCTTTCTGGACAAAGCCAAATTTCCAAGAATATTGGCAACAACCACATAATGGGCCGAGCCATGACTAACTCCTTTTGTCAGGATTCTGGCAGTTACCCCAATTAAATCATGAGTCTTGAGCCAAACTTCCAAAACTGATCTATCTTATCTCTATCTTCTATCTGGCGATCATCTAGATATTATCTAGCTAGCTATCATCTATCTATCAAATTATATAAAGTATAATTATCATTTATGGCTATTTTTAGTCCTATTATATCAATACCTTGTACATTGCTTGGAGCCATTGAACATTGAGGGGATATAAGAAGTAAAATAAATAAATAGAGAAATGAAAACGTTGTTCCATGATTTTTACAATCCCTGATGATTGCATGCCTCTTTTCTTTTGTCTCCATTGATCCTACAGCTCTTGGCCTCTCTCAAGATGTAGCAGGAGCAACCTTCATGGCAGCTGGCAGTTCTGCTCCTGAATTAGTCACTGCCTTTCTTGGTAAGCCACCCTTTAACCAGCACGCAGTTGAGTCTTTGCAACAGCAAAAGTCAGTCCTATCAACCAATGCTTCATTTTTAGGTGTTTTTGTCACAAAGGGCGATATTGGGGTCAGCACCATTCTTGGCTCTGCCATCTACAATCTTCTCGGCATCTGTGCAGCCTGTGGACTCTTAGCTGGCATGGTATGTTCTCTTTTTTTATGATTCCACCTTCCACTTAACTGCAAAGGGAAATTAATTTGGGTCCAATTGACAGTACTTCCCAGGTAGGATGTTATTGATTGGGGATTAGTGAAAAAGTTTAGTGTACTAAGATCTTGGTACTTTTAGAAAGTTGATAGTGAGGAACATACATCCTACAATGAGTTATATCCAATAATTTCCATATTGCAGATGGAAATATCTTTGGTTAAGTAGAATGAAGTTGCTTACTGGGCTTATTGACATTTTTAAGACATTTTGGGATGAAATTTGGAACATGTCAATCAAACCATGGGTGATGGTAGTCATGAAGATCAGTGGCTATTCATGGTGGTGGGACTGCCTCTGAAGGCCATCTGCTGAGAGATGGTGGGCTTCCATGTGTACTTGATCCCTGGGAGAATGCACAATTGGACTAGATGGGTCAAGGTCCAATCCAACAGGGCACTTCTTATGTTCTCAAAAGACCCATTTGTTACGGAGACTTGAAAAAGTTCATGCACTCCAAATGTATTGTCTGAATTGTATTCTCTAGGTTTCGCACCTGTCTTGCTGGCCATTGTTCAGAGATTGCTTGGCTTACATTATTAGTGCTGGGGCAGTTCTTGCCATGATTGTGGACAACCAAGTTTATTGGTAAGCATTCCCTGGAAATACCACTCCCTCTTATTTTATTCAAGTGAAACAGCACAGAAAGAACTGGCTGCTCATATATGCACTGCAGATCTTTTAGGCATCACATTTTTATCTTTATCTTTTGCTTTTCCACACTTAACTTTAAGGTGCATGGTTGGCTGGTTTAATGAGTAGATTGATTGGTTGTTTACACTTAAAGGCACACTTTAAATATTTGGAGAAGAGACGGTTCTGGGTTGCTACAGTGACTTGAAAAGCATATACATTTAATAACTGATTACTGCAAGGAAATGCTTTTCAAACATTATTTAGCCACCTATGTTCATGAGAGACAAACTGCTGGAATTCTTTGCTCTTTGAGTGAGCAATCTGGTACGAGGAGTGAATATGAGCTCAAGATCATATGGACTGCCAGCTCCCAAGTAGGCTGTCTTCTACTATCAGCAAGTCACAATGCTTTGCAGAGGTTGCCAGCTCCTTTATTCAGATATTTTAGCAAGAGAAGATATGGAGCCTTTTATTTTTCAGGCCACGCCTCTGCAGTTGAGGACCTGAATCATCATGAATGGTTTTTATGTGAGATGAATTCACTGCCACAAAGAATTATTCTCCAACCACAGATGCAACCTGTTATCTCTTGCATTTCGGTGATGCTGCTGGATCTTGGAGATGTAGTGAAAATGCAAATGTTCTAGTGAAATCTGCCCATTTTTGATGCAGAATCTGACAGAGCCTGATACACTTTTGACTTCTTCTGGTCACCCGTATTTCAAGCACTAAGTCTGCAGTTGGAGCTAGGCAGACCTAGAAAATATTCTTCGATATAAAAGCATGTGTATTGCCATGAAAAAGCCCCAATTTTTAAGCCATACAATCTGCGGGAACAGCTGGGAAATAATTCATGTACCGAACTCAAGAACAATTGCTAGTGCAATGGGAAATGCAAGATACATTTGACTTGCTTTACGCAAGTCAAGTCTTATCACAGTTGGTGATTGGACAAGCTGCAACTGGTTAGGTTTGCCTGCCAAAGTGGGTGGTTTCACACAATCTGACATTGATGCAAATTTTTTACTTTGTCTTAGGTATGAATGTGCTTCACTCCTTTTGATATATGGACTCTATATTTTAGTACTCTGCTTTGACATTAAAATCAACCAATGTTTCATGAGCAAATTTAGTCCTTGCTGCACCTGTTTCTTGGTGACCACGGAAGAGGCCGAAGACCAGCCACTGTCAGGATGGAGGGACGAGACTCAACCTCTCATTCGGCGACAATCAAGATCAGACAATGACATTTTTCACGAGTCTGATTACACTCAACTTTCAGCAAACTTAGATGGACCTGATACCATTTCTGAAGGTATTTTTTTTTTATGCAGAGCCTCTTTAAAAACTGTTGCAAGAACTGCTAAGATGCATTTTTTTGGAATCCTAACCCCCAAATTATGAGGCATGTAGTATTTTTTTTATTCTTCATATTTTTCAAATGCTGGAAGTAAAGTTGATACAAAGATAACTAAATATCTAATAAGTATGTCAAGACTATGTCATTACTTTGCAAAAAGGTTGCGATTAAGTATACAACTCCCCAGTACAACACATTGGCCCCTGAGATATCTATGGGGCAAGTCAAGGACAAGTCCCTACTTTTTGCTTTATGTTATTTAATTTCTAAGATACAAGCTTCCAATTTTCAGATTTTTACATCTAGAGAAAAAATTTAATGGAACAATAAAGCCCTATATATTTATAAGGCAGCTTTGTAAAGAACTAAAATAGCTACATTATCAGGAAAACCGAATATATATTTTTAAACGTCAGGATCTCATTTCTTTAAACGATTCTTTTCATCGGATAGATCCTCCAAGCGTGTTCACCATGCCTGAAGCAGATCTGAAGAGAATTCTGTGGGTGCTTGCCCTTCCCATCATCACTGTGCTATATCTGACGATCCCAGACTGCAGAAAACCCTTTTGGAAAAAGTGGTTCATGCTTTCCTTCTTCATGTCGGCAGTGTGGATTTCTGCTTTTACGTACATTCTTGTATGGATGGTGACCATCGTGGGTAGGTTTACAATGGGCTAGTTTTTATTAGCCTGTCTGCTCCAACCAACATGTTAATGGTATCTCAAAATACAAAGCTTGATTTCAGGTGGTACGTCTGCAGAGATCACAGGTTAAGACTGCATATTAGAGTTGAAGAATGAATGCCCAATATTCACACGATACTGAGGGCTGTGTATGTATCTAGAGCAGCCAAGAGTATGTCTCTTTAAAAAAAAATCACTTGAGGGTTGTGTCAAGCCAGTCTACGTTGTCCCAAAATGTATGCCCATTTTAAATGTGTAGCTCCTGGCTTTGGTAACCTACAACCTCCAGACTCTGAAAGGTTTTACCTGAGCATCTAATGAAAAACACTGCAGGGATAGACATCTGCTTAAGGTAAAACCATTCTTCATACAAGGATGATGTAAAAGGAAACAAAACCTAGAACCCTCAGACTGATTAAGAGTATGCCCTATAAAAGAGCTAATATGGACAGGAAATTGTTTTACACTAATAAAGAAGAAACTGACTTGCCAAACATCAGACATATTTTCACTGTGTGTTCCTGATTTAAGTCACAATGGCTGGAGTTGTCAGTGACTGAAATTAAAAAAAAAACATTAAGGCTTAGAACAGTGCATGAATTGTGTTCTTCCAGCCCAGTGTTTGTCAAACTGATACTGTGACGCTCTTTTCCACAATCTCCTATTTAATGTTTTCCCCTGTATGTTCAAGAGAAGGAACTAGAATCCTTCCCCATATCAGATGCCGTTGCACTGGGTTGCAGTCCCAACACTTGCCTGCAGTTACATTATCTAGAAGAAACCTATCCAAGAAAGTCAAAACCACATTTAGATTGTTTCTTATCTATCACTACGCAAGTGAAATAAATTCGAAACAAGTGTTGGACAATGAATCTAGATTTTTGCCTTTTTTAAATTGAGCCGTTATTGGCTCTTATTTAAAGCTTATTATTTAAAGCTCTTATTTAAAGGAAACACAAGTGAAAACTTGTGCCTCACATGAAAATATATCTTATAGTGGAAAAGACTGCATTTCACCACTATTCTACAAACCAAATGTCTCCCTTTTCATCTGAATTTAGTTCTTAGAGCAAGGATTATAGGCAGGCTCCAGACCCCTCCTCCTATGAAAATGTATTTTTTTTTCCCAAGAGTAGATTATTGAGAGGTTAGTGCCTCATGACTTCAATCAGCTCATGTGATAAAGATGCCAAAGTAACTGAAGGGATTAGGCTGGTTGTAGCTGTTCCAAAGGGCTGCGTTGTCCAGAATAGCAGGCTTCTTTGGCATTTGAAGAAAAGGTTATATAGCTTTTCACAGTATTCATTGACCAAGTTTTTCAAAGCTAAATAGCTTCCTCTGTTCAACTCGTGCAGTTGAGGGAGTTATTGGCTTTCAGAATAAAATTGTAACTTAGTTCATTAGCTACCAGGTTGCTATATTCCAGTCAGGTCGTTTTGATTTTAAAATGCAATTCTCTAAAACATTAGGTATGATTGCTTCCCAATTCATTCTCAAGGAAATGAGATATTTGCTATTGGATTTTTCTAATTACAGGGGAAACCCTACATATTCCTGAAACTATAATGGGCCTTACGCTACTAGCAGCTGGAACCAGCATTCCAGACACAATTGCCAGTGTTCTCGTAGCTAAAAGAGGTAAACCCTTTGCATCTGTTAAGCTATCATGGCCAAGTTAGTAACCATATGACCCCTTTTCCAGTTTTTGACATCTGACACCTAAATTCGCTGAATTAATAAGCTGACTACATTTAGAAGTGCAAGAGGTTCTTCCAATTCTTTTACCTAATAATTACTGGGATGAGACCATTGCCTTTTGTCCTACTTGGAAAATGAGTGATTCCCATTAAAATACTAATTTCACTCTATTTTGGATGAGCCTAGCGGTGTCACTCTTACCATTGATCTGAAGGTATTTTCAAACTTGTTAAGGCCAGAGATGATAGTCCTGTGGACAAGACATAGCAAGTGTCTTTTAAACATAAAATTGGGTTGCTATCATCTCTTTCTGTGAGCTGGGTGGTCATCTAGATTTGATTAATAACAAATAAAATACCACAGCAAACTTCTTAAGACTGATATACTTAATATGTTCTATCTTGCAGGGAAAGGAGATATGGCCATGTCGAACATTGTAGGATCCAATGTGTTTGATTTGTTGTGCTTGGGATTACCTTGGTTTATAAAAACTGCCTTTGTTGACCCCTCAGGTCCTGTGCTTGTGAACAGCAGCGGATTGACCTATACGGCCATTTCTCTCATTTGTTCCATTGTTTTTATTTTTCTGGCCGTTCATCTGAATGGCTGGAAATTAGACAAAAAACTGGGAGCCATTTCCCTTCTGATGTATGTAGCATTTGCCACGTTATCAATTCTGTATGAACTTGGAATCATAGGGAACAATCCAATAAAGAATTGTGGCAACTAATTCGTTTGGCTTCTGGTTTTGTATCAATTCGCCATCGTGTGGAATAAGGAATGGAAAGGGTCAATCTCTTTCATTTCGCCAAGAAATAAAAAACCCCAACATCTCCATGGGCTGTAAAACATATTTAGAGAAAAATCTACATCATGACATTTTTTAAAAAAATCACGGTTAATGATGAATGTGATCAAGAATTAGCAACTACTAAAGTTTGTAAAACAAATGGATGGGAAGAGAAATGAAAAAACCCCACGCTTTACAATCGCAAGACAGGCAAAGCTGATAAAAAAAAACAAATTCCACTATCCAGACTTTTATTAAACAGAGAAAATGGCTTGTTTTATTAAAAACAGTAGAACCATTCATTTAAACTGAATGACTAGAAACACTTAGCATGATTTTTAAAGAGGCAGAAAACAGCCACAACTTCTGAATATAAGAGAAGGTGGGGCAGTTTAGGCCACTGAACAAGTCAGGAAAGTTTTCTCTTAAAAATCAAAATGTAGTAAGAATTAACAAGTTCACACAGTATATTAAACACTATACTGTTAAAGGCTGAGGGGGCGGGGATGAGGGGCTGTTTTAAAAGTATTGTTTCTTCAACTCAAAGCAGACAGTGCTACTAAAAATGACTTACTGGGAAAGGAAAGAAAGGAAGGAGCTACAGGAAACTGTCTAAAGGAATGTTCCCCAACATGTACTTTATAAATTACGCAATGCGATCCAAACGTACGTCAATTTCTCTGCCACTGATTTTTATGCCGTTCATTATTCTACAGGCCTTTTCTGCCGATTCTGGTGAGTCAAATCGGACTGTTCCACAGCCTTTTGATTTTCCATTCTCCATTTTTATTTCTGCAAACATTACATGACCTGAAAAGTTAAAGCTCAGTTTAGCCAACTTTGTACGGCTAGAAGTAGAAATCCTATAATTACCATCAAAGGGGTTTTTTTAAATCAAGTTTACCCACTCTGGGAAAGCTAGAGTTATTTGAAGCGAAGGATTAATCCACACAAACAAGATTAAATTAGCAGTTTCTGTTATGCCATAGTATGCAGTCACACTGAAGGATGTGCCAATGCTTAGGGCATCACCTCAAATCTTGCTCCATGCTATCTCCTTTAGCCCTCCCCTCCCTTCTGATTCACTCCATGTTTCCTGCTCATCTTCCCTGCTTTCATCACTTCAAAGCAAATATTCTTGTTTCTACTGTTAAGTTTGTTATGTAATTGATAACAGATCTTGGTTGTACGACTGGACTTTTTAAGTAAAATAGAACTGAAATAATCTAATGGCTCTTTAATGTTTCAGTCACTGGAGTATATCCAAATAATGACACCTATGGCTTTGCTGAAATAAATGTTAGAGTAATGTTAAATACTTCTGGATATTGTGAGCCAGAACTTAGGTATTGCTTATAAATAAAATAAGAACAATGTTGAAAAGGTTCTCTTGGGGCACTTTTAAGCTGATTTAGTTAAGCCCCCATTCACATTAAGAAAGAAAAACAGAAGCCAGCTTTAAAAAACAAAAAGCATAATGTCTAAAACTATATATAAATATCATTTTATGAAGAACAATGTGAAAAATCTTGCTTTTTATATTTTTAACCACAGAATTCAAAGAACATAGTGCTTTCCCCCTTTTTAAGATAAGAACATATTTTTCTAGTAAACATATTTAAATAAACATATTTAAAGCTATTCATTTATATATACCAAAACAAGTTTTAGCTACAGATTACAACATATTGAAGAAAGCAGTAAATAAATAAATTGCATGTTAAAATCATTTTTCTCTTTATGCAAGTTTTCAAATGATACAAAAACCCTTGACCTTTTCAGGAAAAATTAAGACATACCCTACTCCCCTTAAAATTCAAAAACAGTATTTTGTTCTGAACCTGACTTAATCATGAAACTAAATAAATTTTAACTTATCCATTGAGCAGAATATAAAGATTATACCCCCTGAAGAATTTGCCACCAGATGTCTGTATTTCATAAGAATGTCAAAAGCTAAATTGTTGCAATATTCAGATATATCTAAAAAGGTTTACTTATCAAATATCAGGTTTTTTCATGGCATCAAAGCACTGAGCTAAAGTTTTTACCCTAATTAATTTATAAATAAGCCATAACAACATAATTTGCATATTACACCATAGAAAAAAACAAAACCATGCTATAAATTAGCATTATCCATGAAACATATTTACAGTATTTGAAATACAATAGATTATTGCAATGTAAATGTCTATGGGGATTCTCAGTTATCCAGGTCATGGTTGTCCCAAAGAGGCTTTTCAAGAGGCAACTGGACTTTCTGGTTTTCATTGAAGATGTTTCACTTCTCATCCAAGAATTTCTTCAGCTCTGACTGAATGATGGGGAATGGAATCCCAAAAGTCCAGTTGCCTCTCAAAAAAGAATATTGCAATGTAACTAAACCCAGTCAAAGTCTGACTCATAGTTTGAAAACCTGTCAGGGCAATCACATCTGAATCAGTTAACTATAATTTAGGGTACTATACTACCCTCTGAAATCACAGTAATAAGTCCAGAGCCCGATCTCTGCAAATACATCTGTCACATAATTCATGGCCTAAGAGGAAGCTTGTGTTGCCTCGTCTGTTCCTCAAGGGAAATACAGAAAGGAACTCAAAGCTTCTCAGAAGGGACAGCTCTTTTCAAGCAGGCACTTCAAGGGAACATGACATCCCAAGATGCCTGCCCATACTGCAGGTCAAGGCAGATGTCAAGAGGCTCCATGGAAGAGAGGAATGGGTCAGAAAGCCACCAACACAGACACTTCTTGTGTCTTGTTAATTCTGAGAGGCAGCCTTATTTGTGCCTAATACTTACCACACTGGCTGAATTTTTCCTTAAGCTTCTGCCAGGTCAAGTCAAAAGGAAGCTGAAATGAAGATAAGCATAGAGTAGTAACCTTCAGGAGAAAAAGCGGGAGAATTATGCTGCTCATCAGTTTTTAATTCAGAGGCTTACATTTCTGACAAATATTTGGTTGCCTTTGGTGCCTACACGGTCTCTCACACCACTTCCCATGGGGCCAGGCACAAATCCTCGATCCATATCAATGTTTCTCTCCAGCGCAGTTCCCATGGTGGGTCCCATCCGATCAAAACTGGTGCTCATCCGATCCATGCCCATGCCCATGCCCATGCCACCGGCCATGCTATTCATGCCACTTATTCCACTACCTGCAAAGGCAGAGAAGAACAGAGAGAGGAAAAGTGAGTCTTTTAGAATCTCCGGGGGGGGGGGGGGGGGAATCAAGTAGAATTGGGGTGTTTTTTTTATTTTTGTTTTTTGCAAAGGCAGAGGCATTTCAGCAGAGGGAGCTACATAGTTCTTGTCAATTGCACTGACTAATGAATAGTACTTCTGAGTTTTTTCCTGTTATTATTCAATTACGTCTGATTCTCGAAGACTTTCTGAACAAGTCCATGCAGTTTTCTGGACAAGGGTTTTCAGAAGTGGTTGCCATTACCTCCTTCCTAAGGGCAGAAAGAAACTGACTGGCTCAAAATCACCCAGCTGGCTTTGTATCCATGACAGGACTAGAATTCATGGACTCCTGGCTTCTAACCTGCTGCCTTAATCATTACACCAAACTGGTTCTCTAGAGATGTCAGGCTGAACATAGAGATGCCAACTTTATCAAATCCATTCCGTCTTCCATTCAATCTTTCTAGTTAACTCTCAGTCATTTATGGCTGCAACAGTGGGTGGCCCAGGGAAATGGAAGTTGCCAAACACTGCAAAGGTTGAATCTCAACCCCATCTATTTTGAGGCTGATTCCATTGGTCCATGATTAAGGCTAATTTCAGTTGTCAATGCCCTGTAGCGAGTGAAAGCCACGGCTTTATAATAAACTCATTAAATCGTGCAGCAGTCCATTGATTCCAAAAAGATGTTCCATAGGATATTATTAGTTCAGTTACAGCAGCCTTCCAGATATTATAGTCATTGTGCAATTGGGTCAGGCATCATGGCTTCACACACCATGGTAAACATGCATGCTATGATTTAGACTTCTCAGCCTGTGTGCCTGCGATTTGCTCAGTACAGGAAAGGACTGTATCTTAGTGAAACTGCACACCCTTCAGATGCAATCTCTAAGGTCCAGATGTAAAGGTCACAGGTTCAATCTCTAACATCTGCCTGGTTATAAAGCCAGCTTTGTTTGCTCTTATTATGAAAAAGCATTGGTTTTCCAAAAATAAGCATAATGATTCTCAAGAGGATGGAACTGTCAATACACAAAGCCCTCAAGGAATGAGAACTTCCAGCGGGGTAAAATACAATCACGCTTGCAACACAAAGCATTAATGCACACCCATTTCATTTATCAAACAGTCATGCATGATAACTCAGTGAATCTTCCTTTTACACATTTAAACCTCCTGTGTAATTGATATGCACCTGAAGTATCATACAGCCTGAATTGTCCCTACAATTTTCCTCAAATCTGTTATTTCTACAGCTGTACTAGAAATACATGTCACCTAAGCAGAAAAACTGGTTCACAAAAAGCTTGGTTTCTGAAATGCTCTAACACAGAGCTAAAAGGTAAACATAGAGCCAGACGCAAGATATATACAGAACTTAATAAACTTCAATTACAGCTAAGCCCCATGATCTAGGAAATCCTATTTTTGTGGTGGGGGAGCAACAGCTGATTTTTTTCCCCCTAGATCCACCTTAAATGTTAAGAAGCCTTTCTACAACTGGATTTATTCTTTTTTCAACCTACTCATTCCAGATCCTACTGGGCCCATATTAGAAGCTCCCATGCCTCCTGCAAAACCACCAACCATTGCACCACCTAAACGAGGATAGAAAAAAATGAAGTTACATAAATCCATTTCACTTTAAGCTGGGGAATTCTTCCAAACTTCTGTGGGCTTTTATAATCATCTGCATACTTCTTCTGAGCATACTATTCAAATAGATCTAAATTTTTTAAAAGTTAGGAAAATACCACAAGAGAAGATTAATTAAAATTATTCTGACATATTCTGACTTAAAATAGTCTGTAAGGCTGTTAAGCAGCAGAAGCACCTCCTAAGATTAAAAAAAAATCAGGCTTCTGACTTAGGTTTGATTTTTTCAAAAATATAGTATACAAAAGAGATCCTGTATGGTGTCCCTCTCTGGAGTGAAAGGAACAATCTTTTCTTTTTAAATAAAACCATAGTGAGAAGAGAGATAAAAGAAAGATTTTGAGTATGAAGTGGCATCATGCTCATTTGTGAAAATGACTTGCTTGCTCCATGCTGGTTATTACATTCTTGGGGTGGGGGTGGGGGTGGGGATTGGTTGCCCAGAGTCATACCCATTCTCCCAAAGGTGTCTCCAAAACCACGGCTCAAGGCCATATCGCTTCGACCAAAGTCTCTGTCAAGAGTTCCTCCCATGCCACCACGGAACATTTCTGCAAGGAAAAGACAGCATTCAGCGTTTCTTTTTGATTCCCAAGCGATGCACAAATCATCATTCAGACACCCTGATAGTACAAAATTGCTCCTCACCTGAGAGAATGAAAAACTACCGTATTTTTTTTCAGACTATAAAACATACTTTCCCTCCTCCCCCCCCCCCCCCCCAAAAAATGGATGGAAATGTCTGTGCGTCTTATAGAGCAAATACAGGCCTGTTTTGGGCCTCCTAAACCCTCCGTGCGTCTTGTTTTGGCCTCCCTGATGCTGGGGAGGACAAAAACTGCAGAGTGCTTCTGGACACCGGGGAGGGCAAAACAGGACACGTGGAGGAAAAAAAACTATTTTTTTTCTTTTTTTCCTTCTCTAAACCTAGGTGTATCTTGTGTCTTATCCCAAAAATATGGTAATTATCTAACTGTTACATGGCTAAGGAACTCTGCTGCTGTGTACATATATTTATTTTGGATGTTTTGTTTTAAAAATTGGTTTTTATTGCTTTACTTGTTCTTATACTTGTGAAATTGTAAGCCACCCAGTCATTGAGATGGCCAGTTATAGAACCTGGATGGATGGATGGATCAATCAATGTGAATGAGAAGCCTCTCAAACACCAGACAGCAATGTAAGAGAAATTTACTTTTCACAGAACTTTTTAATCAAGAAGAAGGAAGTCTACTTCTATATTGTTTATTATAACTTTACGCCGGGGCTATCAAATTCCCAGCCCATAGGCCAGATATATGCCGGCCACGCCCACACAGTTCAGCGAAGGAGGAATTCCCAATACGTCACGCGATGCCAACGCAACGTGAGTTTGACACCCCAGTCTTAAGCCATAATTTTTTTTATTTTTTTTTAAAAAGCCCATTTTTAAAAAAAGTTTTCTTTGAAGAATAGGCTAGCCTGATTACCACATGTAAAATAAAGCCAAGCTTACCTCCCATCCCAGCAGCCATGCCCGTTCCTAGGCCACCGCTCATTCCGCTACCAATGTTCCCTCTGAAATCATCTACGCTTCCCATACCTAGAAAGATTTTATTTTTTAACACTATTGCCCGACAGCTTAACATTTTGTATTGTAATGAATAAACGTTTGCCTACCTCCTAGTCGGTTGACTCCGCCAAATCCTCCCATATTCGCCATTCCTTTCATGCCACCAAAACCACCAACACCTGAGCCGTAAGTGAAGAGTTTTTTATGAATGCCGTAACATTTACACAGAAATAAAGGAACAAGTGAACATACCTACCTCCACTCATTCTACTCATTCCTCCAAATCCTGGTCCATCCACTCCCATTCCTTAAAATATATCAAAGGAATCAGTGCAGTATTACAGCTCTTTTTATTTAGTGTAGGTCTATGGGCATTTATAATATAGCAAATAGACTGATATATTTCCTTCCTTTCTTTTCTCCCTCCTTATTAATCAGCAATAAAGTAACTGTTAAACTAGACTGATACTGAATTTTAAAAGCTGAATGTCCAAACGAAGAATAGAATTGGGAAGGTTATAAACATTTTAGGGGGAAAGAGTACCATAAAAAGTGCCAGTTTCTACTTTTTTCCCCTTTATCTTCATCTAAGTTAAGATACCTAAAACACTAGTCTACATTTAGCACCTTCTATAGAAGTCCAGATATTTTTCCCCCTTGTCTCAAAAAGAGAGTCTGCTAACCTCCTGGAGTCACGTTCCCCATTCCACTCCCCATGCTCAGTTGGGTGGCGCTGATTGGTTGTCCACCAGGACCAAGTCCCATTCCGATCCCTCCAAGTCCACCTTCAAAAGCAAAAAATAAAAATAAAATCTCTCCATAAAATTTTAAGGGCTATAGTTTCTCCAGAATGGTATTGTAGCCATATAAGACAGAGCTACTTTCTGAACAGTGAATTGGTATCCAAAGCCAGATTAACAAGCAGCAAAGAAAAAGGACCATAACTCACGGGGTAACTGAGGAGTCTTGCTATCTGCTGCACGGAAATCATCATGAGGAATTGATTTGTCATCCTAAAAACAAGCCAAGGCTTTTGAGTGATGTTTCCACAGCTGGGAGCACACACACACACACACCCGTGGAAATAATAGAAAGGCACCACTCACCATTTTCACATGCATGGGTCTGTCAAAGAGGAACTGTCCATTGAACATCGCTGAGCACATAGTCAAGGATCCTTGTTTTTAAAAATGAGATATTCAACCAAAAACCATCTTTCTCTCACATTTACATTGTGGTACATATACATGAGCTCTCACCAATCACTAGTATGTTAATTAATATTAAATGGCACTATAGGAGTGGGCAGAACAAGGGAAAAACTGAATTTTATTTCATTAACATTTATAAATAAATACAGCTAATAAGATTCTGCCATCACACATTTAATTACTTGTTGCTTTTTTCATATTTAAAATTATGCTTCAGTAGTTCTCGGGGGGGGGGGGGGGAGCAAAGTTAAGGCTTCAGATTGTCCACCTCTGATCTCATTCAATGATTCAATCTGCACTGCTGCATTTGCAAATTTCAGGAAGGTAGAAAGCCCTGAACTGCATTGTCAACACTGAGAATTCTGATCGATGGCACAAGAGCAGATTAATTCCCTTTTAAAATGGTGCCCGTTTGCTGATGAGTTGGTAAATGCACACGGATATGCAATGTCTTTTTCAAACACTAATTCAAATCAGGCAGCGAACTGCTTGTACAATATCTTCAACTGCAGGAAAGCAATTAATTTCAACACCGGTGTTTGGATAACATCTCTTGCTTACAAAAGCTATTTTTGGGGATGTGTGTGTGTGTGTGTGTGTGAAGGAAAACTGGGAATTCTGAACTTTATTATCAGCTTCCCTACTTTTCATAATGCAAATAGCGTTGCACCCAGCTGACTATCAGCACTTTCGACGAACAGAAAATAGTTATCTGAAAACTAGTTATCAGAACAAAGCAATTTGTATGCCAACTAAGTCACTGATTTAAGTCTTTCTTCAACCATACTTTAAGAGCTCTATTATCAGAACAGTTTTCTTACACAGCAGTGACACACAACATCACAAATGCTATTTATTTTCCATATCATCCACCTATTTTTGCCAATTATTGTTAGTTTTTCAAAAAGGTTAATTTTACTACCAAGGCATTGCAAAAAAATAATTAAATCACTAATAAAACAGCTTTTACAGTTGGATTAGCAAAGTAGTCGGAATTAATACTCCAGCTTCTTTGCTTTCCTCAGATGGTCAAGTTTTTCTCAAGCCAAACCAACTCTCAATCTACCTGCTTGCCGTTCCTCAGAAAATGTTCAGGCATTAATTTAGGGTGCATAGCAATTCTGATTAAATCAAAAATCTTAATTATCTGCTCAAATCCAGTACCAAAATCTCTTTTTAAAAGAGTGATCCATTTCAACAGTGCAGGAATATGGAATTTTAAGATGGTATCGAACCCTGACTTCAGGCAGTGTAGCCAACAATGAGGGATGCTGGTGGATCACAGGTTCCCATCCATACAATTCCAGAAGAGAAATAAGAGTTTCTAAGCCACCACAAACTACTATAATCCCTTTCATAGCTGCCAATCTACCCCTATACCAATATACAACCAGGACTGTAACTTCAATTACTGTTCAAAAGCATGCTCTCTGTCAAAAAGATAAAATTGCTGGCAGAGTTTGCACGCAACCAATCCCTCTCTGAAGTCAAATATGGTAGGAACAATGTTTTTAACTTGCTTACACAGACTAAACTTGACAACATCACTCTTTGATCAGGCTCACTTGTGAGGATACATATTGCCTGAACAGCTTCAATGGGCTGCTCAAAAGTCACAGTTCCCATCCCCCGACTTTTGCCGTCTTTGTCTTCTTTGATATCTGCACGTTTTACCGTTCCAGCAATGCTGAACACTTCCTTTAATTTCTTCCAGCCAACCTTAAAGTCAAGCTTAAAAAGACAAAAGCTTCCATGTGATAGACGAACAAAATTTTGCCTCTCTTAGAGGAGGGCCTTTCATTTTGTTCATACTCTCAACGCAACTGCACCTGTTCCTTCGTTTTTCAACATGCTGATAGAACAAAAGAAGCAATGCCCCTCATCTCCTCATGAAGTTATTAAAAAGGCAAATAACAAAAAGTATTAAAACACAATTATTCATTTCCATTTAATACAATGTCCACCCAAGCAGTTTGTGAATTTTAAAAGCAGATTATAACAACACTGAGCTAAAAGGGTCTTTTTAAAAAAATAATCACTAAATCTTAGAACTTGGGAGTTCTATCAAGACATGCAAAGAAACATCAAGCGATATCTATCAATGCTTAACATCCCATTAAAATCAAAATGCCTCGTCTCACTTAATGATAATGTACTACAACAATTGCCTAGGAAGCTCCACTGCTTTTCTATTACTTACGTTGGCAACAAAAATGGTGGAGCCAAGCCTGCCAGCTTGTAGATTGCTGATAATCTCAGGAGGAATGTTTGGGTTATTAAGTATAGAAGGTGGCAAATTCATTAAGCCAGGTGCTATATCTGGACCGTGCCCGCCTGTAAATGGCCCACTTCCACGCTGCAGTGCCCTGCGGGCGTGCTCACCATCCAGATCCTATAAAATAGATAACAAAGAAAATATGCATCAATTGATCCAGTCAGTAATAGTAAATATTAAGATAATTTTAAATTCCAAGGAACCTCCACAAAGCAGGGAGTGTTCTTAGGAGGGGCAGTGGAAGAAACAAATATTTCATGTTGATACAGACCTTACTTCTGTAAGTAATCTTGAGAGAAATATCAATCACTTTCACTTCCTATTATGTTATTTAGCTCAAAGATCACCCAAAGTAGGTAAGTTAAATATGTTTCTTCCAAAAATCAAATTCAATGATCTTAGAATTATCTGTTAATATCATCTGCGGAAGACATATTTCATGAAGGCAGGATTCATAGACCAGAGATACTGGCACCACATTCATTCCTACCCTGGTTCGCAATTAGGCAGTCAGAAGACGCACAAATTCAAGACATGTGGTGTTTAAAAATCATCATTCAACCAATTCTAGATTTGAAGCTTATAAGTAGATATGTTTCAAGTCTTACAGGAAATCAGTAGTGCTTGACAAAGCACTCTTACATGCAAATTTCATTATTCAAGGGCCTGAGAATTTTCTTAAGAAAGCTTAATAAGGCTGATACCTACTGCATTACATTTTACATAGAGTGGAAAAAGAGAGATTTGCAACAATTTTAAAAAAGAATTTGCACTGTCTATTGTTTGTTTGCAGAAGTTTATTATTCTGCAAAATATCTGTAACTCTTTTCCAGTTTTTTTATTTTAAAAGAAAGCCACAATGTTTCTTAGGACCCTGGAGTAAAAAATACAAACATACCTCTTTTATGTTAAGTGGTCTTCCATTAAGATCATATTTATTCATGGTCTCCAGTGCTTTCTTTACAAATTCTTCATCTTTAAATTCAACCACACTGGGTTAAAAAGAATGAAATACTTATTTATTTGTTTACTTTTCTAAATATTATAAATATTAAGGAAAAAAAAACATAAAATACACTTACCCACAACCCTATATCCATGAGAAGGTTTGTCAATGCAGTAAAGAACAAAAAAAAATGAAAAATAAGTCAGTAAATGTCACTGTTATACTAAGATTTTAGACAAAATGAAAAATAGTCTGAATAAAGAACAGAAATTTTGGAGTGGGAAGGCCAGTTTTAACTATAATTTATCCTACCACCATTTACTCAAAATATTTTAGTTAATCTGAAAGGCAAAGAAGGTGGGCATTCAATTTGTTTTATTGCAGGTTGTTTCTACTAGAATTCTCTTAAGCCAAATCATATACAGAATGTGGAAATGGCACACACAGACAGCTTTATTCACGAAAAACCTGAGTATATCCATTACTATCCCTGGACTGTTATCTTGAGGAATAATATACACATTTTCTGGAACATGATGGCAGTTATTAATAATTGTTGGTGTTGTTGCCTTCTTTAAAAAGAAACTTTTTGATTTTTAAAAAGTTACTCTTTAATCAGCTTTGGTTTTATTTATTTATTTATTTAATAAAAGTTCCCAAGGGTCAAATGAAAATTGCAGTTAAATAAAAATCTTAAGGGGGAAATAATCAAACACCAAACAGGTTTTTCTGATTACATTTGAGTCAAACCTGCATTTCTCGTGTTCTCAGAGCAGGCTCAGATTTACTATAGTTTGAACGTTTGACCCTTTTAAGAAGAAAGACACAAAGCAGCTTTAAACATTCTTTGCACAAAATGGTCTCCCTTGTTGCAGGTATCTCCTACCTAACAGCCAACTTCTTCCACTCCTTTTTTAAAAAAACCTAGACAAGTTTTTTTTTTAAAAAAAATAACTAGACAAGTTCAATAATCCAAAATAGTCCTGCACTCTTTAGGCTCATCAAAGTTTATACTCAGCCTCTAGTTAGAATGCTACACTTAATTTATCATTTCAGTTATTTTTTTCCAGTCAACTTAAACACACTGAACACAACAGAAATCCTAAAGTGAGCTGCTGTTTTAAATTTATTAGGTAAATGCCATTTATTTAAAACACATGTTAAAAGGGCTTGTCCCTTGCATCCAACTACACGAATTTAAATAAAAGTTGACAAACTGTATCTGATATAGAAACCTCTGTCTGTAATATCAATATTAAAAAAATGAAACTTACTTTCCAGTTACTGGTACAAGTATTATACAAAAGTAAAACTGCTGAGGAACTTTAAACCTCTAGCAGATGTTTGCCCACGGCACTTACCCTTGATTTTCCTTCTGCATCCTTAAACAGCTCCACGTATGTAACCTCACCAACTACATAAGACATACAAAGGGAAAATACCAAGAGACAATGCATTTAAACACCAGTGTCTTTCTTTGCTGTGTCCCTGTGCACAACTCTACAGAGAAACACCTATTATTCACCAACAATCAAAACCAGACCAACATACCTCCTTGTCAAGGGCTATATAATAATTTAGCTAATTTTCAGGAATATGCAACAGCCACATTCTCAAAAGCTAGAAAGAACAACTATGTTTAACCTAATTCATACTATAGATCATATTTTGGCCAGTATGATATGGTTGGTGAACAAGTTCAGATATACAGATAGTCCCTTCTTCACCTATCAATTAGAACATCAACAATAAACACTTTTCAGTGACATTTGTCATCCTGCTAACAACAGCTGTTTTAAGGTGACTTTCTCCCTGAATATCTTCAAATAGTAAAGAGGTTGCCTTCAATAGAATAACCAATTTACAAGAGTCAAAAAAAATTTCACAGCAAGCCACACACTTTCTAGAATAAGTTTCATTGCATAAAACCAATCATATAGTCACGTCACCTTACAACAGATACGCCTAGAACAATTAAAAGGTTTGTTTTTATTAAAATACCTAAAAACCAAATATTCTTGGCATGATTTTGAAGCAATCGTATTTTCCCAGATTAATACAAAACTAACTTTTGACATTTCGTGAGTTGAGATTTCACCTGTCCCAGACCTGCCCGTGGCAAGAAGTTTGAGAAATTCAAATAGTTCTGTCAAACTACAACTGTAGTCACACACTTGGTAAGAGCTCCAGACAGACAAGTCATGGCAGAAGTGACAAGGCAGACAGAAATAATTCCACAGCCAGATTCCACCAAGGAAAAATACTGAAAAATCTTTTTGATAGGTATCCTTTATCTTTCATACTTAGGAACACACTAAGTGGTGCTTATATTCAGAACTATAGCTAGACATAACACGCTCCTTTTAAAAGGTCATTCATGAGAATTGGCATATTCACTACACTGTCCGTTGTCGTACTAGTAGAGGAGCCTGGATACTTCGTTTGTTTACCAGACTGTCCTGCAATGCAAATGTCTCCAGCGAAAGAAAAGGGAGAAATAGACATATGAAGCAGAAGTTGGAAAAGACACACCAAATTTGCATGATTTTATAATATTTCAGATATTTGATTGTCCCTTTGTGTGTGGAGAAGACGGCAAGAAGTAAGTTACCTTTTTCTCTCATAAGATCTTTAATGGACTGCCATTTCATATCATATGGGATGTTGCTAATGAAAACTCTATTACGATTAACACTCTTCTTTTCCCCAGTGCCTGCACTCTTTTCCTTTGTGTATGGATGAAATCTATTTCTGTGTCCAAGAGATGGGATTGCCTTTGGTTTTGAAATATATTTTGCTTTTGCTGGTGTGGTCTCATCTTTTCCTGTTTCATCGTTTTCCCTGCATTTGGAAAGAACAAAGTGATGATGGTTTTGGAATGTATGATTATACTTGCTTTTAAGCCAGTGTTTCTCAACCATGGTACCTTTTAAAAGAATTCCTCAACCTCCCATAGTTTAACCAATTAAGCCATCTAAACATGAACAAAATTCTCAGAACTATGAGACCCTGCTGCATTCTGGTTATACTGTGCCAAGTGGTCATGTAAGTCCTATATTCTCACCCAACAGTCAAGATTTAAATGATGGATGTATCCAGGATGCAATTTTCCATTTTTCGTATGAATGCAGTGCCTCTTAAGGCCAGATATCTGAAATTATACTAGATGTATTTGTATCTGCACTATCTTATGTTTTTCTGAAGAGATGCCATATTAATGAATCCAGATTGTAACTGTGCATTAATATATGAAACACATGAAGCAAAACCAAAGTATGTGTCTAAATATCACAGGCTGACATGCTTTGATGCATCCTTACTCATTTGAAAAGACCAAATGAGTTGTTTATAAAGCAAAGAAAGCTAAATTCTCTTCTATGAAGTTATCACCCAGAGAGTAAGCTGAGGGACATGTTATTGCCATTAAAACAGATTCTCCCATGAACTATGCAGTCACATCACTGCTTTGATTTTCAACAGATAGGAGAGCTGACTTGATGAAGGCAAGCATTCTTTTACAGCAGCAAATGTATAGATGTTATACAATTTGCGTAAGATTCCTACAAGTGGTCCTGCAGCCCAGTTTTTTGTGGCAGCTCATCAGATAGAAAGGTTACAAGTACCTGGGGTGCAATAATGTACTATAATTGTATCAGATGTTTGATACAGCTGTCAAGCAATATCTTGTGACTCAAATGGCAACTTGCATCTGATAATACAGAATGCCACTTGTGTGTTTTGTACCGTGCTGATCAATTCCACTATGCAAAAAAACAAGTTGAAATTATAGAAGTGGGGAAAAAAGACAAAAAACCCTTTACAATTCATGATTATCCAAGGGAAGCTCAAAAGCACATTGATATCCACATTCTACCTAATTATAACAAATCCTGCATCAGTTGGAGACGTGCAAGTTCCCTCAGACCCTTCTAAGGGCAGGGCTGCTTGCTTGTTACCTGTGGAATCCATCCCAGAATAAGGCTGAAAAACAACTGCAGGGGATTAAAGCATCTGCCAAAGTAAAAGGTCGAAAAAAGTCAATATTTTTGGTTTAATAGTTGTAACCTTCTAATCTAGCCTGTTTTAATTCAGCAAACCTCCCACTGCAGGCTGGTCCAACTGGGGCTTATATCCTGGGCAGTCAGAGTGTTTCTTTCACAGGACAGGTCCAGGGCTGTAGAGCCGCAGGCTATGCACTTCTTTTCCCCTGCTGCTTTTTACAATCTACTTGAGCCTGCAAACAATGGCAGGAGGAGGAGGAGGAGGAGGAGGAGGGGAGGCGCTGCGGCCCTGAAGAATTTCTGCTCCAACCCATCCCTTCCCCCTCAGTTTTGAGATGCTAAGAGAGGAGACTAGCAATGGGTGGGCTGCATGTTTACCGGCTAGGAAGACCAACTCCCCCCCCTTCAGCTCAATGAACTTGACTCCCCTTTCAAAGAGGGGGAGGCTGCCCCTCAATACCCCCCCCCCGGACTGTCCCTCCCTTCCTCGCTTAGGGCAGCCCCCCTTCTATTCCACGAAACCCCTTAAGAGGCTTCCTCAGCACGAAGGCCCCTTTTTGAAAACGGCCAAGCAGCCCGTCTGCCTGCCTGCCTGCCTTCTCCCACCACGACCCCCCCCCCTCCATACATACACACACGATGAATTAGAGGGTAAAAAAATCCAGGCGACCGCCCTCCGGGCGAGAAGGGTCCAGCAGACCTCCGCTCTTCCAACCCGCTCGCCGCGAGGCCTAGAAGGCCCGCCACATCCCCGTCCTCAAGTAGCGGCTTCGGGCCCGGGCGCCACGCCCCCTCCCCGGCCAAGACCCGCGGAGCGCGAGGGTGCTTGTGCGCAGGTGCGAACTCCCCCCCCCTTTTCTCCCCCCCCCCCCCCCCTCCGGGGGGGGGGGGGGGGGGCCGCGCGCGTACATTTTCACTCCGTTTGTGCTCCCGCCGCCCTCGGCCAGGCCCGCTCCGCCCGCTTCTTCCTCCTGTTGCCGGTCGTGGTCGTTGACGGCGGCCTCCTCGGCTTCTCCCATCGGCGGCGGCGCGGCCGAGCCGGCCTCGTACTTGTCATCCTCCGCCATTTCCTCGGCCGTGTGCGAAAGGGGGACGCGGACACAAAAGACCGCCTCCTCCTCCTCCTCTTTTCAACCCCCCCTCAGCCACTCGCTCCGCAGCCGCTGTGCTCTCGCTCTCGCGAGAACCGAAACGTCGCGGGAACGGGAAAGAGGAATTTTCTGCCTGCCCCTGAAGCGAGACGGCCCGCGGCTCTGTTACTATGGCAACGAGGACTCTTCCACTCACCTCCTTCCCCTTCTGCCTCGAAGACTCCAGTGTGCGGAGCGCCTGACAATCAGCTGTTCGATTCCCCGCTTCCTGGCCAGTTCATTCATTTTCTTTAAATGTATTAAACTAATTTATATAGCCTCCCAGATCACACATGCATGACTCAGGGCCCCCATTCCTGATGGTGATTATTTATGTCCACCATCGAGATGGACATTTAATTGTCGGATTGACATGCCAGTCAATCTCACACAATGGAGCTATAGGTGGGACATTATTTGCTTGGTTTCCTCCAAGAGTTATTTATTTATTTATTTATTTATTACTCTATTTCTTATTTGGGATCCCTGCTTCCACACCCTCTCACATGGCTGTTTTTGCATTGTTTGTTCTATTGTTCCATTGCATTGCCAGTTACATTTATTTTACTTTCTCTGTTTTTATTGTTGTTAGCTGCCTAGAGTAGCGAGATAGGGGGCAAACAAATTTAGCCAATAAATTGCAACCCAAAACATAATAAAAATGTGATATGGTGTTCATATATAGTGGATCTATAATTCAGAATGAATCACTTGGGACCCTTGAATTTCAATACACCAAGGTGGAGAAATATGTGTTTTTCTGAAAATTCTGCCTTAATAGCATGGCTTATTGAGGATAAATAATTTTGAGTCAGAAATTTTGCTTCTTTTATTGATGAATTATTTTTTAAGGATCAGAGAACATTGTAAATGTTCATCAAACAGGAACAACAGAGGCACACATTATGCTGATAAGTAGACCACGATCAATTTGATTCCACTCTGGTTTTAAAAAAAACCTTTAGCTATAAGCACCTAAACATTAAAAAAATCTCTATACTGTTTGCCCACAAATACCAAATTAATGGAAAGGTCTACAAGGAGTGGATTTTTTTTGTTTTAATTACCCTTTCCAGTTCTATTGCTCAGACACAGCAACTGGTTGATGCACACAATGAGTAGCAGATGAAGCCCAAAAACCAGATGTTCCCAAGCTGCTTTTCAAAAAGGTAACCGGACTTTCTTGAGGTTTTGTTTTTGTTTGAAGACATTTTGCTTCTTAATCCAAGAAGCTTCTTCAGAGCTGAAGAAGCTTCTTGGATGTGAATCGAAACGTCTTCAAGGAAATCCAATGGTACTTTTTCAAGAGGCAACTCGGCTTTCTGGGTTGTTGTTGTTGTTGTTTTTTAAAGACATTAGTGGACTTTCTGGTTTTTCTTTGAAGAGGTTTTGCTTCTCATCCAAGAAGCTTCTTGGGTGAAAAGTGAGACTTCTTCAAAGAAAAACCAGAAAGTCTAGTGGCCTCTTGAAAAAACACCTTTGGGACAATCATGACCTGAATTAAGAATATCCATAATTTAGCTATGTCCTTTGAACCAGAGTTGAAGAAGCTTCTTAGATGAGAAGAGAAACCTCTTCAAAGAAAAACCAGAAAGTCCAATGGCCTCTTGAAAAAAGCACCTTTGGAATAACCATGTCCTAGATCAGGGGTCCCCAACCACCAGTCCCCGGACCGGGACCGGTCTGTGGATCATTTTGTACCGGGCCACAAAGCTTGCACACCGCCATCTTGTTTCAACGGCACTTCCGGGTTTTCGGTTGTTTCAGGGTTTTCGGTTGGAAAGCGGCATTTGGGTGCCGAAGGAATCCTTGCGCCTTAGTTTTCTCGGGGGGCGGGGGGCGGCTTTGAACGAAAAGCCGTCCCGATGGCAGTGGAGTCTCGCGTTACTCAGGTACCGGTCTGTGGAAGAATGAATAATTGTGAAACCAGTCCCTGGTACAAAAAAGGTTGGGGACTACTGTCCTAGATGATTGAGAATCTCCATAGAAACGAAGTCCAGATCTTTTATTTCATCCAGGACATTGGCAGTACCCCAAATTGATCCCCAGGAGGTACTTTAACTATTAGGCCCCTCTGGAAATTGGGTAGTGGTCTCAAGCCCAATTGGAGGGTAAAACCCAAGTCAACAATTGGCTCAGTGAAGTCTAATTTGGCTCTTTGTTCAGCTCTCCATAATGATTCCTTGGCCACAGCAATGTCAAAATAAGCTGAAACGCATGTCTATTATGGGAATATTGTTTCTTCTTGGCAAAGGCACAGGAGGTAGGAACCCAGCTATTCTCCTAAATTCCTGGAAGGAAACAGGTCTGGGAGGAAAAGAATGAATTCTTCATTGGCCAAGCGTGATTAGACACACAAGGAATTTGTCTTTGTGCATAGAAGCAGGAAAATAACGTCCATTGGAAGGAGACGAAGGAAAGATTTGACCCAGCATCGGTCAAACACTGCCGGCACCTCTGCAAAACCCAGGTCAGCTGCATCCAGGATTGGAATGTCAGAATCCAACCTCGAGGGGGATGAAGCTTTGATGTCAAACTTTGCATGGAAATACAGGTAGTCCTTGGCTTAGGACCACAACAGAGCCCGAAATTTCTGTTGCTAAGCAAGACAGTGGTTAGGTCAATTTTTAACCCCTTTTACAACCTTTCTTGCTGCCACTGTTAAGTGAATTGATGCAGCCGTTAAGTGAATATCATGGTCCTTAAGTGAATCTAGCTTCCCCATTGACTTTGCTGGGTCAGGACGTCATAAAAGGGGAATCACAGGATTCCTGGGCCCCTGCAGCCATCATAAATATGAGTCGGTGGCCAAGGGGCTGAATTTTGATCACATGACCATGGGGATGCTGCAATGTAAGTGTGGAAAAATGATCATCAGTCATTTTTTTCAGTGGCATTTAACTTTGGCTGCTAAACAAACCATTGGAAGGAAAATCCATCTGGTTCAAGTTCCAAGACGGAAGACAGATGCTGGAAACAACATGAAGGCTGACTGAAAAAAAAGTTTAATGATGAACAGAATCAAAAGTGGTTCTGGGTCAGCTGAACAAAACGGTTGGATGAATGGATGGATCTTGATAGGAATAGAGTGGAGTGGAGTGGAGTGGAGTGGAGTGGAATAGAGTAGAGTAGAGTAGAGTAGAGTAGAGTAGAGTAGAGTAGAGTAGAGTAGAGTAGAGTAGAGTAGAGTAGA
>BLBF01000068.1:7997145-8010985 GCA_015471245.1 Laticauda colubrina
GATAGATAGATAGATAGATAGATAGATAGATAGATAGATAGATAGATAGATAGATAGATAGATAGATAGATGATGGATGGGAGAAAGATGGTATTTTCAAGAAAATTAAAGGGTGGCATAAAAATCTGGTAATAAGCATATTAAAAATTGACTATTAAAAATTAATAGGACTAATCTATTCACTATCCTATCCAATTCCATTAATTTATAAATAAACAAGATATTCCATGCAGCATTTTTCCTATGTATTCCTCTTTTCATTAATGAACCACTGAAATCTTTACCAAACCTGGCAAGGAGCATAATGTTACATGTTGCAATTGCATGTCCTAGAATAATAGTCAGGCTGAAGAATTGAAATCTATGACTTGATGGCTGAACTGCAATTTTCATCCGTTCACTGCTTCCACGAAAGGTGTGCGCGCATGTTTTGTTCTCTCAAAATGTCCACTTGGTTTTTTAATCGTGCCATAATACACAGATGAACCGGAGCGAGAAGTACAGGCTGCTTTTGACCTTCACGGACAGACAATTTTCATTTCGAAACCACTCTTCCAAACTCCAGTAATAATGAAATATGAGACAAGTCACAATGAAATACTTCCATATCTTTTAAACTTACTTTCTCTTTCAGAAAAAGGAGTTGCAGGGTTAGTTGATGGTAGGGGAAAAGTCCAAAATTGGATACTTCCAACATTTTTTAAAAAAGAAAATCTAATTATTAAGCAATAAACTGAACAAGATGACAATGGAGCAACAGGTGAAACTCTGAACTAGAGTGATAATGTTTGGTCAGAAGAGATGGAGAACTTCTAAAAGTCCTCCAAAGTCAGTGGGGTATGTGTGTGGGTGTATGTGGGTGGGTGTTTGTGCGTGTGTTACCAACACAGAGAATCCCTGACTACCATGTGGAAAACAGCAGCAATCCCTCAGTAAAACCTTTACCACAGTCTAGTTTCTCTGAACCTCTTTTTCTCACCCAAGGGTCTTCAAACTTGGCAAGTTTAAGACTTGTGGACTTCAACTCCCAGAATTCCTGAGCTAACATGACTGGAGGAGGAACTCTGGGAGTTGAAGTCCAAAAGTCTTAAAGCTGTCAAGTTTGAAGACTCCTGGTCTAACCTCTCAAGACAAAGACACAGTTAACCATAACCTGATGACCAAGGAAGGTTGGGGCTCAGATCATTATGCTGGTTTATGATTTTTCAGAGGGGGGAAACACTGTGGAAAACCATGATATTGATATTTGGACTGGATTGTTCCAATTTATTTATTTATTTATTTATTTCATTTTGTCAAGCGATTATAAGATAACAGGCATAAGTATAAACATAGTTATGAATACATGAAATGGATACATATAAGAAAATAAGAAGAAACAATAGGACAGGGATGATAGGAATGTAGGTATGCTTATGCATGCCCCCTACAGACCTCTTAAGAAAGGGGTGAGGTCAATAGTAGACAGTCTAAGGTTAAAGTTTTTGGGGTTTGGGGAAGAAACCCCAGAATCAGGTGGAGTATTCCAGACATTGACCAATCTGTTGCTGAAGTCTTATTTCCTGCAATCAAGTTTGGTGTGGTTAACCTTGAGTTTGTATCGATTGTGTGCTCTTGTATTGTTATGGTTGAAGCTGAAGTATTCATTGACAGGTAGGACATTGCAATGCATGATTTTATATACTAGACTTAGATCAGACTGAAAGCGGAGTAGTTCTAGGTTTTCTAGGCCTAGAATTTCAATTCTGGTGGCATAAGGTATTCTGCAACAAGTAGAGGAGTGGAGAACTCGTCTTGTGAAATATTTCTGGACTTTCTCAACTGTATTAATACCAGATACGTAATGTGGGTTCCAGACGGATGAGCTGTGTTCGAGTATTGGTCTAGCAAATGTTTTGTATGCCCTAGTTATTCGTGTGATATTACCAGAGAAAAAGCTAGGTAGGATTAGGTTAAGAACTCTTAATGACTTTTTGGCTAGGTAGTTACAGTGGGCTCTAGCACTTAGATCATTAGAGATGAGTACTCCAAGGTCCATGACAGAGTTTGGATCATCAACAAGGTCTTGACTATTCAGCTTATTCCAATTGAAATCATCTTGAGAAAGGAATGCAGCTAAAAAGGAAAATTCTGAATCCACGAAGGCAGGGAAAAGAAATGGAGGTTCCAAGAAGAGCCATCTGCAAATTGGCTGTAAAAAATATGCAGCAGGTGGCACCTGGAAACTTGCCCGGAATATTTTTCCATCTCAGAATTGACAGCTTGCTGAATCCCCCTGAGTCATATAAGCCTGGCCACCAAGGGTTTGAAGCTTTGGTACTTGAAAAGCAGAAGGAAGAAAAACATGTCAGCTAAAAGGTTTATATCAGTGCATCCCAACCTTGGCAACTTTAAGATATGTAGACATCAACTCCCACAATCCTCCAGCCAGCCATGAGAATTTTGGGAGTTGGAAGTCCACATGTGTTAAAAAGTAGTCAAGGTTGGGAACTACAGTATTGGTTTAGATGAACATGGAGACCAAACTGGTTAGAAGAATAGCAGGAAAGAGGTGAGATGTGAGGAGAGGAGAGGAGAGGAGAGGAGAGGAGAGGAGAGGAGGAAAGGGAAGGGCAGGAAAGGAAGAGAAAGGAAGGGAAAGGATACAGGTATGTGGGTTGAATATAATGATAGTCATAAACAGTTGATTGATTTTGTACATGCAATTCTTCTCTGGAATTCAGCTCAGTACTTTAAAGAATGCTATCCTAACCCAAAAAACTCACTATTTCTTTTTTTTTTTCTTATGTCTCTACAGCTGCTCAAACTTCAGGAAACTCTGGAATTGTGCCTTATGTGAATGCATCAGGTAGCACTTATAATATCAACCTTTAGAGTTGCCTTAATCACTGCATTTAACTGGGACTCCTCGCTCATCAGCGACAAACAAATATGCTGTTCCTTTCAATTCTTGAAGGAAGAATTATTAAGAAAAAAATGAGGAGGATGAAGAGGATTTTTTGATAGGAATCAGTAGAATTGAACCCCATTTGGGATGAAATGAAAAGTAAAGCAGGACTCTAGGAAAAAAGTAAGCAGAAATGCAGGGCAAACTTAACACCTTCTTAAGGAACAAATCCAGTAGAGGATTTTGATTAGCAAAATTATTGCAGGGATGAAATTATTGTAGGGATGAAGGCAGCTCATAATAAGCTGCCACCAATAGATCAAGTTTACTCTGAAGCTGGGTCTCAACCAGTGCTTAAGTGCCAAATTCCATCACTGCAGCTGTCATAGATTAATCATAGGTTATGCCATTCTGTATTAGCATTTATTTGCAATTTGAATAGGGTAGTAGTTGATAAGACAGAGGCACTTCAGTTGCCATACAAGAAAGGGAAACCAATATATCTGGGAGGCACTTGAGGGAGGATAAATTAAGAGGAGATATGTCAGCTTCCTTCAGACAAGTTGGAATGAAGAATTTGAACAAATGGGTGGAAAGTGCAGAGTTGCTGCAACATGGGGGAAGGCAAGATGGGCTTGGAGGTATAATAGGTCCTCAGATACCTTCCTTGGGATGTCCTGGACTTCCTGCCTCATCTGGCTTGTTAAAAAAAAATTGGAAGCTGGTATACTGCAAAATAAAGCAACCGTCTCTAGCATCATAGTTATTTCCCAGAATGCCTTTGGGCCACACCAAGAACTCAGAAGGTTCAAGAGATGTTGACTGTGATGTTGACTGTGATGTTGCTGTGTCTGAGGGATGTTGAGATGTCCGATCGCAGACATCTTGGCAGCTATTTTTTAGCCCATCTGCATCATCCTCTCAATAAATCTAACTGTCAGGATTCCAGCACTTAACCCCATTTAAATCATGAATCTCAAGCCAAACTTCCAAAACTTCAAAAGGATTTATTGGGAGTTAAAATGGTCGGCACTGCCTGGGTATAGCTGACTCTGAGACACATAATTCATTGTCACCCTTGACCCTGGTTTTCCCCCATCCCCCTGGATGTATCATAATTCATATTCTCCAATGGGATACATCCATAGCTAAGAGTCATCAATCATGCTGTCCAGTTAGAATTTTGAGTGGCAGAAACTTCAGTCACCTAGTTACTACTTTTGAAAACATTTATGGAATGCACTTTCGGTTTGCAAGCTGCTGCACTGCTCCCCCCTCCCTTTCTGTTGGAAACTCTAAAAAGACCAGAGAAATATTTCATGAGTTGATACTAACATTTGGGCCACATCAAGAAGTCATAAGGGTCAAGAGAAGCCACTCAGGAGATGTTGCTTTGTCTGAGGGATGTCGAGATGTCCAATTATAGATATCTTGGCAGCCATTTTGTGAACCCATCCCTGTCACCCTCTCATAAATCCAACCTGAAGAGGCCATCGATTGAATCCCCTCAGAACTGGCCTGTCTCTCTTATCCTTGGATGCTGGGCGGGGATGGCTAGACATCCGAGACCCCTTCCTCAGATCCAAAATGGTCTCTGTTCTCTCATTGTGTTTTGCTACAGATGAAGTGCGAATCCTGAATCAGCAGAATGTGAGGACCAGAGATGAGCAGTAGCTACTGCAACAACGCCTCAGTGACCATGAGCGTCAATGAGGTGTCCAGTTTCCCGCTGACCCTGGAGCAGAAAACCGGTTTCGCCTTTGTGGGGATCCTCTGTGTCTTTCTGGGACTTTTGATCATCCGATGCTTCAAAATCTTATTGGATCCCTACAGCAGTATGCCTTCCTCCACCTGGGAGGGCGAAGTTGAAGGGCTCGATAAAGGGACATTTGAATATGCTCTTGCATGAAGCAAAATCCTCAAAACGTGTCCTGCCTTAATCCCGATTTCTTTTCTTTTTTTTCCCCCCGAAGTGGTGGAATTTGAAACATTTGTAATTGACAGCCATGTTTGGAAGCTATGGCGGCAGAATTTTTGGTTAAATAAAGCTTTGTGGCAAACTCAATAAAACCACTTACATCATTAGATGTGTTTTTTTTTTTTTTTTGACTAGGAGATGTTTCAGGGGGATCTTCATTTGGAGAATAAAAAGGAAGAAGAGAGATCATTCACTATGAGTAGGGAAAAAACACCAGAACTTAACAGAATTTTACAGGGCTCTTGGAGGCCTTCTAGTCCAATCCCTATACCATTCTGGACAAATGGTTGTCCAATCTCTTCTTAAAAAGTCAGAACTTCTGGAGACAAGTTGTTCCACTGGTTACTTGTTAATTGTTCTCACTGTCAGGAAATTTGTCCTCATCTCTAAGTCAGTTCTCCCCTCTATTAGTTTCCATCTATTGCTTCTTGTCTTGCCTTCAGGTGCTTTGGAGAATTAATAGTTTAAGTCAGTGGTGAAATTCAAAAAAATTTACTACCGGTTCTGTGGGTGTGGCTTGGCTTAGTGGGCGTAGCAGGGGAAAGATACTGCAAAATCCCCATTCCCTCCCCACCCCACTAACCTGCTTTCCAGCTCCGTTCTCCTGTTCAGGTTAACCAAAGAAGACCCAGCCAATCAGCTGGGACTCAATGGGTGGCAGAGAAGAGATGGGTGTGGTGTGGCTTGGTGGGCATGGCAGGGGAAAGATACTGCAAAATCTCATTCTTCCCCCACCCCACTAACCTGCTTTCCAGCTCCGTTCTCCTGTGCAGGGCAACCAAAGAAGACCCAGCCGATCAGCTGGGAGGCAGAGAATAGATGGGGGCAGGGACAGACAGAGGCGGTGTTTGCCGGTTCTCCAAACTACTCAAAATTTCCCCCACCGGTTCTCCAGAACTGGCCAGAACCTGCTGAATTCACCACCTCTGGCTGGAACCAATATTTCATTTTAACCCTCTTTACTTTCATTAAAGTGCGCTCTGAGAACCATTCAGATAAGGCCAATCAGCTCAGACAAATCGCTCTTCATCTCTCTAATTTAATACTGCGCCATTTGCTTTATAATCTTGACAGATGACAACTGAGGGAATTGTGATTCTCTCATCTAATTGAAATGCCACTCAAACCATACCAAAATTTTTCAAGAAAAGCCAGCAGGAACACGTAGTTCAAAAAAATAGGCTCAGATGAAGCCAGAAATGGGGACATCATAATAAGGAAAATATTCATCTGTGCAGAGGTGGACAGACTAACTTTAGAAATCAAAGATAAGGGTGAGGCAGAGTATTATGTAGCCTGGAGTAAAATGTATCAATGGCTAGAGTCAAGGAAAAAGAAAGAACGGGTTAATGCTTTATTGGAATGAAAGTTAAAGTTTTCTAAACCAAAGAGAATGGAATATAATGGACAAATACAAGATGACATGAATGCATGAGTGTAAAAGATGGTTGTAAATAGGTTTATGTTATAATATTATCATTATATTATATATTATTGTAGATAAATAGAAATAATATGCAGCTAGTACTACACAAATAACATAAGGGAAAAAGGAAATTAACTGTTATGTGTATCTCTATAATATAGTATGGCCAAAATGATGGCCAAGAAAGTCGCATTGTGATCAATTGTTTTTAATGTTTATTCAATAAAATTTATTTAAAAAGAAAGAAAGAAATATGAACATAAGGCAGCACAGCACTGTTAAAAACACACAAAACATATATCAATTTTTGTGCTTATTCCTATAAATACTTAGATTTCTGAATGAGATTTTAGTAATATATGTGTTTTACAAGCATATATTGAATATATTTTGTCTAATCTTTTACAATTATTGTAAACAACCTAGAATTTGAGGAGCTAGAAACATCTCTCTTTTTTTTGTAAATAATGATTTTGTGTGATTTGCCACTAGTTAAGTACATTTTGTACACATACTTTTTTTAAACTGAAGAACTATGTTTCAGGATATGAATCTACCACACTTAGGTCAATTCACACATTATAATGTAAGACAGAATTCTTTTACACAAAATTTGAGATATCAGAGGAGAATTAAGCACCATCAAATGTGATAATAACCTGTACATGAAACATTGGCACAAGAGGAAAACTTTCTTCGCAATCTATTTTCCATATCCAACACAAGAATAATAGTTATCATTTTTTGTGCACCTACTAAGTAGGCAAAGCCACTCAACTAACTGTAGTGGTGAATTAATTGGCATAAGATTGCAGTGTGATTCTCTTTCTGATCACTGATTTTAGATTTAAACTTACATTTGTGTGATTCTAAAAAGAGACTATAAATATCCAGCACTGTCACGATGGCTGTAGACCTGTCTCTTAATTGAAACAACCATAAAAAATAAATTGGATTCTGCTGCTTTTTAATTGTTAGCGTCTCCATTCAAATATTTTTAATGTTTTATATTACATGATTTAAATACTGCCTGTCTAGATTTATTGATTGTATACTTGATCAGCAAAATTCAAATAATATTTTGTCTCTCAATTAGCAATAAAATGAGAGTCAAAATATGAAATATTTGCAATCATAATTATTCTGTCCTATTGTTGGGGCAAGGTTTGCTTTATTGCTATCCATTTTTCATTTAATTTTTAAACAAGTGTGTATGGTCATCCATCTGTTAGATGGAATTTACTGGACATATCTGCAATATATATAGCATTTTTACTGAAGCAAACATTTTTTGATTCCCAGCCACACATTGCTAAGCCAAGCCTGGAGAATAATGGCTACCAATGACCTTTCTCTGCTTCAAGGGTAAAAATAAAAATAAAATGTATTAGCATGAATATTTAAGGACTTTTTCACACTGCTGGATAAAAGTTATTTGAGTAGCACATGACTGCTTGGGCATATGCTGTTGCTGTTTCATCTGTCATTTATAAACTTAAAACAGTAGCGGTTAAGATTTTGATGAGCATGTAAATGACTTTCATTAGATCCACTAACTTTCGGTAAGAGACCAATGCAAGATTGGGCTCCTACCATTCAAAGTATTAATGAGTTCGTTACAGGCTAATATTTAACAGACTGAAATGTTCCTTGGGGCTAAGGGTAACCATGGCTTTTCTTCTGAATTCCAGGTTTGGCTGACTTCTTTGTTAATTTATAGAGAGACCAGTAAAGTATGGTCCACAATAAAGGATGCTTAATTTCCACCCCCCACAAATAAGAAACAAAAGTACCGTTTCATTTAACAGAGTGCCAGAAGCAGCTAAAACTACCTTGGATATGGTAGCTGATTTTATACCTACTCTGAAGATACTTCAAGACGTAGAGCTACAGAAAAGAGGCTCCTGAAAACACACTTTGTGCCAATAGTTGGTTAAGAGGTAAGGATTTTATGTATTTCATTTCCAGCTAGGATTACAAGTCATTCCTAATTTATGTTTGAAAATCTCTTCCCTATTTTGAAAACAGCTCACCTGTAACAAATAAATCTTTTTATGGGAAGAACCAGACCACATTTTCACATTTAAAAAATCCCAACAATCAAATTGGTAAGTTATACCAATCAATATCTTGAGAAAATGGCTTCACTGACGCATATGCTGTTGCTCAAGTACAATTTTTATCATGCTTAAATTGTTCAGAGACATGCTGGATATTTGAATATTCACACATGCTCTAGAAATCTGAACGTGGGCATTATTTGTGTGCTGTAGTAGGTTTGTAACAAGGAAACTGGTGTCTTTCCCCCCCCCCCTTTTTTTTTTTTCCCCGCTGCTTGGATGTCAGATTAAAAAATGACTGGTATCCCTTACATTTTTCTTCTCAACAATCTTCTGTTTCCAGTAGTTACTTATAGTCTTCAGCTTAATAGCTTAAAAGTCAGGCATAAATTTCACTTTACAGAAGACTGTACAGTAGAGAAGAAAATTAAATCTATTTTTAATTAAGAGCAGCAATAGAAAGGCAGTGCAGAACAACTGATAATCAGCCATTTGTTACCAGAGTTATTTGCTCTTTATTTGCTCTAAAAAATTTTTTCCTTCAGAGCAGAGTTTCTTAAACATTTAAAAAATTTTACCTCCCCACTTTTAAAATATGGGGTACCTCAAAAGAGGTTTTGTATGGGTTGTGTTTATCAATATTTACCAAATTAAACTTTAAAATTTACCTAGAAGTAAAAAAGGAACAAGATTCTCATGAAATATAGAGTAAGAATAATTTCGAATGGAAAAATGGTTACTCACCTCCTTTCATCACTTTATCATATCTTCTCTGTTTTAAGTTATCAATAATAATCATTACTTTTATTTGACTTTCAAGTAACCTGTAGTCTGGGTAACCAGGTTGGGAGGGCTGGATGGACAGGTGAGCAGACCATCTTTTTGTTTTATATTTAGTGAAAACAATATGCATTGATTTTTAAAACTGCTCCCCCCAAAACTTGGATTTTCTTCTGGATTTGTTAATAACCATTTACTGTATGATTTAGAAAGATCCAGATCACAAGAACCTGAAAAACACAGCTGTTCTTTGCTCCTTAACCAGCTTCACAATTACCATTTTAATAAAAAATAACCAGGAAATCTTTGAAGGTTGTAACCTTGGTAGGTACAGATTATTCTCAGTGAATGAGTATATTTGACTCATGAAATCAGCACAAGGTGGGAATTGCTAAGGAGTACAAACCCCTTGTCACTAAACTGAGACAGAAAATAGAAGGAAGTAATTCAGAGAAAGAAGCACCAAAAAAATCTTCCCAATTACCCCTTCCTGCCTTCTCTGTTTTAACCCTAATTTTCCATTCTTTCCTATGATACAAAATACCTTTTCTCCCAACACTATTTCTTCTAGTTAGTTTCCATTGCAAAAGAAAAACTGTCCTTAAGAGAAAAATGAAGGAAAAATAATATTTGGGTGAGAAATGTAAACTTTAGGTTCTGCCTTTTTTTGTTATTATGGTGTTTTAAAAATTATTTTGGGATTGGAAGAAATAAATAACCCCTGAAATTAAAACTGCTCAAACATTAACTAAACTCAGTGTTGAAGATCATACTGCTCTAAAAAATGTTGTTCCTCTATTTTAATTGCTAATCATCTAATTTTAAAATAACAGAATGCTACCGATTGACCAACATTGATCAGTAATGGATCTAGACTTCTATTTCATGTACTTCAAGGCACAAACATCTGGAAAGCTTATTTCATCATCTCTATAAAATGGGAACATAATGTGAAAGAAGTACAAAATAAGTTCTTGGTTTTAAAAACAGTCAGCAGCTGAATTTTTTTATAGTCATTTCCCCGTTGTTGTTACCTGTTATAATTTATCTTAATGTTTAGAGATAAATTAGCTCTTTAAAAAATAATAATAATCCTGTATTTGAAGGGAGAGTGAACAGCTTATTTTCACATACGGTACAGAATATCTGCAGAAGTGGCTGCTAAGTGAATCACAAAAGATCATCTGGACAACCCTGCTGAAAAAAAAATCTGACAACACACAACAGCGATATCGGTGAAATAAAGACTGGTTATCCGCAACTATGAATAATTCTCCAAATGTATTTTTGGACCCGCATTTGCACAGATTCCAGGTTAATGTCATTAATGAAAGCCACGAGAACTCAGTTCAATCTCAGGGAGACCCCGACGCCCAACGTTATGAAGAGACTTCTTTCGCTAAAGACGCCACTAAGAGGCTCCACGTCAGCTACAGGTCTGGAACCCAAGAAACTTACGACCATTTCTTCCAAAATGGCGACACTGCCAAAACAGATGGAAGCTTCCATCCGTACGACACACACAGTAACACCTATTATCTAAAAACCTTTGGGCATAATACCATGGATGTTGTGCCAAAAATTGATTATTACCAGAACACCGGAAGCATCAGAGGAGCCAAAATGAACCGGCCAAGTCTGATGGATATTCACGAACACTTGGCAAAGGTATGTCAAAAGAAAATTAAGGAAAACATTATTTGGTCTTCCTTAAACACTTCCTTCTAAGGAAAAGCTTTCTTTGGAGTTCTAAAAATGTGAAAAGACCAAAGGTTTCCTTCTTCTGGGACATTTGTAAATTGCACAAGTATAGTTATGGAATATAAAACATCTGAGATTGATTTTCCTCCCAAATATTTGCTGTAGTAATAAAGAAGAATATTTGTAGCTCAGGGTTGACATGAAGGGTCCCTGGTGTTCTCTGAGTTTGCCTGTTTTCCTGCAGATATTTCATTACCCAACTAGGTAACATCATCAGTGCTAGTGAGGAGTATGGTTTGCTTTAAGTTTATATTCTAGTGTCAATGTTGGTTGGGGCGGTCTTAGAGGTTCTTTGGTTGGGTTGTTTTCTGATGGTTTCTTTGACAGTTTCTTGATTGGGGCATTGCTTACTTAATTGTTGGTCTGATGTTAACCTTGGAATTAATCTATGTTGAGCTGGGTGCTGGTGGAGAAGTGCTGGAGTCTTTTTGTTCTCTTTTGGGCTGATTGACTGTTTCTTTCGCATAGTCTATAGATGTTGTTTATGTCTATGACTCATTTGCCAGAGTGTGCCAGGCTTCTAACTATGGTTAGAAATCTGCCTATATATTGTGAAGTTAGATTAAATTATTTCCCAACATATAGACAGATTTAACTATAGTTTCAGTTGGGCAAATGTGACCATCCCTGAGAGATATGTCAGTTTAGCAGGATTTGAATTAGCAGTTGTTAGAACCTGCCTTCTAAATATAAACATTTTATTTAATTGTTTGTGAGTATAAATACACACACATATAAATACATGTATTTATGTGCATAAACATATATATGCATATATATGTGTCTGTGTGTCTATGTGTCCAGTATATGTATGTGTGTGTAGCCTTTCCTGCTGTTGTAGCTGCCCTTTGAGATGAGGTTGACCCAAAAGCTCTCAAACATTTGCTATTTATTTATCTATTTCCTACTTTTATTATTTTTACAAATAACTCAAGGAGGCAAACATCTCCTCATATTTTCTCCACATCAACAACCCTGTTATGTAGGTTGGGCTAAGAAAGAGTGACTGGGCTAAAGTCACCCAGCTGGCATTCAGGGCTAAGACAAAACTAGAACTCACAAATCTCCTAGTTTCTAGTTTGATGTTATAAATTACTAGACCAAATTGACTTTCTGAATTTTGTAATTGTGTCTTAAATACACAACACTCTTTATATTTTCCTCTTGTATATTCTGTTTCTACTTCATATAAGAAGAGGCAAAGAGATGTGGGAAAATGCAAACTGTTGGACATATGAACTGGCACTGCTCATCTCTTTACACCTGATATATTTGAACCTAGCTATTTTTTTAAAAAAACAAAAAAATAATTTTACATTTGATACATGCTGCAGGTTGTTCTGCTCTTATGGATTTCCACCTATGCACAACATCATTTATTTGTTTTGAATTCCAGTAAAACAAGCTATTTTGTTTAAAACTGTCTGACTAGAATATCACAGTGACTTCGGGTTCAGCGGACAAATTAAATAAAGCAGATGGCAACTCAGAAGAAGCCGAATTCCGCAAGGAAGAAGAAACTAAAGGCATAGTGAAATTTGGATGGATGAAGGGTGTCCTGGTAAGCAGCATTTATCTCGTGACTGTACAAGTACAGAACATCTGCTTTTAAAATTTTAAACAGTTGGTAGTGTAACCTGAGTAATTCCATATGGCAGAAAAAGTAGGTAGATACTTTCACTGTTTTTTTAAATGAGATTTTCATGTTCATCCCCAGCAATGAATATGTATGAGGCTGATTTGAAGTAATCCTTTCATATGACTAGTTCTTCACATCTCTGTTCTTATTCTTTTAAAAAAAAAAACATTCAAATCCTAACATTTTAACTTTTACACTGAAATTTCTACTTTAAGCAGATAATCACTGTTCTTCCAAAACAACTCCTTTCTAAAGATATTTTATAGAATTTAGGTTCTTTTTATTTCAAGGTGTTACAGCTTTTAAACTTTTCAATGTATTTGTTCTTTTTTCATAGAACTGTTTTTACCTATTTTAAACCTGTTGCATTGTGTAGTTATATGTTAATACAATTATTTTTGTTTAATATTTAGGTGAGGTGCACATTGAACATCTGGGGTGTAATGCTATTTATTCATCTGTTGAACATTTCCAATGCATTTTTAATGCATTTGGATTTTTTCACACATATATTTTTATCCATTTTAAACATGTTGCTTTCTGCAGTTATATGTTGATACCGTTATTTTTGATTAATATTTAGGTGAGATGCATGCTGAACATCTGGGGTGTAATGCTATTTATTCGTCTTTCCTGGATCATTGGTCAAGCTGGAATTGGTAGGTGGTTTTTTTTTTAAGTATGGTATATATTTTTATATAGCAGAAACATCTGTTACTTTAAATTGCCTACATGTTACAGTCTTGAATAATAGCTACCATGGGGATTGAGGTTACTAAACTGTCTAGTATATGACTGGACAAGTTCTACAAAAGAATTTGTAAAATATTAGCAAACAGTATATGATTGATAGACAGATAGACAGACAGACACAGTGGTGGGATTTTACTACCAGTTCTGTGGGTGTGTCTTGGTGGGTGTGTCTTGGTGGGTGTGTCTTGGTGGGTGTGGCAGGGAAGGATACTGCAAAATCCCCATTCCCTCCGCACCCCACTAACCTGCTTTCCAGCTCCATTCTCCTAACAGGGCAACAAAAGAAGACCCAGCCGATGGGAGGTGGAGAATAGATGAGGGCAGGGACAGTCAGAGGTGGCATTTGCTGGTTCTGTGAACTACTCAAAATTTCCACTACCGGTTCTCCAGAACTGGTCAGAACCTCTGAATGGATAGATGGGAGAGAGAGAGAGAGATGAAGGAAGGAAGGAAGGAAGGAAGGAAGGAAGGAAGGAAGGAAGAAAGAAAGAAAGAAAGAAAGAAAGAAAGAAAGAAAGAAAGAAAGAAAGAAAGAAAGAAAGAAAGAAAGAAAGAA
>BLBF01000068.1:8019860-8030298 GCA_015471245.1 Laticauda colubrina
TACTCTACTCTACTCTACTCTACTCTACTCTACTCTACTCTACTCTATTCTATTCTATTCTATAATAATTACTTTTTTTTTTTTTTTTCCAGAACAGTAATGCCATAATGGTCGATGTCACCAATGACATCAGGATAATTGGCGTCATAACCGTTGTAATTCTGTTGGGTATTTCGGTGGCTGGTATGGAATGGGAAGCAAAGGTAAATATTTTTTTTAAGCGTGAGAATTTAGAAACACATAATAAAAACCCATTTTGTTTTGTACCTTATTATATTGTTGCATTTGAGCATTTGTTCTCACTTAATTTTTACTTGGGTATACAGGCCGCGACTAAAGAATTCTCCCAAATAAACCTATGATTAAAAATGTACCTTTTTTTTTTTCTCTTTCCTTGCAGGCCCAAGTGATTCTTTTAATTATACTTCTGGTCGCCATCATAAATTTTTTCATTGGGACAGTTATCCCTAGCAGCGCAGAAAAGAGGGCGAGAGGCTTTTTCAATTACCAAGGCAAGTGCTTCTAATGCCACAGGGTTTCAGATGTGAAAAATCCATCACCCTAAACAAGACTCACATTAATACGAAGTGGCAAGCTGCAGGGGAGAGCTGCTGTAAATAGTAATAAGAAGAGCAAGCATTTATAGGTAGTCCTTGCAGGGATGGACTTCAAAAAATTTAGCAACCGGTTCTCTGCCCTGTTGCTGGGTGGGCGTGGCCATGGTGGGCATGGCCTAGTTGGCCTCCTGCACCACGGAGGAGGCTCGTTTTTGCCCTCCCTGGGCTCCAGAGTCTTTTCTGGAGCCTCCGGGAGAGCGAAAACAGCCTCCCCAGTGTCCACAGGCTCCGTGGAGGGTGGAAACAGGCCCATTCGTGGCCTTCTGGAGCTTCCAGGAAGCCTGTTTTTTGCCCTCCCTGAGCCTTTGCGTGTGGCCTGCACTTACCTGGGATCCAAAATGGTCCACATGGAGACTTCTGGGAGGGGAGGGGTGGGGTGGGCAGGGTCAGCCAGTCGTTGCAACTACTGGTTCGGTGAACCAGATGTAAAATTAACGTCCGGTTAGTCGGAACCGGTGTGAACCGGTAGCAGCCCAGCCCTGAGTCCTTGACTTATGACCAATTGCTTAGTGACTGTTTGAAGTTACAATGCATGAGATGAACAGGTTGAGCCCAAAGGAAGGGTCAAGCGTGTCATCAATTTTGAGTCCCTTTGTGCCCACAAGAGATCTAAGTCCAGACCATTTTGAATTCCATTGACTCTTATCTACCGCCCCTTTGCTTTGACCGTTAGTAGTTCAGATTCTTGTAGAGAGCATAAGCATCCAATTATTTTGAATTGCCTGGACTTTTTGATTTTCCCACACTTGACAGATACCTTCTTAACATCTTTACAGAACTGGGCAAGAACCTCTCATGGCAAACAACCAATGACGTTCCATCGAATAATCTTAGTTCTGTTCCTCCTGTTAGAAATTTTTAAGAAGAGATTGGGCAGTCATTTGTCTGAGGTGGTATAGGGTTTCCTATTTGAGCAGGGGGTTAGACTAGAAGACCTCCAAGGTCCCTTCCAACTCTTTATTCTCTAGAATGGATTTTGGTGAAGGCATCTGTAAAAGAGAAGGAGAGAAATATAAAGAAAAGCACTCCAGAGGGTTAATGTCATTGCCCAGAGGATCATGGGTTGCCCTCTCCCCTCTTTGAAAGAGCTTTACAGCTCCCGCTGCCTTAAGAAAGTTCAAAACATCCTTAAAAATCCATCTCATCCTGGGAATCCTTCTTTTGAACTATTACCATCTGACAGACGGGACAGGACAATAAAAACCAGGACAAATAGGCTGAAAAACAGCTTCTATCCCAGGGCAGTAGCTCTTTTGAATTCTGCTGTATAGTGCACAGTTGATGCGGTGTCAGGGGTTTTTGGTTCAATGTGTGTGAAGGGTGAAGGATGTATGTTTGTGTTTATTTTCATAGTCATGGTCATGATGTGCACTGAAGATGGTGTTTGATTTTATTGTACAAAGAGATGCAATGACAATAAAGTAAAGTAAAGCAAAATCAGTGATTAAGATCTCTGAAACTTGAAAGATTGCCATCTTTCTTTACTTCTTGTGCATTTGCTTGCAGCATCCATATTTACGGAAAACTTTGGGCCAGAATTCACAGGGGATCAAGATTTTTTCTCGGTGTTTGCTATTTTTTTCCCAGCTGCCACTGGCATTCTGGCAGGAGCCAACATCTCTGGAGACTTAGAGGTGTGTACATTTGAACAGTTAACCGTAAAACCACAACACTGTTGTGAAAATGTAGTCTTAGATAACCTAAGGTCTTTTGGGGAAACGTTGAATGTTTAAAAAAAAAAATAACACAGAAACAAAAAGCAAGATTCAAAGAATCCTATCTGCAAAAAGAACATTTTGTATTGATTTGGAAAATACTTTTTGCAATAACCTGTCAAGTGTATAATTAATAGAAGTTGTTGGAGAAATACTTCTGGATGTAGTTCTATCTTTTTCTCTAATTGATTAGTTTACATTCTTTTCTTGCTTTTCAACAGTCAGGACTCGGTTAGAGAGGTAGGGAATCTGTGGACATCCAGACATTGTTGAACTCCAAGTCCCAATCCATGACAATAATGCTAAAGGATGATGGGATTTGGAGTCCAACATCTACACTAGAGGAACAGAACCAGTGTCCCCAATTCCATATGTGTCCACCAACAATTCTGGCTCAAAGCTCTTCTAAAAATTACCCCCATGTTGCAATGGGTAACCTTCTGAAGAAAAAATGAATTAAAAGAGCTGAAAAGTAAACATTTGAATTAAATATAAATAAAATTATATTAAATCTTGTCTTTGTCCTAACCTTCTCTTCTGTTCTGGCCATGACTACAATCACTGTAATTTTATTTTATTTTACTGTAATATTTCAGGATCCACAAGAAGCTATACCCAAAGGAACAATGCTTGCCATTCTGATCACAACTGTGGCTTACATAGGAGTTGCAATCTGTGCAGGTAAGAAACCAAGATATTTGTTCTCAGGTTCAGACTGCTGCTACCAACATATTTTAAAATCTGGTACACCCACCAATCTCATTACAAGTAGCCCTTGACTTACAATTATCCTTTTAGTGGCTGTTCAAAATTACAACAATGAAAAAAAGGGACTCATTGTTCACACTGATGACCATTACAGCATCCCCATGGTCATGTGATTCAAACATGCTTGGAAACTGGCATGTACTTATGATGGTTGCAATGGGCCCAGGGTCTCGTGATCCCCTTTTGCGACATTTTGACCAGCAAAGTCAATGGGGAATCCAGGGTTCCCTTAACAACCAGGTTACTAACTGAACAACTGCAGTGATTCACTTAACGATGGTGGCAAGAAAGCACTTAGACTTATATACCACCCCATAGTGCATTTCAGAATTCTAAATTTTTTGCGTGTCCTGCCAATAATCAGAAACACAAAAAAAAACCACCCCTACTGCATCGCAATCTTGGTGACATGTAGCCCTACGGAGACAGTTTCCTCTACTTCAGAGTTTTTCAAAGTGGAAGGATGGGAATCCAGGTTGTTGTTACTGTTTGCAACAGCTATTAGTTAAAGTAAGGTAAAGCTAAAGCTAAAGGTTCCCCTCGCACATACGTGCTAGTCATTTCTGGCTCTAGGGGATAGTGCTCATCTCTATTACAAAGCCGAAGAGCCAGCAGTGTCCGAAGACATCTCCGTGGTCATGTGGCCAGCATGACTAAATACTAAAGGCGCATGGAACACTGTGACCTTCCCACCAAAGTGGTCCCTATTTTTCTACTTGCACTTTTTTTTTCATGCTTTCGAACTGCTAGGTTGGCAGAAGCTGGGACAAGGAACGGGACCTCACTCCGTTACACGGCGCTAGGGATTCGAACTGCCAAATTGCCGACCTTTCTGATCGACAAGCTCAGTGTCTTAGCCACTGAGCCAATGTGTCCCTACTTGGTTAAAGTAATAGTTGTGAAATTGTTTTCATATAATAAATGCTTGGGGATTGATAAAACAATCAGGAACTTCATGAATTAAAGAGTTTGGAGAGCTCTGCTCTACTTTATCAACAGTGCTTGATAATTGTTCGAGGTGTAGTTGGGTCTCTACCAACTTCCTTTTGTGTTAAGTAAGGAGCTGTAGGTTTAATCCGTTTTCAGCGGCACGTTTTATGTATGTTCCCGTTTCCTAAATTGGACAGTAAACCCAGTAGAACCATCAAACAATTTTAACTAATGGCCCCATGATTTGCAACCTACATGCCCTCAGGATAACAGGCAGAAAGGTGCTAGGACATCAGCCATCTAAAATATAAAGGAGCCCAGAGATATTATTATGTTGTCACAAGGAAGAGAAATAATAATACCCTGTTATTTCCACAGCTGCTTGTGTCGTGCGCGATGCTACAGGGAATGTCAATGATACTGTGGTATCCGGGATGAATTGCAATGGATCATCAGCTTGTGCTCTGGGCTACGATTTCTCCAGCTGTAAATTCCAGACATGTGATTATGGGCTGATGAATAATTTCCAGGTTCAAAAGCATGCTAATTATCCAATTTGTTTAACTGCATGTGTGTGTGTGATATACTATATACCGTACATAATAGCGTGAACTAATATTCACATATGCATTCAGTGCATAGTGGCTATTGATTGACTTTACAAGTTTTCTACTGACAATTAATTTATAATTGGAGGGTGGAGTAGTTTTGTATACATGCGAAGTGAAATGAAAGAGTGGGGTCCTTGGTGCTCTCTAAGTGTGGTTGTTTTCTTGCAGACATTTCATTACCCATCTAGGTAACATCATCAGTGCTAGAAGGGAGTGAAGTTTGATCTCCATTTATATACAAGTGACTTGTCCTGTCAGTTCTTTCTGAAATGACAGAGTAGTGCACCCAAACTATATTGTATGTTCATCTTCATCCAAATGATCATGAATTACGACTTGAAGAAATAAGACAGTTCAGGAGGACAGCACAAATTTTCCACATGCAAAGTTTCATTCATAACTTGTACTTCATAGCTCCAGTTAAGACCAAGAGAAACATGAAAAGCCCTTTTTTGAGAGGATCTTCTATGAGACAACAGACAATAATTTAACCAGGGATAAGTCAGTTTTTATTCCTAAGTTTCTGCAAAATAACATGTTAAATGAATGGAATGAGATTATAGACTTCTTATCATTCATGATCTAAACTGGAATTCCATCAAAAATTTAGACTGGAGTAATTAATTGCAAAGTGAATCCTAATTAAATCCTAAGTGATAGAAAATGTTTAATCGCACCACAGCATGAAAGATTGTGAGAACTTGGATGTTTACTCTCTTAAAGACTACTTTAAAAAGTGTATCTCAGGAAATCCTAGGTAGAGGCTAATATTTGGAATAGACTCAAGCAGGGGGTTGGACTAGATGACCTCCAAGGTCCCTTCCAACTCTGTTATTGTTATTCTATGAACTATCTGCAGGAAGATTAGGGGACTGGAGGCTAAAACATATGAAGAACAGTTGCAGGAACTGGGTATGTCTAGTTTATTGAAAAGAAGGACCAGGGAAGATTCCAATATCTCAAGGGCTGCCCCAAAGAAGAAGGAGTCAAGCTATTCTCCAATGCACTTGAGGGCAGGACAAGAAGCAATGGGTGGAAACTAATCAAGGAGAGAAGCAACCTAGAACTAATGAGAAATTTCCTGACAATTAGAACAATTAATCCATGGAACAACATATCTCCAGAAGTTGTGAATGCTCCAACACCAGGCATTTTTAAGAAGAGGTTCGATAACCATTTGTCTGAAGTGGTGTAGGGTTTCCTGCCTAGGCAGGGGGTTGGACTAGAAGACCTCCAAGGTCCCTTCCAACTCTGTTATTCTATTCTATTCTATTCTAAATACATACAGTTTTCTATGATTTAAATCTCCATCAATAAAATGTCCCACAAAAGGTTTATCTTCATTATCTAGGCTCTGCAGTAACTTTCCCAGATACTACTAGTTCAGTGAAATTGTTGATTGAACTTTTCTGAAGTAGATGATACAATAATATCTCTATTTATATACTGTACATGCCTGGATTGGAGATTGCTACACATGCAAATTCTCTTTTCCTGATGCAAAGATTGCTTCCTCCTTAAGACATACCTAGCTTGCTTTTTATGGCCTCTTGTTCCTAATATGAGTCTCTTCTGAATGGCATCCTTTTGCAGAAGAAATAAAAATTATGCCTTTGGCTTCAAAAGGAACAAAACAAGATTCAATTAAAGAATGATCTTCTCCGTTATGAGCAAACTGGTTTTTCTTTTCTTTTCTTTTTCTTTTCTTTTCTTTTTGGGACAACAAAAAAGTAATTTGCTGTGCTGAACAGTCTCCCCGACAAGCTGTTAATGGATGACTTAAAAGATAATAGAGAAGAGCCAGAATAACAATGCATGTGGTTATAAATTTAACAATCTTGGAGGGATTTGCAAATTTGGCTTATAGCTTAGCTTGTACAAATTTAATGGCTTGCTTTTATGACATTTTTTCCCCTTTCCAAAGGTGATGAGCATGGTTTCAGGGTTTGGACCCTTAATCACCGCTGGGATATTTTCTGCCACGCTGTCCTCAGCACTAGCTTCGCTTGTGAGCGCACCAAAGGTTTTCCAGGTACCTTCAAGAGGCCAAATATGTTTTGTAGCTTTTCCCATATCTCTACAATTTGTTAGCCTATGCTAACCAGTTGATCAGCTGGGATGTGTGTCTCAGATACAACAGGATAAAATGCAACAGGGTTGTGTGTGTGTGTGTGTCTCAAACTCAACAGGATAAAACCCCATACATTTTATGTTAACACACTTTGCAAGATATAAATTTGAGAGGTTTAAAAAAAGAGCTTGGAGGAGTACCTTCTATCATATGTGGTGGTCATGCCCAGAAGTCCAAAAATACTGGACCAAAATATGGAATTGGATACAAGAAATAGTGGAAGATGGAATGGAATTTAAACTGGAGTTGTTTCTGTTGGGAATAATTAAAGGGAAATATAGGAAAAAGATTAAATATATTTTACTACATATTTTGATAGCAACAAGGATAGTATATGCACAATGTTGGGAACAAAATAACATGCCCTCAGAGGAATTAGTAATTCCAAAAATTCTAGATTGTGCTGAAATGGATAAATTGATTTTAAAATTAAAAGATAAAGAAGAGTCTAAGTATTACAAAATTTGGGATAATTGGTATAAATGATTGAACAATAGAAATAAGGAGAAAGGAGATAAGAAAATTATAGATAAATATATATGAATGTATATAAAGGTATCTAAATGTAGATATTTAGATGAGATTGGTTTGTATAATAATGATGACACAGTACTGTTAAAATTAAGATCAATATGTGTAAAAGTTGAAAAAGAACAATAAAAATTATTGTGGAAAAAAAACAGAGCTGGAGGAAATATCTAGAATCATTTAAAAAATCCAACAGGCTTTCTTCTCTGTTGTTTGAGTAGATGCTCTCCTCACCCAAACACTTCCCATCAGGCTACTACAAGTAGTCCTTGACTTACAACCATTCAAAGTTACAACAGCACTGAAAAAAAGTGACTTATGACTGTTTTCCACACACAATCATTGCATGTGATCAAGATTCAGATGCTTGGCAATTGAGTTATATTTGTGACAGTTGTGTCCTGGAGTCATTTAATTCCCTTTTACAACTTTCTGGCAAGCAAAGTCAATGAGGAAGCCAGATTCACTTCATAACTGTATTACTAATTTACCAACTGCAGGGATTCACTTAAATACTGTGGCAAGGAAAATCATAAAATGGGGCAAAGCTTACTAAACAACTGTCCCGCTTAGCAACAGAAATATGGGATTCAATTGTGGTCATAAGCCAAGGACTACCTTTCTACAAAAATGCTACTTTTGATGATGGGGACCTTGATGGGATGTCTGAAAACATGGGGGAGAACACTGGTCACAAAATTACACGGACAAGCCAGTATCCCACACAAGGGTGCAGATGGAGTGATGACATCTCTGATATGCCCTCACAGGGTCACTGTGCTTCCCAATGTTATCAGATGAATGTGAGAAGAGGATCACATGAAAGTGAGAATTGCTAAGCAACTTCCCATTCATAATGATGTAAAAAACAGGGGTGGGATTCTTCCGATTCGGCCTGGTTCTATAGAACCGGTAGGTCCTAAGAGCAACTGACACCAAACTGGCTCTCTCTGAAGATTTTATTTTCTTCGGTTGGGCCCACCTGCCTGCCCAGGCTCTAGGCTGTCCTTTATTTTTACCTTAGTTGGTTTGCGTGGCACATCTGAGTTCTGCGCGTCAACAGGAGATGGTGATTGCTTGCAGGAGAAGTTGTTTTGCAAGTACTATGCATGCGTGTGCAGCGTGTGCTTGGTGCTCATGTTCACTGAACTGGTTATTATGCTGGTAGGATCCCACGCTTGGTAAAAATCAAGACTTTAATGATACCCATGTTTCTCCAAAAATAATACTATTATTTTTTGCTCCAAAAGACATATTACGGCTTATTTTCCAGTTAGGTCTTATTTTAAGAGAAATACCTTACAATACCTGGCCGACAATCTTAACTGGGGCTTATTTTGGGGAGTAGGGCTTATATTATGAGCATCCTGGAAAATCATGCTAGGGTTTATTGTCCAGTTTGGTCTTATTTTCAGGGAAATACAATCAGTCTGGCTGACAATCTTAACTGGAGCTTATTTTTGGAGTAGGGCTTATATTATGAGCATCCTGAAAAATCATACTAGGGCTTATTTTAGGGCTAATCATGTGGGGTCTTATTTTGGGGGGAAACAGGGTACATCACTTACAGTGAAGGGCTTGCTGTTCTTCTGATGATAGGCAAGAGACCAAGGAACCAAGAATTAGATTTCTTAACCAGAATTTGCTCTTTTGACAGGCTCTCTGCAAGGATAACATTTATCGAGCGCTCCACTTTTTTGCCAAAGGATATGGGAAAAATAACGAACCCATCCGAGGCTACATTCTGACTTTCCTCATTGCTCTGGGCTTCATTCTGATTGGTAGGTACAACTCAGTGAGTGCTGGCTTGGTGTTTGCAATGGGAAGACATACAGCAGTCTAAGTCTAAAATATCACCGAACGCATTTATTTTTTGTTTAGTTTTATTTATTCCATTTCTATAGCCGACCAACTCAACCAAGTGACCAGGAAAAGGAAAAAACAATAATTCTGATGGAAAGGTATCATAACAGGCCCATCTAAATTCTGATCAACAAAAATTAGATGATATAAGTTCAATCTAGAACAATGACAAAAACAGCAGAGTCCAAATCAAAATCAAATCTGCCCACAATCGCTTTAGATAGTGAGACAAGTGGCCTATAAATTTAATAAGTAAATTAGAAAAGAAAAGATGCCATTCACTGAACGATGGAGTGACCGAATTTAAGTATCAGGCTAATGTTTTAATGTTTGTGCCTTGTGCCTTACACTGGATCACTCAAGCCATGATGTTTAAGCATGGTGCATCGTGGTTGCGCAAAGTATGAGAGTGGTTGACTCAATGGAAGCTTTGCTCTTCCAAAGATTTGGCTACAGATGCTTGCATAGTATATATACATCTGTCAGGATTCTGGCAGTTACCCCAGTTAAATCATGAGTCTTGAGCCAAACTTCCAAAACTTCAAAAGGATTTATTGGGAGTTAATATGTCCGGCACTGCCTAGCCAACTCTGAGACACATCATTCTTTGTCATTCTTGACCCTGGTTTTCCCCCACCCACTGGGTGTATCATAATTCATATTCTCCAATGGGACACGTCCATAGCCAAGAGTCATCAATCATTCTCTCCAGTTAGAATTTTGCGCGGCAGAAACTTCAGTCACCTAGTTACTATCTTTGAAAACTATTTATGGAATGCATTTTCGATTTCCAAGCTGCCGCACTGCTCCCCCCTCCCTTTCTGTTGGCAACTCTAAAAAGATCATAGAAATATTTTAGGAGTTGACAGCATCTTGCTCAGCTCCTTAAGAAATCAAGCAACTGCTTTTTGAAGTCATCTTCTTTGGAGTCTTTCAATGTAGCTTCAAGTCTGCTTTTTTTCCTCAAAGATCTGTAAAAATCAAATGTCTGGTGTTCCAAACCAACAGCACAGTATATTCTAACTGCTTTCATAATAGGTTCACAGTGCTGATCTCTGAGAGATTTCTACTAGAAACATTCCCATTTGATCATCATCCTTTCTTTCATCTTACGCTGCTGAAAATTCCTTTGTGATTTCCTATCGCACACACAAAGATTTTGCCACTTTTTACAATACAGGCTTTTTGGTTTTGATATCTACGCCATTCTAAAGAGAGAAGAAGAAGAAGGAGGAGGAGGAGGAGGAGGAGGAGGAGGAGGAGGAGGAGGAGGAG